>CM051456.1:85395612-85493831 GCA_028274465.1 Plantago ovata | reverse complement strand
CAGTCTCTAAGTCCTCCAATCGTCAAAGGTTGACAGTGCTGAAACACGCATTGCTCCGGCGACTTCTCTGATCCAAACACAGCAAAAAGTCGTGTTGAAAAACGACAGAATCACTGTTAAACCTATGCCTCCGTCATATCTTGACACTGCAAAGTGTGAGATGTTGATGCAATGGGGAGGGTTTGCAAAAGAAAAGTACATTAGGTACTTTTATGAACAAGAAGTTGATGACCAAAATGAAGAGGCGCTTGAGTTCATCAAGCAACAAGGCCTCATGAACTTTATCTCTGCTCGCACTAAGCAAGTGAGCATGATTGATACCATGGAGTTCTACAATAATGCAGAAATCCTGTCCCTTACAGACAGTAATAGAGTCACTGAAAAGTGATCCTTACTTATGTTCAGAACACGTAAATCGTCCTGAAATGGACTGATTTAGCGGAGATTTTTCAGATTCCAACCACTGGAACTGAAGATGACGTCACTGCTTCTGACGAAGAAATTGAAGCTTTCTACAGTGACGTCAGAAATGCAAAAATGAAGAAAGGCGAGATAGCCCCCGTGACTTGGACAAAGCACGTTAAGAGAAAGCATCTCTGCCCTTCACTTGGTCTAGTAGCTCTGCTACTGATTAAAGTTCTTGACTCCCAAGTTGGAGGAATTGACCAAGTAGGCCTGAGAAGATGGCCATTGCTGATGCATATCTATGAAAATAAATCGGAACTTAACTGGGCTAAGTACATTTTCAACAGGCTTGTTGATTGTGTCACTAAGTTCAAGGTAAAGGTAGAAGACAACAAGGTCTCACCTTCCTTTCCAGTTATGTATGGAATCAAGATTTGCTATATCCTTGAACATTTCAGGATTCAGCTAAGAAACCCATTGCCAATCAAGAAATCTGTGTGCAATGTGGGAAGATCTTTCTACAAGCAGAATGTACCTAAGATTGCTGGTAAGAAAACCAAGAAGACAACAACTGCAAATGTTGTCAGCACAAGCCAGCAAGAAAGGTATACAACAGCTACAGATGTTACCACTCAGCAACTTAGAGATGAAACTGTTGTTGGTGGTGGTAACACAAATGAAACTGCTGTAGAAAATCAACAAGGTACGTGTACAACAGCCGTTGCTAAAAATGCAACAATAGATAACTCTGGGAAACTGGAGAAATCTAAAAAGAAAAAGAGGAAAGCTGATGATGACACTCAGACTGCAGCGTCATCAGCAATCCCGTACCTAAGAGGAAACGGACAAGTAACAAAAGAAAGAAGACACTGGCTTCTCAGTCAGTCCCCAATGTCCAAGACTCCTCAGTCAATTCCCAGACAAATGTTGAAACGCATTTGCCAGTAGATGTTGCTGAAATAATTACTGAAACATACATCAGCAATGTTGAAGTGTTTGCGGAAGCCTTCAACAATCAACTTAATGTTGATAACTCTACTGAGAATAGACCACAAGGCAGTGAAAATGAATTTCCTGCCCAAGTCCCAGATATATACATTGTAGATAATCTAGATGATCAAACCATGGAACCAGTAAGCGACATTGCTGCTGATCTGCAAAGAGCGGCACTTGCTGATGCTGCTGAACAGATGGTTGCTGAACAAGCAACTCATCAAGTTGCTGAAACCCAGCTTGCTGATGGACCAGTTGCTGAAATAGCAATGGTTCCTGTTCCTAAAGTTGCTGAAACTCAAGAAGCATTATTCAAAGACGCATCTCTTGATGCTGAGAATACTGGCCGAAGTTCACCAAAGACTTCAATTGACAAAGTCCAGCTTGTACTGGAAGATATAAGCAAACAAATGGAGTTGGAGATTGAAGAATCATCCAACAAGTCAATTGATCTCTTCATGACAAGCAGTGAGCTTAAAGGTCAAGCTGCTTCTGCTCAACTTGTCAATTCAGAGACAAGGGAGATTGCTGAAACCACACAGCTTTCTCAGTTAGAGCAAACTCAGAAGTCTGCTGAAGAAACAGTCCAAGAAGCTGAAGAAACTGTTAATGCTGAAAGGACTGAGCCACAATCTGTCCTTCCTCAGCAGGTAGTTAATTCAACCATCAGTAAAACTTCAAATTCTGAAAATTGTTCTTTTGCTAAAATTACTCTTTCTCTACAGACTTCTCAAGATACAAGTCAGAAGGTTGCTGAAGCCTCTGCACCAGAACCAACACTCCATGCTCAGCAGGTAGTTAATAATTTTGGTATAAAAACTAAGTTTGAAAGCTTAGTACTTGTGTCTAATTTTAATTTATTTCAGGATGAACAAATGGAGGATGTTACTCAAGCTCCTCATGGAATGAAAATTGTACTACATGAGCTTGCTGACTCTCAGCAGGTAAATCATGTTTCAGATTTAAACTCTAAAACAATTCTCCAAACCAATCCTGATCTAAATAAAATTCTTTTTCAGGCTCAAAAGGAGACCACTGAAGTGGTACTCATCCCTGAAGATCAGCAAGTAAGTTCTGAAGAATTTTACTTGAGCTTCAAAAGGACAACTTTGTCAAGAGTTGCTAAGTCCGTCAGCAACTGGCAAAGATATAGGCGAATGGACTTCTCAGATCTTCACCTTCATCTCTCAAATGAGAAAAAGAGATCTTCACTGCTGAAGCTCGAAACATTTGTCCACTCCATCCTTCCTGACGAAATGACATATTCTCAGCAAATGAGTTCAAATCTGATTGCTCAAATCAGAGAGAATATGAAGGCCAAATTTAAGAGTGCCTCTCCAGCTGAACAAGCTGTGATGCTCAAAGGCTCTTTTG
The DNA here is from genome assembly GCA_028274465.1 of Plantago ovata. Lineage (NCBI taxonomy): Eukaryota > Viridiplantae > Streptophyta > Magnoliopsida > Lamiales > Plantaginaceae > Plantago > Plantago ovata. The sequence goes on along the minus strand of CM051456.1, from coordinate 85,491,059 downwards.
TTCCTGTGGTGGCTGATCCCCACAAACTAACTGAGGAAGAGGAAGTGACAAGTGTTGCTTTGTATAAGCACGTTGAGCTAGTCATTTTGACAGATGATGAAGAAGAAGAAGAAGATGAGAACATTCCCACTGATCCCAGTGATGATGAAGGGAAAGATTCTAAGGACAAAAAGGATGACGATGATGACAATCAAGGTCCAAGTCCTGGTGCTGGTGGATTAAAGTTGACAGCCGCTGAAACTAATCCCTCTGACAATCAGCAAGCTGATCAACAACAATCTCAGCAAGAATCTCAACCTCCTCCTGCTGCTGTTGAAAATCAAGCACCTGTACAAGGTGTTGATACTGAAGAAGAATACGCCAGAAAAAGGGCTGCCTTGAAAAATGGCAAGTGTCCAGTTTCTGATGCCAAGGTTACTGCAGAAAACCTTGAAGATGAGGATGAAGAAGATGAAGATTACCAACGAGCTCTACAAAATAGTCTCGTGATCCATGCAAGGCATACGCAGGATCTGGAAATTGGTGAATCTTCAAGACCAAAATCGAAGGAAGTTCCATCCCTTCCACTTACTACTGGCGCAACTCCAGTTATTGAGTCTCAAACGTTTCCCTCAGCAACTACTCAATTAAAACTAACTACTGGCGAAACTCCAGTAATTGAGCCCCACACTCAATTAAAAAAACTATCTACTGGTGATTTCCAGTCGTTGAGTCTGAAGTGTTGCCATCAGCAACCACTCAACAAAAAGGAAGTGAAGCTACTGACAAAGGCTACAACTTTGACAATAGCTCAGAGAGACATAAGTCTTTATCACAAGAGCTATGAAGAAGATGTAAGTCAGGCGCTCAGGCTTGCAAAGACTGCTCTCGTCAAAGCTCAGAATATTATGGATGAGAAGGCCGCAACAGAGAAAAGACATGAAGAGAACATGATGAATATTCAAAAAGAGTTAGCAACAATGAACTCTGACCAACAGGAAATCATCATGAAGTATAACAGCCTCAACACTCTTGCTGAAAATTGCAATGAGTTTTATTCTCTGCACATCACTCCGATGTTGCAATCCATGTCTAAGGGGGAAAAGAAGACTAGAAAAAGCAATCAAACCCCTCCTACTCCTGCTGCTAATGTGCCACTTCCACTAGAACCTCTTGCTGAAAGAGAGCAAAGTTCTAAAAGACAAGCAGAAACTGAGTTAAATTCAGCAAGTACCAAAAAGAGAAAAACCGCTGCTGAAACTCAAGATTTCTGTCACAATGAAAGTCATCACAATCTGAATGAAGATGATGAAGAAGATGATGACAATCAAACAATAGCTCAAGCCATAAGAGCTAGACCCTTAACAGCCATAACTCCGTCTGGCCACTCAAGGCATTTTTCGTCTGACTCTTCAGCAAGAGATCAAGACAATGCTAAATCAAGAAGAAGAAGGCAAAGACAGGAAGAGAAAAGGCTGGCCAGCATTTCTATTGGCTCCGGCATTGAATATACAAAGACCAGCAATGATGAAACCACTCAGAATGTGATCAGAAACATTCATGGTTGCTGGATCCAAAAGCTGAAAGACTTGCTGGTAAATGAGTTCTTTCCTACAGCCATTTTGAATCAGATGTTCAAATGGATTGAACTCAAGGTCCAAAGAAAGCAAAGGGAAGAATCCCTCCCAAGAAATATTGCTGGGAGATGGTTGAATCTAGAGGTCCATGTAAGAAGAGTTGCCATTGGAAAGACATACAAGCAAGAACCAAATCTGATCAAACCACCTGGCATCGCTTACTATGCTGACCCGGTAACAAAGAAACCTAAGAAGAAACTTGGATTGATTCCTTATGAGTACTTCTATCTTACTGCTCAGGATCAAGAAGAAGATCTTCTCTAGTTAAGAAAGATTCATTCGAGAAACATTTCAGATACACAGCTTCTCCATGCCAGCAATTGGGGCATGCATTTGTGGGTAGTTAACTACATGGAAATGAATGCTGAAAAGCATCATCATACTGCCTGCAAAAATGCAAGAATTCTTCAACTACAAGTCCGCAGGCTTCTGGAAAACTACGAGAAGGATTGTGTTGAATTCACTGCTCTTGCTGAGAAGAGTGTAAGAGAGATTCTGAGAAAATCCTCTGAAAGAATTTATGTCCCTGCAATAGTCTCTTGTTAAAGTTTTTGTTTGCTGATTCTTTGTTATCTATGCTTTCTTGTAAACTTCTGAATGATAACTTTCAGCAATGAATTCTTTTGACTCTTATTGGTTTTTGATTATGCAACTTACTTATGCTTACTGTTTATTATTTCAAGTATGCTTGCATTAATCATCTGATTTATTCAACATCAGAAACCTCTAAAAGGGTAACAATTAATTTAGCCATGGATTGCTATCATCAAAAGGGGGAAATTTGTTAGGAAACTTGTAATTTTGATGAGCAATTAACCATGCTAAATTAAGAACAGTCCAGTAACTAGTACTCTTAAGGTCCATAGGAATTTAGAATTTTAAGGACATTGTAAAAGAGGAACGTTTGCTGATGACTTAGATAGGTGTTAGATAAGTTATTTCTTTTGTGGATGACATACTTTAATTTCTGTGAAGAAATTAATTTATTGACACATTTGCGTATGATTTATTTTATTTTCTGAAAAGAAAATATCTTATTGATGCTTAGCTTTGATGTATCTTATTTTCTGAAAAGAAAATGACCTATTGAAGCATTTGCTGAAGATGTATTTTGTTTATTACAAACAAATTATTGAAGCAAATAAGAAACCGGTCAAAATCTTGAAGACTTTTGAAGACTTGAAGACTTGAAGACTTGAAGACTTGAAGATTGCTGAAGACTGGTAAGGCACGTGTTGCTCAGAAAGTGAAATTTTCAGCAACAGCATTGCATAAGTGAAAATCTGAAAGACAGAGTAGGTTGTGCTTGCTGAAACTGAGAATGAACACTTGCTGATGAACATATGTGACCTCTTGCTGAATGTACGTGATTTTGCGCTCCATTGTTACTGTTTGAATTCTATTCAAAAATGCATTTAATGCAAAGCTTACACACAAAGGACATGAAGACTAGAAGACAAACAAAGGTTGCTGCTGAAAGTACAAAAGCAAGATAGTGACATGTTAAGGAACAAAAGCCTTAGGATTTGAAATTCAAACGGCTCCTTACTTGCACTATAAATAGAGGTCATCCGGCAAAGAGTTGAAGTGTGTCAACAACGTGATCAAACTCTCACTTGTGCTTAAAATTCACAAACCTTCAAACACTCTTACTGCCATTGATCCGTTCCAAGACTTAAAGCTTGAAAAGCTACTTGTGAAGAAGTAGAACAAACTCAGCCAAGAAATTAGTTAAGTGTTCTTTCTTTCAAACAAGAACAAGTCTTGACACCAGAAACAATTAAACTTGTTTACTGCAAAGTATTCCAAGTTCTGTTTCTTAGATTACTTGTTGTAACTGAATAAGTTATAATTAAGTTATCTCACCCCAAAACTCTCTAACTCAAAATACACCCTTTCAGGCGTGATATTCAGGGGGAACTTAATCGAGCAAGTTTTTGCTGATTAAAAGTACCAAGTTTGGTGGAGAACAAGGTTGAGTTCTCTAGTTTAGGTTGGAGACAAAGCAAGTGTGCTTTGGTTTCTGTTGAATCGCTTTAGATAGGAGATTGTAAGGAACCTCAATCATATCTTAGTGGATTCAGTCCTAGAAAGGACAAAGTGGATTAGTTGGGAGATTACGCCACTCTCAGATACCACTCTAAAAGTGTTTGTGTGATTTACTTACTGCATTTAGCTTTCAGCAAATTATATCTGTTTGTACACAGTCACTCACATCACTTGCTGAAACTCTTTACTTGCTGAAAAAGCACTTATCGTTTCAAAGACTTCCGCTCTCTGATTTTAAGTATCAGCAAACCAAGCTACTGTAAAGTAACTTACGCTTGCTGAGAAAGTTAAGTATCAGCAACCTCATTACTGTAAAGTAATAAGTACTTGCTGAGAAAGTTTTAAACGACAAAAGTTTGAAAAGACTATTCACCCCCCCCCCCCTCTAGTCTTTTCTTGTTGTTTAAAGGGACCAACACTTGCTGAAGTAAATGAGAATCTTTTCAGCGATTTTATTCAATCTGACTTTAGCACTTACCTTTTCAAGTAACAAGCCTTGTGATGAATGCGCGGATGTCGTGCTCCAACGCGAACGAATCAAGTAAATTTGTAATTAGCCAAAGGCAATCCACAACTACAATAAAAACCGTAGTGTAGCAGTAGAATGACTCGAGTGTCGTTCTCTCAGGACTATACTAGCTTTATCAGATCTAATTTAGAATATAAAAACAGCAAACAGATAGCAAAGGGGTTTCTAGCAGATAATGGAGATTGGTGATAGTACGATCCTTCTTAACATAACGGGCCGATAATCATGCATAAATTCCTCGGTCTTGCATAGAGATCTTTGAATCAATCTAGTGTCCTGTTACAAATATTAAGCACTACGAAGATAATTGGTCTGACAAGTCAATCACTATTGTCCTAATGTGTTCCGTAATTATTCAACACTACGAAGATAATTGGTCTGATGGTCGACAAGTGTCCAATTGTGCATAATAATTAATACAACATACGAAAATTTAGGTTATGCCTGATCAACGAAATAAAGCAATGACATGGAGTATAATGCGCAATATAGCCATTAGCATGATTATCTTCCCTTCGCTAAGAATTCACATACTACCACCAACGATAAGTTTAGCTACTCATAATAGGCATGCAATCAATAGAAATCATAGAAGAAAACATATTGAAAGATATATAAAATAAGTAGATTAAACTGTAAGATACAAGTTATCGAAGGTTGTCAATCTCCGAAGAATTGCGATCCTACGAGCTCCAATCCGCTATGAAAAAGTATCCCCTAAGTTACGAAACTCCCAGGACAGGCCCCGGGAAGTTCCTACCTAAAACTATAGAGAGAGGTGAGAAAGTAGGTCTGGAAAGATATGATTTCGGAGAAAACTGAGCAACTATATATAGGCCCCGAAATACTGTGGGGCGGTTCGCCCCACACCCGCGGCGGTTCGACCGGTGTGCGGCGGTTCGCCCCACGTCTGGGGCGGTTAGTCCCAGAGAAAATTTCGCGGAATTCCGCGTTTTCGACGCGTTTTTGGATTTCTTCCCCTTTTCGGACTCGGTTTCTGTCTTCTAGTGGCCTTCTAACCTCCAGATTCAACCCCTAGACTCCAAATCCTATCCGGAAACCTTCAGATACTCCAAATAGGCTTCTGGAACACCAATTCCTTGTCAACTTCAATATAATTGCCCGGAAATCCTCGATTTTCAACCAAAACCTGTAAAATAAAATCTAAAGGGAAACGTGACACTATTCTAATAAAATGCACTAAAATATAGCTAAATTAACATAGAGGATAGCTAAAATAGGTGAAAAAGACTCGAATGGAAGTGTAAAATACACATTCATCAAACTCCCCAAACCGAACCTTTGCTTGTCCTCAAGCAACTAAGCTAGACTCTAATACAAAAAACATGCAAGACACAAAATGGAGTCTTATGCCAAATAAAATGAACTAATCTACTGAATCTATCAAATAACATAAGAACAAAAACCATATAAATCAAAGCATGAATGTAGGTTGAAGAATACCTCGATTGACTTATACACATCCACATAAGCACTTATGTCAAGACAAGATAGTCTCTCGTAACATTCTCTACCTGGACCTAGTCAGTGACGACGTAATGAAGCATGCTAAGATACGAATGGTTGCCCCGTGCCTATGAAACTGAGGACTTACTGCTGTTCCACCATGTTAAGACTTTTCCTCAAAAGAGGTCGAACCAGTACTGGCTCTCATCAAACGAAGGAGGATTCCCTATAAAAGATAACTCTCCCCTATTCTACCCATCTCTAAAGTAAAGTCTTAAGCTATTCACCACTTCCTGAATGGCAGGACGAGGGTGGTCTAGAACAGATGACACTCAAGACAAAAACGATAAAAGATAAAAACACGATTACGAACATTACAAAAAATGGAAAATAAGACTCAACACTTTGCTAAACTTCTATTTGGATTTCTTTTTTGGACCCTTCTTTGCTTTTTTTTTGGGGTCTTTTCTTTTTTTCTCTTTTTTTTCTTTCCAGGATTTGTTTTCTTTTTCTTTTTCTCTTTTTTTCCTGGAATTTTTCCTTTTTTTTTTTTTTCGATTTTTTTTCAGCCAGCAGTAGCATAACAAAAAGAGAAAAAATGACTCACACGAATTCCCCAAACCTATTCGAAAGAATAGGTTGGAGTACAAAATTTACGGAAAAAGAAAAAACAAACTCAAGATACGGAAATGAAAACAAAAACAAGTCTATGATGGTGTAAACCCCTCCCCAAACCTATTCGGAAGAGTAGGTTATAAACAAAGGATCACAAAACCTCACACTACCTCCTTCCTAGGCATTTAGCAATCTCAAAGCATGGTGAAGACTTGTTGCCTCTTAGGTACATAATTACTCGGGAAAACAACTATAAGACCCTAACATGCATCATCCTATTATAAAGGCCTTCGTAAACCGCAATAGAGAAAACACCACTAAGTGATGTCGAGACTACCAAGCTTAACTAAGTGCAATACATAAATGTGACAAGCCAGGCGAGAAAAACCTCAAACAAATTCATAGAGATGAAGCATACGATTAATGGCATAGTTGGTTGATCTACCAAATAAAAGAGTTCAAAAAATTCGGCAATAAACTCCATATAAAACATGCAAGACTATCCTAGGATGAATGTAGTGAAATGCAACCTAAAAAATCTAAGAAAGCAGTAAACGTGCAAATGCAAATGCAGACGGATAAAGCATGCGAGGTACTATACTCATCCTACCAATACCAAGCTCCAAACTAACAACATCATATCACTTAAATCCCATCCCCCCTCATGACATTAACGCTAGTCCCTAGCAGTAAGAAAATGAGGAAATAAGATGTGATACTAGATGTTACCCAATGGTTTGGCCTCGGTCAGCTGAGTATGCTGCTTGTGATTTATTGGGCCTCCTCTGGGAGCTTTATAGGGTGTCATCAGGTCTTCTGGTAGGCGTGGTAGTTTCAATTATGGGCCGGATAGGAACAACTCCTCCGTTAGTATCATCATTGCCCGTATGGCCTTCATTGTCACTACTGTCACGCACATCCTCACTAGTAGAGTTGTAGTGGCAGGTAGAATTCTCAAGATTAGCCGTCGCTGTTATGGAATCCTCCATCCTGAAGCCCTCCAATAGGATGTGAACTGTTGAAGGGGAAAGGGCAGTGGTATCTGGACCTCCCCCTCCAACGTTTTATACCACGAGAAGGTTTCAGTAAGCTTCTCGGATACTCAGAAGTCTTCTACCTTTTTCTCCAATTTCGACCACATTCTCTACGGTGGATCCGACCGATGTCTATATGATACTCACTTTAGAGGCAGGCAAGGGGCACCCCAACAAGGTGCTGGGCACCCATGTCATTATGTTTTGGAACCAAGCTAGCGCTTCGAAACCTTCTAGCAACTGCGAACTCATGATTGAATCCGTCGCGGCGAGAATGTCCCGGTGCCTTCCAGTTCACTCGAACTTTGCAGTCCTTGTGATGGATTGCTGACGTAATAATGGTTTCTGTCCCTTCGGTGGTGCATGAATAGGCATAGGAGTCCTTACTCCAGGTGTACTCTAGCTCCTCCTCTTGGATAATCCACGACGTTGTTGCAAAACCCCTTGGCTCGAACGCACATCTAGTGAGGTCACCTTCCTTGACATGGTTCTTCACAACAATCATACGGGAATGCTCCTCTCCCTTGGTATGGTACCTACAAACAGCGGTTAGCATCTCGTATGACACAAAACTGACTCAAATATATGCTAGTGTAAAAGCGAAACACACAAGTGATAATATCAACAATCTAGCTCCCCAAACCGTAATGTCTAGCCTAGCTTCTTCATCATGCAACATACCAATGTAACTACTACATGCAATACATCACATCATGCTCGTACTAGACAACCAATATCCTTGATAACAAGGCTCAATTCATACCATAGCAGCGAAAAATTCTACCATCATAAATACTCATTCTCAACAATTAAGCATTCTAACGTCAAATCCACCAACATTACATCAATAGACACAATCATATGCAAGAAACCAAAGATAAAGACATATTGCATAACAAGATATATCATCTAGTAGCAAAATACCCAACTCAACAATCCAAGAAAAATTGAGCATGCAATTGATAGTAAATAACATGTCTAATCATACAAATAACATACCCATGCATCAAATAAGCATAATTGAGACTCAAATTAGAAAACCCCCAAATTCGAAAATTAGGGTTCTAAGGATGGTACCTCAGATCTGAAAATCTAACGCATAAGGGCGAAATCTGTTCGGATGGGATGATAGATCATGTAATAGGCTTCGAATTAAGCTAAAGAACACTAAATTTGGTCAAGAAATGAAGAAGTTATGAAAATTTGAATGTAAAATCTCGTTTTCGGGTTTTTTGGGAGTAGGAATGAAGAAGAATGAAGAAAATGAGGTTTTGGGGAAGAAATCCGCGTTTTTGAACCTCTGGAACCGTGGGGCGGTTCGCCCCACGCGCGGGGCGGTTCGCCCCCCACGTGGGGCGGTTCGCCCCGTGCTCCCCAATGCGGGGAGACGGTTCCCGACGTCAAAAAATGCGGTTTTAATCCCCGAAACCAATTTTTTCAAAAAACCACTCGAAAAATCTCACTCAAACATAAGCACATACGACACAGACATGAACAAATTCGCATACGAGAAGCAAATAGTTCAAGAATGAATGCATGCAGAAAAGCAGTAAAGAAAGCGATAAAAATTCCAAGTTGCCTCCCGGATAGCGTCATTGTTTAAAGTCTTTGACTCCACTCCTGTCTGCGCCTATCTCTTCTTTTTGCGGGTACTAGGCTTCCCCTTCATTGATCTCCTCTCCATGCCACGAACCTGTGAATAAGAAAGAATATAGGCTGCAAGACCACAGTAGTGAGTAGTAATATCAGGCGGTTCAGGTGGATCAGGTATGGCTTGCAACACATGTTGCTTGCCATCCACTTCAATAGTGCAAGTCCTTTGGTAGATGTCCATCACGGAGCGTAGCTTAGTCAAGAACGTTTGCCCTAAGAGTATGACATCCCCCGTTCCAGGTGCAGACGTCGGCATAACTACAAAATTGGTGTATATAGATGCTTCACCAATCTTGACCAACACATTTTTCACAACGCCCTCGGGTCTCATAAAGGATCCATCCGCCAGTTGCACAATAGCCCTTTGCTCAGATAGTTTCCCAAGGTTGCTCTTTTCAAACACATTCAAAGGAATTATGTTTGAGTAGGATCCCGTGTCTAGTGTGGCACGGACATCTTCAAGCTCACCAATCCCTACCTTAACATCGAAACTTTTAGGGAGTGGTTCGGGATCCTCTTGTTCCTCATCACTTACGTCAGAACCAAGGTCCTTCTCTTCTTCCTCAGCCTGTAGGAGTTCTTCCTTCATGCAACACTCGCACCTAACAACCTCCCTGATGGTGATCTCGTCAGGTACATCACCAGCCAATGTAATGGCATTTGACTTCACAGTGTTGCTAGGCAGTTTGCCTTGTTCCCTACTTGCTCCTCGGTCGATCAATTCTTGCATCTTTTGATGGGCGAGCCTAGTGCTCTCTTCCAACCTATCGAGCCTTGCCCTCGTCTTCTCAGAATCTTCTTCATAACGTTTGAGAAAACTTTGTGTATGATCGACCATCTTTTGCAAGTTCTCCATCAGTTGAGCCGACTTCGACTTCGGTGGCTCTTTTGGAGCGGGGTTTTCGCAGTGATCATTACCATAGTTCAGCCTACTACGGTCTTGGTTAGGGCCATAAGTTTGGTTAGCCGTTGCATATCCTTGATTGTTCCGGAATCCTCTTCTCCAAAATCCACCTCGTGGATTCCTACCTTCTTGTCCGTAGCTAACTTCTTGAGTGCCAAACTCCGTAGAAAAGGCTTCTTCTTCGCCTCCTCGAGCCCAGTTGCAATCATCGTATGCCAGCTCCGATCTACTCATATGAGCCCCATGCCCATAGTTCTTGCATATTCGGCATACTTCATTCGGAACAGTTGTTTCGGTGGCGCTCTTGAGGACTTGCTTCAATTCGTTGGTAAAGCACTCGAATTGATCTCCATTCCCCCTATACATAGGGGCTTCTTGAGTCGGTGGAGCTTCAGGTCCACGTCTCCTAACCATCGCTCTTGGGTCCTTGAACTGTGTACCCTTAGAAAGCCTTTCGAAAACTGCCCAGACGGCTTCTGCGGTTTCCTCCCAAATATTGCCTTGGCATTGGAAATCCACCAGTTGTTGGTTTTCGAAGGTTAGTCCATTGTAGAAGTGTTGGACCAGGTCAGAAAGTTCAAAACCATGGTGAGGGCACTTGTTCGTGAGATCTTGAAACCTTTCGAACGCAGTGTAGATGGTCTCATCATAGTCCTGCTTGAATCCAGTGATTTGCGCCTTAAGCACGGTGGTCAAGGTGTGAGGGAAGTATTTCTCCATGAAAGATGAAAAAACCTTCTCCCAAGTGTCCAGCGAGCCTGCTGGAAGAGAACTTAACCATGACTTGGCTTTGTCGCCAAGTCCCACAGCAAAAACCTTCATCCTTAACTCATCCGTTGTTATGTCAGCTCCGGGTCGTGGGAGTTGGTTGACGAAATCATCGATATCGTGCAAATACCCCATCACATCTTCCCTTGATAAGCCATAGAACCTCGGAAGTTCTTGGAATGCGTGGTTCTTGATCTCCAGATCTTGGGTTGCAGACGAAAGAACAATCGCCGGTCACCTCATACGATCCTTGGTGGGTTGAACCCATGCCTTCAGTGGTCTAGCTTCTGCCATTCCGTCGATTTCCTTGAAGAGACTAAGTAGAGATTCAGAGAAATCGGCTTCCTCTATTTCCTCTAGTGCGCGCCCTTCAAGTAGTCGCCTTCTTTGGTTGTAGACTCTGTCGATCTCAGCAATTGAATCAGCAAGCGGTGTTCCTGCAGAACGTGTATGCGGCATACACTATCTGTAATAGACTAGGAAAGGCGATTAGAAACAGACTAGGAAAGCAGTATCAGAGAGAGATTAAAAAGGAAAACTAAAACTAATAGGATTAGGAATCTAAAGCTGTAAATATAAACAAATTAAACAGAAAAAAGGAGTATAGTCCCCGGCAACGGCGCCAATTTGATGAACGCGCGGATGTCGTGCTCCAACGCGAACGAATCAAATAAATTTGTAATTAGCCAAAGGCATTCCACAACTACAACAAAAACCGTAGTGTAGCAGTAGAATGACTCGAGTGTCGTTCTCTCAGGACTATACTAGCTTTATCAAATCTAATTTAGAATATAAAAACAGCAAACAGATAGCAAAGGGGTTTCTAGCAGATAATGGAGATTGGTGATAGTACGATCCTTCTTAACATAACGGGTCGATAATCATGCATAAATTCCTCGGTCTTGCATAGAGATCTTTGAATCAATCTAGTGTCCTGTTGCAAATATTAAGCACTACGAAGATAATTGGTCTGACAAGTCAATCACTATTGTCCTAATGTGTTCCGTAATTATTCAACACTACGAAGATAATTGGACTGATGGTCGACAAGTGTCCAATTGTGCATAATAATTAATACAACATACGAGAATTTAGGCTGTGCCTGATCAACGAAATAAAGCAATGACACGGAGTATAATGCGCGATATAGCCATTAGCATGATTATCTTCCCTTCGCTAAGAATTCACATACTACCACCAACGATAAGTTTAGCTACTCATAATAGACATGCAATCAATAGAAATCATAGAAGAAAACATATTGAAAGATATATAAATAAGTAGATTAAACTGTAAGATACAAGTTACCGAAGGTTGTCAATCTCCGAAGAATTGCGATCCTACGAGCTCCAATCCGCTATGAAAAAGTATCCCTAAGCTACGGAACTCCAGGACAGGCCCCGGGAAGTTCCTACCTAATACTATAGAGAGAGGTGAGAAAGTAGGTCTGGAAAGATATGATTTTCGGAGAAAACTGAGCAACTATATATAGGCCCCGAAATACTGTGGGGCGGTTCGCCCCACACCCGCGGCAGTTCGCCCGGTGTGCGGCGGTTCGCCCCACGTCTGGGGCGGTTAGCCCCAGAGAAAATTTCGCGGAATTCCTTGTTTTCGACGCGTTTTTGGATTTCTTCCCCTTTTCGGACTCGGTTTCTGTCTTCTAGTGGCCTTCTAACCTCCAGATTCGACCCCTAGACTCCAAATCCTATCCGGAAACCTTCAGATACTCCAAATAGGCTTCTGGAACACCAATTCCTTGTCAACTTCAATATAATTGCCCGGAAATCCTCGATTTTCAACCAAAACCTGTAAAATAAAATCTAAAGGGAAACGTGACACTATTCTAATAAAATGCACTAAAATATAGCTAAATTAACATAGAGGATAGCTAAAATAGGTGAAAAAGACTCGAATGGAAGTGTAAAATACACATTCATCACCTTGTATTTGCTGAAAATTCCCCCTTAATAAAATATCTCACTTTTCTTTAGGGTAAAAGATTTTTCTGAGTTCCCGTCTCAGCAAATTCTATATATTGAGAAATCCTTTGGTAAAATCTGAGAAGTATTTTTGCTCTTTGCTGAGTTCCCGTCTCAGATGTTTTTTTCTTTTGATACTTGAATACCTGTTTCAGTATCCTTGATTGTCTGAATGCCAGTTTCAGCAATCGTTGAAGTTTTTTTACTGAGTTCCCGTCTCAGCAAATGATCAAGTTTCCTAACAAATACCTGGTTTGAAGGAATTACTTGCTGAATGCTTGTTTCAGCAAACATATAGTGTACGATCATCTCTTTTTAGAGAAGTCAGTGGAAGAGACTTTTCAAGGAATACTTTTAAGCAATCATTGGCTTGCTGAATGCCTGTTTCAGCAATCCACCAAATGTATCCCTTTTTATTGAGGTAGTTCAATCAACCCAGGGTTATACCTTAGCATTGAGAACCAATTATCTTGTAGGGGCTTGATAAAGATGTCAGCAAGTTGATCATCAGTACCTACTTTTACAACCTCAATGTCTCCTTTTTCCACATGAGCTCTAATGAAATGATGTCTAATATCAATGTGCTTTGTCTTTGAGTAGAACTTAGGATTTTGCGTGATAGCAATAGCACTTGTATTATATAAAAGATTGGTGTTTTCTTTGCAAAAATACCATAATCTCTTAATTGTTGCTGAATCCATAGGATTTGAGTTGTGCAACAACCAGCCGCAATGTATTGAGATTCAGTGGATGAATTGGCAACACAGGTTTGCTTCTTCCTGAACCATGATATCAATCGTGTACCTAGAAACTGACAAGTTCCAGAAGTACTTTTTCTATGAAGAGTTGATTCTCCATGACCAGCATCAGAATACCCAACCAATTCCAATCCGGAATCTTTTGGATACAATAATCCAACATTGACTGTACCTTTGACATATTTTAAGTGCCTTTTTGTAGTGTGATTCTCTTGGATCAGATTGGAATCTAGCACACACACAAACAACATACTGAATGTCAGGTCTACTTGCTGTTAGATACAGCAAGGAACCAATGAGCTTCCTATACTTGTATTCATCAACACTCTTATCTTGTTTAGTATAGCCCAATTTGGTACCAACACTCATAGGTATCTTTTCAGATTTTTCTTCCTCTTTGATCCTGAACTTTATGAGCATTTCCTTTGCATACTTTGCTTGATTTATGAATATTCCATCTTTGAGTTGATTGACTTGCAATCCTAGGAAATAAATCAATTTGCCCATCATACTCATTTCAAACTTGTTTGTCATGAGTTCAGCAAAATCATCACAAAGTTGCTTCTCCTTAGATCCAAATATTATGTCATCCACATAAATCTGGACTAAGAACTAAGAGAATATTACCATCATGGTTCATGGTAAATAAGGTTTTATCAACTTCACCTTTTTTGAAACCATTATACAACAAGAACTTAGCTAAGGTATCATACCAAGCTCTAAGTGCTTGCTTTAGATCATATACAGCTTTCTGAAGCTTGCATACCATCTTGGTTTCTGAGGGAAGTTCAAAGCCAGGGGGTTGTTCTAGGTAGACTTCTTCAGCAAGTTCGCCATTTAGGAATGCACTTTTAACATCCATTTGATAAACAATGAAGTCATTATGAGCAGAAAAGGCTAAGAAAAGTCTAATAGCATCCAATCTTGCAACAGGTGCATAAGACTCATCATAATCCAATCCTTCAGTCTGGCAATAACCTTGAGCAACTAAACGTGCTTTGTTCCTTGTTACTTCTTCAGACTCACTCAGCTTGTTTATGAACACCCACTTTGTACCAATTGCTTTCTTTCCTTCAGCAAGGGGTACAAGTTTCTAGACTTTCTTCCTTTCAAATTGATCCAGTTCTTCTTGCATTGCCTTGATCCATTCAGAATGCTTTAAAGCTTCTTCTATGGTCTTGGGCTCAATTTCTAAAACAAAGCAAGAGAACAAAGCTTCTACTTCAATAACATTTGCTTCTTCAGCAAGTTCTTGATTAGTAGATACTTTGGATCTAGTCACTTGACGTTTGTCAATATCACCAATCATATCCGTAGAGGGATGATCTCTAATCCACTTATTAACAGGTTTTCTGCTCTTTGGATCTAGATATGTTTGCGTTTCAGCATGTGACTCTTCAGCATGTACTTGTTCAGTACTACTGGCATCTTGTTGTGTCTCTGCTAAAATTGGCTTATCAGCAACTGCTTGTTCAGCATTGCTGGATTGAGGTAACTTGTCAGCAGACACAGGAAGTTGCATAGTTTCAGCAACATCGGGAGCAACTGCGTCCTTAGCCAGAAATTCTTTATCATGAACTACATTTATCTTGTCATGACTTGGAGTAGGAGTGTCATTGTCCGAATCATCATTAAGTTCAATTGATTTGACATTTCTAGTGTTGGATTCAGGTCTTTGCTCGTGTATGAGTGATGAACTGTGTTTAGAACATGTCAGATTCTAGTTAATCAAATAAATTTGTTTTGAGCCAAAGGCAATTCACAACTACAACGAAAACCGTAGTGTAGCAGTAAAATAACCTCGAGTGTCGATCTCTAAGGACTATAACTAGCTTTATCTAATCTAACTTAAGAATATAAAATCAACAGACGACTTAGCAAAGGTTTTTCTTAATAGATAATGGAGATTGGTGATAGTATGGTCATTCAAAGCATAGCAGGTTAATAATCATGCATGAAGTCCCCGGTTTTGCATAGAGATCTTTGATCAATGAATTGTCCAATTGTGTTCCGTTATTATTCAACACTACGAAGATAGAGGTTTTAGATAGATCAAAGAAATAAAGCAATAACTCAAAGTATAATGCGCGATATAGCCATTAGCATAATTATGAACCCTTCGCTAAGAAATCACATACTATCACCAACGAAAAGTTTAGCTACTCATAGATGTCATGCAATCTGCAGAAATCACAACAAGATTGAATGAAAACATGTTGAAAGATAAATAAATATAAATAGAAAAACGGTAAGATACAATGTTACCGAAGGTTGTCAATCTCCGAAGAATCGCGATCTTACAAGCTCCAAAACGCTAAGAAAAAGTATCTCCTAAGCTAAGAATCCCCAGAACAGGCTCTCGAGAAGTCCTACCTAAAACTAATGAGAAAGGTGAGAGAAAAGGCCTGGAAAAGTATGAAAAACGGAGAAAACTGAGCAACTATATATAATGATTCGGCGGGTGTGGGGCGAGTCGCCCCACACACCGGGCGATTCGCCCCACGTCCCAGGCGACTCGCCCGGGAGGTTTTTTCGGCTGGAAACGCGTTTTCGACGCGTTTTTGAATTTCTTTTCCTTTTCGGACTCGGTTTTTTTCCTTCTAGTGACCTTTTAGCCTTCAGACTCGACCCCTAATGTAACAACCCATTTTTTTTTAATTATTTATTTAATTATTTAATTAATATTTTATTATTTAATTATTTATTTTAGTTAATTAATTATCAGAGTAAATTATTTATTCGGTAATTAATTAATTATTTTCGCGTAAGTTAGTTCGTTTCGTTTCGTTTGGATTAAGCTGGACTATCTGATCCGCTAGCGTTTGGCCCATTTCGTTGGCCCAGTCAAGGCCTGTTGACCGGCCCATTGACCCAAAACCCTAACCCTAGTCTTCTCCATCCCCTCTTCTCTCATCTGCCGTCAAACTCATTTAGTAAGAAAGAAAAGAAAACTTTTTCTCTCTCTCTCTCTCATCTCTCACGCTCACTCATCATCAATCCATCATCTTCCTTGTTTCTTCTCACCATCTTCATCATCACCACTCACCACCGGCCGCCGCTCCGCTCCGGTCAGTCGCCGCCTCCGCCGCCGCCGTCTGTTTTCTGCTCCGCCGCACCGTACGCCGAGTTGCCGCCGTTCGATCGATCCGTTTCGCGCTCCGTCCCTCTGTCCGCTGTTTCGCGCCGCCGCCGTTCTGGTCCCGTCCTTGTCGCCGTTCCGTCAGCCTGTTCGTCGCCGCGCCGCGTTCTCTGTTCCCGATCGATCGATCTGATCGATCCGTACGCGCCGCGCCGCCACCGATCCGTCCGCCGTTGCCGCTCCGATCCGATCCGTTTCGTCCGGCCGGTTCATTCCTCCGGTCTGTTACTCTGAGCCGATCGGTAAGTCGGTTCAACCTTTCTGTTCGAGTTCGGTTTGTTTTCGATTCGATTCGAATCTTGTTTTAATTCTCTTTTCTTTTCGATTTACTCGTTTGCAGATTGTTTAAACCTTTCTTTCGATCCGAAAGTAAATTTCGTTTCCTTGCTACTGCTCTCGATTTTAGACTCGTACTCGTATTCTGATTTGGACATTTTTACCCTTGGACAATTTTACCCCTGATCGATCTGACATTGTAATTTATTTCGAACCGAGAACCGGGACTTAGGTTGTTAGTTTAGTTACTGTTCGCTGGACTTGTGATCTTTTGACCGCGTATGTTGACTTTGATTTCCTGTTTGACCCCGAAAGGACTTTTGGACTTGTTGTTCTGTTTTGGATTCTTTGTGGACTGATTTGGAAAACTTAAAAACCTAAAGGACCTTTTTGCAGTTTTACCGTTGACCGTAGTTGACTGACAGTAGGCTTTTATCGTAAATCTTTTTGCTTTGAGAAGAATGTTTGATGTCTGGAAAACTACTGGTTCGTTTGTACTGTTTGTTTTCGAAAAAGGTTTTTCTTGCAATTTACCACTGAGGGTATTTTGGTAATTTCCAGAATCTGAAAATCGAAAGAGTTTCTGAAAATGTTTTAAACTTAGTTTCTGTTTTGTAAGTTAGTATTGACTTGACTTGCTAGCTTAGTTGGTTAGGTTCTTGCTTGACTAACTTAGAGGTCCCGAATTCGAACCCCGACTTTACCATTCCTTTTTCAACCTTTTCCTTTCCGTCCGTTCGACTTCTAAATTGTGTTTAGTACTTTCTTGTTAGGTTCTCCGTTGTCCGTAAACCCGTAAGCTCTTTTCTTGTGGAGGTCGTTTGCTCGTAAGCTAAGGTGAGTGTTCACCCCTAAACCTATTATTTGCGAAAAACTGGAAGGCTACGTGATTGTTTGTACCTATTACTGTATACTGTATATTGTATGCTTCCGCGTAAAAGTATAAGTCCTAAGTATGACTTTTGGATTTCTGTTATTGCTACTCTGTTCTGTACTGACCTTTCTGCAGGAACACCTCTCGGTGTTAATTGTTTGTATCTGTTGTTCTGTATCTGTTCTGTTTCTGTGTGACCGGTCGATTAGGTTATGGTTAGGTAGGCTTGGGTATTGGAGGACTATCGGGTTTGCTTGATCGTGGCCTAGTCTATTCCCTTTTAGGCGCGAGGCAGAAGTCGCTGAGGTCTATTAGGGTCGTAGGATCTGTTTCCCCAAAGTACACGGGGGTTTCTGTTTCTGTCCGGAGTTATGCATCCTCTGGAGGGAGTTATAAGGGCATTCTGGGAGTAGGAGCAATAAGGCGGGCTGCACCAACGGTCTACAACGTTTCTGTTCTGTTAATCTGTTATATGTGCTTTGTTCTGTTGGCTCGTTTTCTGAAAAGGATTTTGCTTTAAAACTGTTTTACTTTCTGTTTAACTTAGAACCTCACTGAGATCCTTTATCTCACACTCTTTTGTTTTTCCAAAATTCCTTCCTTCCAGATGCTGCTGAGGATGTGCGTGACTAGGAAGCCAGCGACTGAGAGAAGGGTCTGGGGTGTCACGGGTTTCTTTTCAAAATAAGAAGAACACTTTTATTGTCTTCATTCGTTGTCTTTCGAACTTGAGTTGTCATTGGATATTACTTATTATCGTTAGTGTCAAAGATTATTTTGGGCATTTATTGCCGACCGTTGTTATAAAAGTATTTTCGAATTTCCTTTTTCCAGAAAATATTTTGTTTTCAAAACCGGTACCGTTACACCTAAACTTCAAATCCTATCCGGAATCTTCTAGATACTCCAATTAGGCCTTCGGAACACCAATTCCCTGTCTACTTCAATATAATTGCCCGGAAAACCTCGTTTTTCACCCAAAACCTGTAAATACAAACTAAAGGGAAACGTGACACTATTCTAATAAAATGCACTAAAATATAGCTAAATTATCATAGAGGATAGCTAAAATAGGTGAAAAAGACTCAAATGAAAGTGTAAAATACACGTTCATCAAACTCCCCAAACCGAACCTTTACTTGTCCTCAAGCAACTAAGCTAGACTCTAATGCAAAAAACAATGCAACACAAAAAATGGAGTCTCATGCCAAATAAAATGAACTAATCTATTGAATCTATCAAAAAACATATGAACAAAAACCACACAAATCATAACATGAATATTGGTTGAAGAATGCCTCAATTGACTCATACACATTCACATAAGCACTTATGTCAAGACATGATAGCCTCTCGTAACATTCTCTACCTGGACCTAGTCAGTGACGATGTAATGAAACATGTTAGAATACGAATGGTTTTCCCGTGCTTATGAAACTGAGGACTTACTGCTGTTCACCAAGTTAAGACTTTTCCTCAAAGAGGTCGAACCAATACTGGCTCTCATCAAACGAAGGAGGGTTCCCTAAAAAAGATAACACTCCCCTATTCTACCCATCTCTCAAGCAAAGCCTTAAGCTATTCACCACTTCCTGAATGGCAGGACGAGGGTGGTCTAGAACAGATGACACTCACACAAAAAAGAAAAGATTACAACACGATTACGAACATTACAAGAATTGGAAAATGAGACACAGCACTTTGCTAAACTGCTTTTTGGCTCTTTTTTTTTTACCCTTTCTTGCTTTTTTGGGGTCTTTTCCTTTTTTTTCTTTTCTTTTTTCTGGAATTTTTCTTCTTTTGTTTTTTTGATTTTTTTTTAGCCAGCAGTAGCACAACGAAAAAGAAACTAAAATGACTCACAAACGACCTCCCCAAACCTATTCGAAAGAATAGGTTGGAGCACAAAATTTACGAAAAAGAAAAATAAAAATAAACTCACAACACACACTCAAAAAATGAAAAACAAGTCTAATGATAGCGTAACCCCCTCCCCAAACCTATTCGAAAGAATAAGTTGCAAACAAAGGATCACACAATCTCACACTACCTCCTTCCTAGGAATTTAGCAATCTCAAAGCAAGGTGAAGACTTGTTGCCTCTTAGGTACATAATTACTCGGGAAAACAACCATAAGACCCTAACATGCATCATCCTATTATAAAGGCCTTCGTGAACCGCAGAAGAGAAAACACCACTAAGTGATGTCGAGACTACCAAGCTTAACTAAGTGCAATACATAAATGTGACAAGCCAAGCGAGAAAAATCTCAAACAAATTCATAGAGATGAAGCATACGATTAATGTCATAATTAGTTAATCTACCCAATAAAAAAGTTCAAAAAATTTGGCAATAAACTCCACATAAAACATGCAAGACTATCCTAGGATGAATGTAGTGTATGCAACTAAAAACTAAGAAAGCAGTAAACGTGCAAATGCAAATGCAGACGGATAAACATGCAAGGTACTATACTCATCCTACCAATCCCAATCTCCAAACTAACAACACTAGTTCACTTAAATCCCATCCCCCCTCATGAATTTAAAGCTAGTCCCTAGCAGTAAGAAAATGAGGAAATAAGATGTGATAGTAGATGTTACCGCGTGGTTTGGCCTCGGTCGACTTAGTATGCTGGATGTAAGGTATTGAGACTGCTCGAGGGGCCTTATAGGTGATCATCGGAGCTCGTGGTGGTGGTGGTGGTAGTTCCATTAATAGATCGGATAGGGCCAACTCCTCCATCAGTATTCATGGCATCCTCATTGTCCCTATGGTCTTCATTGTCACTACTGTCATCACCATCGTCACCAGTAGAGTTGCATTGTCGAAGAGAATTCTAAAGATTAGCCGCCGCTGTTATGGAATCTTCCATCCGGTATCTCTCCAATAGGTTGTGAACTGTTGAAGGGGAAAGAGCAGTGGTATCAGAGCCTCCCTCTCCAACGTTTTACACCCCGAGGAGGTTACAGTAAGCTGCTCGGATACTCAGAGGTCTTCTTCCATTTTGTCCAATGTCGACCACATTCTCTACGCTTGATGCCCCCGATGTCTATATGGTGCTCCCTTTAGAGGCAGTCCAGGGGCACCCCTAAGAGGGGATGGGTTTCCATGTCATTATGTTTTGGAATCAAGCTAGCGATTCGGAACTTCATCACCACTGTCGACTCAAGACTGAGTCCGTTGTGGTGAGGTCATCCCGGTGCCTTCCTATTCACTCGAACCTTGCAGTCCTTGTGATAGACTGCTGACGTAATAATTGTTTCTATCCCTTCGGTGGTGCATGAATAGGCATAGGAGTCCTTACTCCAGGTGGATTCTCGTATCTCCGTTTGGATAAACCGCGACGTTGTTGCAAGAGCCCGGGAGGGTTTTTCGGCTGGAAACGCATTTTGGACGCGTTTTTGGATTTCTTTTCCTTTTCGGACTCGATTTTTGCCTTCTAGTGACCTTTTAGCCTTCAGACTCGACCCCTAGACTTCAAATCCTATCCAGAATCTTCTAGATACTCCAATTAGGCCTTCGGAACACCAATTCCTTGTCTACTTCAATATAATTGCCCGGAAAACCTCATTTTTCACCCAAAACCTGTAAAATACAAACTAAAGGGAAACGTGACACTATTCTAATAAAATGCAATAAAATATAGCTAAATTATCATAGAGGATAACTAAAATAGGTGAAAAAGACTCAAATGAAAGTGTAAAATATACGTTCATCAATGAGTAATTTCTTCATACATTCTGATATCTCTTCTTCAGCAGGGACTCTTTGTGATTTTTGATAGAATACAACATGCAATGATTCTTCGATCTTTTGTGCCTTTTTGTTGTAAACTCTATAAGCTTTGCTATGCAAGGATAGCCAAGAAACATCGCTTCATCTGCCTTTGGTTGAAATGTTCTTAAGTATTCTTTACCATTGTTAAGAACAAAGCTTTTGCAACCAAATACTCTTAGATGAGTGATGTTAGGAGGTCTTCCAACAAATAACTCATAGGGAGTTTTGTTGTGTTCCTTAGTTATCAAGAATCTATTTTGAGTATAGCAGGCGGTATTAATCACTTCAACCCAATAAGCTTCACTTTTTTCAGTGTCAGCAAGCATTATTCTAGCTGCTTCCTTAAGGGTACGATTCTTCCATTCATCAACACCATTTTGTTGAGGTGTCCTTACTGATGATAACTGATGTTGTATGCCTGTAGTGCAATACTCAGTTATGTTGTGGTTTACAAACTCAGTACCATGGTCTGTTCTTATGACTTTTACCTTGTCATTTTTCATGACTTCGAGCCTTTTCAACAAGTTATGTATTTCAGTCCTTGTTTTAGACTTGTGTTTGATAAACACTACCCAAGTGAATCTTGAATAGTCATCTACAACCACCAGACCATACTTCTTGCCAGCATAGCTTGTTGAAGAATATTCAAACAAGTCCATGTGAAAGAGTTGTAAAGGTTTTGTACTTGACGGTACTGCCTTGTTCTTGAAAGAAGTTTTGGTTTGCTTACCTTGCTGACATGCAGTGCAAACACCATCCTTCATAAAAGTAACCTTAGGTAATCCAACTACAAGTGCCTTTTTAGACAGCTTATTCAGCGTCTTGAAGTTTAGGTGACTTGTTCGTTTATGCCATAATCATGCTTTTTCAGCAAGGTAATCATGATCTGAGATAAGGCATTTTTCAACGATTGCTGAAGACCAATCTACGGTATATAGACCTCGTGATCTAGTAGCAACCATGATAACCTTATTCGTCTCAAAGTCAATAAGTTTACGTTCATCACTTTTAATTTTGATGAAGTATCCTTTGTCAGCAAATTGACTCATGCTGAAAAGGTTAAACTTAAGATTTTTGACATAAAGAACTCCCGAAATAGTAATGCATCCTAACTTCACGTCACCATAACCTTTAGTAGAACCAAAGCCTCCACCAGCAAACCTTATTGTTGGACCTTTAGACCACCGTCTATAGTTTATAAGGTTTTTCTTGTTGCCCGTCATGTGCTTTCCACAACCACTGTCAAAGTGCAAAATTTCATTGTCTGTTTCCGTGGATGAAATCTGCACAATCAAGAGCAAACAAGTTAATTATCTAATATTGGATGTCCATTAACATGTTCAAGAAAACGTCCAGTGGAAACCCAAGTCTTGAGGTTTTCAACTTTGACTTGTTTTCTACTTGTTGAGGAACTAGAGGGCTTAGAACCGAAAGACTTTTGATCATTGCTAATCGAGTCCACTTTCTGATGTGGTGTCTTGCTTGGTTGACCCTTTTGCTGAACATACTTTTCAGTAAGTTCATTTGTTGCAAGGTTCCTTCTAGTCCTAGCATTTTGAGTGTTGTCAGTACTCTTAGGCTTGGTTTTGTTCAACTCTTTGAAGTATCTTTGCTGACTTTGCTTATACTCATGAAAAAGTTGATTTTGCTTGGTTTTGAATCAAGTCCACTTTTCGGAGTATGCTGAGCTTTTGTATCAGCAACCTTACTTGATTCAGGTTTGTCAACAAAGGTCTTCTGATTACTTTTAGTAATCTTGCCTTTAGTCTTATGAAATTGCTTTTTAGCAACTTGTTTGGCGGAATTCTTTACAGCGTCCTTTTTCTGAACAGTTTGCTTTTCAGCAACCTGTTTTCCTTTTAAAGTTTTGTTACTTTGAGTAGCAACAGCGGGCTTTACGGTCGTCGGTACTTGATTGCTTATTTCAGCAACCTTAGATTGACCAAATTGATAGAGTTCTGGTTCACCACTATCAGTTGCACGAACAAAGGTGATTGGTGATTTATCTTTACTCAAGAGTATTACATCATCACCTTCATACGTGGCACCTAAACCTTCTTTCTGAGATGGATCTCTCAGATAAGAGTTTAGTTCACTCAGCGTGTTACTAGCATTCGCATAAGATTTGAAATTGACTTTCATCTTTTTCATTTCTTGTATTTCAGCACGTAACTTTAGAATTGAGGACTGATACTCTTCCAATTCTATTGCCATTTGAGCATTCTTCTCTGTAGCTTCAGCAATTAACTTCTTGAGATGCAATATTTCAGCATCCTTCTTTTCTGACTCAACGCTCAACAAGACGTACTTTTCAATAGTTTGCTTAGTCAGAAGTTCAGCATTCTGTAGTTTCTCTTGCTGTTTGCTCAGAGTTTTAACAAAATCTTTCGATTTCTCCTTGAATTCTATCAAGGTCAATGTCATCTTCACTTTCTGAATCAGAGTCAGAGGTAGGACAGTTAACCTGACCGACCATGAGGCAGAACTCGTAGTTTGACACATCTGGATAAGCTTCCATGGCTATTCCACATACCTCTTTGCCAATTTCTATGTCAAGAGTGGCTTCTTCTTCTTCAGTGTCTGAACTTTCTACCTCATTGTCTTCAGAGCTTGTTTCAATGCAAAGAGCATCGAATTTTGCTTGAAACTTTTTGTTTTCTTCCGCAATCAAAGCCTTCTCGAACTTCTTCTTCTTATCAGCAGATTTCCCTTTCAGTAAGGGGCAATTTGCTTCGAAGTGTCCAGGCTTTTTACAATAACAACAAAGATCATTGCCAACTGCTGGTTCTTCGGAGGAGTTTGCTTGTTCAACGAGCTAGCTTCATTCTTGTATTTATGGTAGTTGTTACCAAGATGCTTTTTCAGCTTCACTTTTGCTTTTTGCTTTTCAAGTTCCTTACTGATGAATTTCTTCATGTTTCTAACTGCAAGAGCATTTTCATCAGTAGGCTCTTTATCATTCTTCTTTTCAGAAGATGACAGCTTGGCAGCAAGAGCAATATTTTGCGATTTTTCAGCAAACACATTTTCTCTTTGCTTTGTCTCATAGTTGACAGTAGTAAGATGAGAGAACAACTCGGTTGGAGTTATATTTGGCATTCCTTGATTATAGTAGAAATTCTGGGTGTGGATCCATTCTTGATTCAGACTTCTAATAATGGTTTTCACCTTTTCAGAATCTGAATAGAAGTTTCCAACTCCAAAGGCAGCCATCTCACTGACTAGAGTTGTGAATCTGAAATCCAAGTCTTCCAGTGACTCATTTGCACCTTGTTTGAAGTTTTGAAACTTCAGCTTTAGCACTTCGAGTTTCTTTTCCTTGGTTTTGTCAGATCCAGCACAAAGATCTTGAACCATTTTCCAAACTTCCTTAGCAGTTTTGGCACCCCACAGTTTGCACTGTATAGTATCTGGAGTAGATCATATAATGATGTTTCTTGTTTGGCCATCAAGACGGAATCTTTTGGCTTCGTCTGAAGTCCATTCCTCTCTTGGTTTTGGAACGACAGTATCGATTGGTTCACCTAAGATAGTTTCCTTTCCAGCCTCTGTGGTTTTGTGAGGAAAACTTCTCTCAATTTTAGTGATCTTGATTGGTCCATCATTTATGATAGTAACCATCTCATCACTAATGGCCTCAAGATGTAGCATCATGTTGTTTCGCCATTTTTCATAGTTTTCCAGCTTCATCAACGGAGCGTCTCCTAGCGACATCTTGTCAGCAAAAGACTACCAAACTGATCAAGTGAAAGAGATTTACGGAACGAACCTAAGGGGATCTAGCTTCAGTGCTGAAGGTTAAACAACCTCCAGCTCTGATACCAGTTGTTGGTCCCTTTAAACAATAAGAAAAGACTAGGGGGGGGTGAATAGTCTTTCCAAACTTTTCGTTGTTTAAAACTTTCTCAGCAAGTCCTTATTACTTTTCAGTAATGAGTTTGCTAGTACTTAACTTTCTCAGCAAGTACTTATTACTATTTCAGTAATGAGTTTGCTGATACTTAAAAACAGAGTGCAGAAGTCTTTTACAATAAGTGCTTTTCTTAGAGAGCTAGTTTCAGAAAGTGAGCAGAGTGACAGTGTACGAGAAATGTAACTTGCTGAAAACTAAGTGCAGTAAAGTAAATCACACAAACACTTTTATAGTGGTATCTAAGAGTGGCGTAATCTCTCAACTAATCCACTTTGTCCTTTCTAGGACTGAATCCACTATGATAAGATATGTGGTTCCTTACAAATCCTATCACTAATGATTCTCAGAAACCAAAGCACACTTGCTTCGTCTCCAACCCAAACTAGAGAACTGTAACCTTGTTCTCCACCAAACTTGGTCTTATAATCAGCAACACTATGCTTGATTAATTCCCCCTGAATTTCACTCCTATAAAGGGTATTTATCAGTTAGAGAGGTTTCGGATGAGATGACTTGAATATAACTTTTCAGCTATAACAAGTTATCTAAAGAAACACAACTTGTAATACTTTGCAGTAAGCAAGTTTAATTGTTTCTGGTGTCACGACTTGTTCTTGTTTAAAAGAAACAACACTTAACTAATTTCTTAGCCGTGAATGTTCTACTTCTTCACAAGTAGTTTTTGTTTCAAGCTTCAGTCTTGGAACAGATCAATCAGCAGTAAAGAGTAGAGAAAGATTTGAGTGTTTAAAGAACAAGTGAGAGTTTGATGTAATTTGAATAGTGTCTATTTATAGTGTCTCAAGGAAGCTATTCAAATAGACACTATTCAAATTACATCAAACTCTCACTTGTGCTTTAAGCACTCAAATCCTTCTCTACTCTTTACTGCCTATTGATCCATTCCAAGACTTAAGCTTGAAACGAAAGCTACTTGTGAAGAAGTAGAACATTAAAAGCTAAGAAATTAGTCAAGTGTTCTTTCTTTTAAACAAGAATAAGTCTTGACACCAGAAACAACAAACTTGCTTACTGCAAAGTATTACAAGTTGTGTTTCCTTAGATTACTTGTTATAGCTGCAAAGTTATATTCAAGTCATCTCATCCCAAACCTCTCTAACTGATAAACACCCTTATACAGGCGTGAAACTCAGGGAGAACTAATCAAGCATAGATTTGCTGATTAAGTGTCCCAAGTTTGGTGGAGAACAAGGTTTAGTTCTCTAGTTAGGTTGGAAACAAGGCAAGTGTGCTTTGGTTTCTGAGAATCGTTAGTGATAGGATTTGTAAGGAACCTCATATCTTATCATACTGGATTCAGTCCTAGAAAGGACAAAGTGGATTAGTTGAGAGATTACGCCACTCTCAGATACCACTATAAAAGTGTTTGTGTGATTTACTTTCTTGCATTTAGTTTTCAGCAAGTTACATTGTTTTACACTGTCATTCGGCTTACTTGCTGAAACTAGTTTTCTGACAGAAGCACTTATTGTAAAAGATTTCCGCCCTCTGTATCAGCAAACTCATTACTGAAAAGTAATAAGTACTTGTTGAGAAGGTTTTAAACGACGAAAAGTTTGAAAGGACTATTCATCCCCCCCCCCCCCGTTCTAGTCTTTCTTGTTGTTTAAAGGGACCAACATAGCTACACTACCAGAACTCCAGAATCTATTGAAGACTTATGACCAAACTCTTCCTCGTAAGGAAAAATCGATCATGATGGTTGGGCAATCTTCGAACTCAAACCCGAAAAGCAAGGGAGCTAAGGGCAAGGGAAAGAAGAAGGCCAAGGCTAGTGCAACTGGTACTAAGCCTAAAAGTCTGAACCAGAAATGAGGGACCTTCAAGAGAAGCAGACGAGTACGCACAAATGCCTTTATTGCAAATAAAAAGGGCATTGGAAAAATGACTTCCCAAAGGCAAAGGCAGATGGAGCTTTCACGCATGTTGCATCTAGCTCAGGTATGTTTGTTATTGAAATAAACATGGCTACTATAGACTCCAATTATTGGGTATTAGGTACGGCTTGTGGCTCACACATTTGTAATGATGTACATGGGCTCATTGATGCAAGGCCAGTCAAGCATTGGGAAATCGATCTATGCGTTGGAACAGCAGCACCGGTTACTGCCAAGCGTGTTGGAAGATACAAGATATATTTACCCTCAGGACATAGTTTAGAACTTGATAATGTTTATTATGTTCCTTCTATTGTCCGAAATATTATTTCCATTCCATTATTAGACAATTTTGTTTTTTCCTTTCGTTTTCCTAATAATACTTGTTATTTTTTGCACAATGATATTTTGTATGCAAAGGCTCATCTTAACAATGGTCTATATTTTTTGCAAAGTAGTCAACAATTATTTCAACTCGAAGACAAACAACCAACTTTAAGTAAGAAGGATAATCCATCTTACCTTTGGCATTGTAGACTTGGTCATATCAATGAAATACGAATTCAAATACTAAGGAAGATGGAGTAGTTAGAACCATTCAAACAACAATCTTATGGTACATGTGCATCTTGTGTAAAAGGTAAAATGACGAATAAACCCTTTACAAGAAAAGGCATTCGCGCCTCGCGCTGCTTAGAGCTAATACATAGTGATGTATGTGGACCATTTCCAGTCCAAGCACGTGGAGGTTATTCTTACTTTGTTACCTTTACAGATGACTTCTCAAGATGTGGATACATTTATTTGATGAAACATAAATCCGAAACTTTTGAGAAGTTCATGGAGTTTAGGAATGAAGTTGAGAAACAATTAAACTTCAGTATAGTCAAACTTCGGTCTGATCGAGGAGGTGAAAACTTAAAAGTCATGAGTTTCTCGTTTACATAAAGGAAAATGGAATTCAATCGCAATAGACACCTCATAGAACAACACAACTGAATGGTGTATCTGAAAGGAGGAATCGAACCCTATTAGATATGGTGAGATCCATGATTGCATTCTCAACTCTTCCAAAATATATGTGGGGATATGCGTTACAAACTTCAATCTATATTCTGAATCGTGCACATCTAAATCAGATGAGGAGACTCCATATGAGTTATGGACTGGTAGGAAACCTGCTTTTGACCACTTGCGCGTTTGGGGATGCCCAACGTTTGTCAAAGTACTGCTCAATGGTAAATGAGATGAGAAAAGTGTTAAATGCTATTTTATAGGATATCCTCGTGAGACGAAGGGTTATCTATTCTATCATGTTGAAGATCATAAAGTGATCGTATCTAGGAAAGTGAAATTCTTAGAAGAAGAATATCTCCAAGCTGAGAGACTTGGAGATGCGATAGAATTTGAATAAATTCGAGAGAATAGCACTGATGAACAAGAGTCTGTTGTAATGGACTCAAGTTCAGTGGGAGCTTTTGAAGCTAACGATGGCAATGAAATGACATTAGCTAGACATGTCATAGCCATTGGGAGTCATGCGAACAATTCAGTGAATACAACAATACAAACCATTCCGACAGAACAAACTGTCGATCAACATGTGCAACAAGAAGCAGAAGCACAACCTCCCATGAGTGCAACAAGGCGCGCCGCTTCGGTGATAGTGCAACCCACTAAAGAAGAGCACCAGAAACGCCAAGAAAAGAAAATGTCGAGCTCCGTAGGTCTAGGAGAACGCAAAAGTTGCCTCCACTGACAAACTTCATTATAGAAGACATCAGTGAAATTGATGTTGGTTTTTGAGAAAGGGAAGACCCTAAAACTTACACTGAGCCAATACAAGATATTGACTCATAAAGGTGGCAAGAAGCCATTGAATTAGAAATAGACTCCATGTACCAAAATCAAGTATGAGACTTGATTGATTTTCCCCAAGGAGTAAAATCCATTGGGTGCAAATGGGTCTTTAGGAGACAGGCCGATGTTGAATGCAAGGTACAAACCCACAAGGCAAGGCTTGTGGCTAAAGGTTATACACATAGGTATGACAACAATTATGATGAAGTCTTTTCGCCAGTGGCAAAGTTGAAGTCTATTCTTGCGATAGCTGCATTCTATGCTTATGAAATCTGGCAAATGGATGTAAATAATGTTTTCCTCAATGGCAACCATGAGGAAGGAGTCTATATGGTACAACCTGAAGGTATTAAGTCTAAAGCCAATCCATCTGCCGTTTGCAAGCTGCAAAGGTCAATATACAGACTTAAACTAGCCTCTAGGAGCTGGAACATCTGCTTTGATGAAGGTTTCAAATTATTTGACTTCATTAGAAGTGTGGAACATCCCTGTGTTTATAGTAAATACAGCGACACTGGGGTAGTTTTCATGATTATTTATGTAGATGACATATGAATCATGGGAAGCAATGTGTCTATGTTAGAAGAGACAAAAGTTTGGTTATCAAGTTCCTTCTCGATGAAGGACTTGGATGAAAATAATTACATCCTTGGAATTAAGATCAATAGGGATAGATCACAAAGGATGTCAGAATTGACAGAGTCCACATATATCGACAAAGTACTTAAGCGTTTTAAAATGGAAGATTCTGAGAAAGGCTCTCTCCCAGCTAGACATGGTATTACGCTGTCAGTTAAGGATGCTCCTAAAACAGAGGAAGAGAGAAATGATATGAATTGAATCTCCTATGCCTCCGCAATGGGATCCATCATGTATTCAATGAATTGTACAAGGCCAGATGTGGCCATTGCGCTTAGTGTTACTTGTCGACACCAACAGAATCGAGGAGCCTCACTGGACAGCTGTAAAGAACATCCTAAAGTACCTAAGGCGTACAAAAGCTATGTTCTTGGTGTGTGGTGGAAAACCAGAGATGAAAATGACTGGTTATGTCGATGTCGGCTTCGAATCAGATCCTGATGACTTCAAGTCAAAAATAGGATATATATGTTCACATTGAACGGTGGAGCGATCTGCTGGAAGAGTTCGAAGCAAGCCGTGATTGCTGACTCCGCCACAGAAGCCCAGTACATTGCTGCATCCGAAGCGTCGAAAGAAGTTGTCTGGATTTCAGAGTTCTTGAAGGAATTTAGGGTTATTCCTGCTCCTAGTCCAATAACGATTTATTGCGACAACACGGGCACTGTCGCTCAAGCCAAGGATCCTAGATCGATAAACAAGAACAAACATGTGCTTAGAAAGTATCACGTGATACGTGAGATTATAGATAGAGGAGAAGTTAGTATAGAACGTGTCTCTACCACGGACAATGTGGCAGATCCCTTCACCAAGATCTTATCAGTGGAGGCTCATACAAGAAATCATGCTAGTTTAGGTTTAAAGCATAATGGTGATTGGCTCTAGTCCAAGTGGGAGATTGATAGTAGGTATGTCCTAGAGACAACCACATTTAAGGACAAATGTACTATTTCAGAATCAACGTAATATAATATTTGTTTATCTATTCATGATTATGTTTACTTATGTATTTCTATTACACCGGGCATACAACATGTCATATCTTTATTTGGTTGTTCCTTATTGATATCAAACATGTCCCTAGTGGATGTATGACTGATCACATAGTTAGTGGGACCTGTGTGAAGTATCATACATCCCAGACTCTCCCTGGTCAAAGCTCATCTCAGATGTAGGGGTCTAAATGAAACAATTGAGACTAGTATGCGTGGAAGTTATACTTGTTAGAGCAAGTGTGTGTCGATCCCACGACCACGGAACGAATCGTTAGAGCGAATCCTTGATGTTCCCATAACTGCGCATAGTTGTTCAAGGAGGATATCCGAACAATAGTGATGACAACGTTTTTTACACTATCATTCGGGTCTTTTTCACCAATTTAGCTATCCTCTTGCATGCATTTTAGTGCATTTTGTTAGAATAGTGTCACGTTTCCATTTCTTTTGTTATTTTCAGGTTTTCGGTGAAAATTGCGCTTTTGGATATAAATCATGGCGAAAGAATGATGTTTTGGTGCAACGAGATCACCCGTGGTGTGTCAAGGAGTACCTGGACGCGTTTCCAGGCCAAAAGACCAAGTTTCGGGGCTCAAAACCGTGCCAAGGGCCGAAATCGAAGATCCAGAGGAAGAAAATGGCACGGGCAACTCTCTGCCCGTGCCAGGCGCACCGCCTGGTGCCCAGCGGTCCGCCGGGTGTCCGGCGGTCCGCCGTGGAGCCTCCGCCAACAACCATATATATTTTCAAAACATGCGAATTTTCATATTTTTCATCATAATTTTGCAGACATAAACCCTAGAGCTTGTTCTGGGTATATTTTCTCTTAGAACCATTGTTTCTTAGCGATTTTGGAGCTAGAGTAGAGATTTGGACATCAATTGATCTCACCATGCTAGATCTTTGTGAGTTTAGCAATTCACCAGAGATTGACAACCTTTGGTGGTAACTTTGTATGTCACAATATCTGCTATTTATCTTTCAATTCAACTATGTTTTCTTATATGATTGCCATTGTTGTTTATGATTTTGATATGAGTAGCTAAGCATCTAGTTGGTGATAGTATGTAAATTCGTAGCTAGGGTTCATATTATGCATGATTGAGTTTTTGAGTCTTTTACTTGTTTTATTGTTATATTCGAATCTTTGATCCGACTAAGCCAATATCTTCGTAGAAAAGTGTAAGAAACACTAGGACAATTCAAGATCATCGTTTTCAATATCTTCAATTACAAGTACTGCTTGAACTAAGACTGACAACCTTAGCCAAGTATTAGTATAGATAGGAAGCTTTCAAAATACACGTCTACAAATCTGTTTTTGGTGTTTGTTAATTCGAATTACTTTTAAAGCAGTACGAGTTGCACTTTCATGCATAATTAGAACTTGATGCTTAGGACGAGCATAATATCACCAACTCTCATCATATATTATTAAGGCAAGCTAAGTTAAATTTGTTTTCTGAATTTATATAGTTAGTTATTTAGTTAAAGCTAGTTTAGTCCCTAGAGATCGACACTCGAGGTCATTTTACCTCTGCACTACGTGTTTTGTGTAGTTGTGAGTTGCCCTTTGGCTAAAACAAATTTATTTAATTGTTCGAGTCTGACAATCTCATTCATCAAATTGGCGCCGTTGCCGGGGACTTTAACTCCTTTTTACTCTTTAGCTTAGTTATATTTTTAGCATTCAGTTTCCAGGACAAGTGATCTTAGTTTGTCTAGTTTAGAAGTCGATTTCCAAATTTTTGTCAGAACTAACAAGACTGATTTTTGGTTGTGAGTTACTCCTGTCACAGATATCCAGCTTTTGTGATGGCTTGCCCACTTTTGAAATCATGGGTTCAACCCAACCGGAATGGCTAAGGAGGATGTTATGGGATTCTTGAACGACATTGAGAATTTCATTAACAATCTCCCAAGGCCTAGAGTAGGAATTACGGATGATGAGTTGCGCATGAAGGTTTTTGCTATGGGGCTCGGTGATAGAGAAAAAGCGTGGTTGGGCACTCTGGAGGCCGGATCGCTCGACACCTGGGGGAAGGTGTTTTCTGCTTTTATGGAGAAATATTTTCCCCACACCTTGACTACCGCACTGAAGGCATAAATCCACGGTTTCAAGCAAGATTATGATGAAACCATCTACACTTCTTTGGAGAGGTTCAAGGACCTCAAGAACAAGTGCCCATACCATGGGATGGATATCTCTGAGTTAGTTCAACACTTCTACGATGGGCTCACCTATGAATGCCAACAGATGGTAGATTTCCAGTGCCGGGGAAATTTTTGGGAGGAGACCGCCGAAGATGTGTGGGCGTGTTTTGAAAGGCTTGCGAAGGGTCTCAGTTCAAGGATCCAAGGGGCATGAACACGAGGCGTGGAACTGAAGTTCCAGCAAAATCCGAGGTGCAGTTGAATGGTGTGAGTGGGGATAGGTTCGATGGCTTCGCCAATGAGATGAGGCAGGCTCTTAAGAGCTCGATGGGACAGGCTCTTTCCAATGAGGTTTGCAGGGTATGCAAGAACTATGGGCATGGAGCTCATATGTGTAGATCAGATTTACCAAAAGAAGATGTTTACTGGGCAGACCGTAGTAATCTCAACTACGATAATGATCATTGTGAAAACACTACTCCTAGAGCCGAAGCACCTAAGTCCAAGTCAGCTGCTCTCTTGGAAAATCTGCAGAAGATGGTTGATAACACCCAAAGGTTTATGAAGAGGTATGAAGAAGACTCAGAGAAGACGAGGGGTAGGCTTGATCAATTGGAGGCAAGTACTAGGCTTGATCACCGAAAGATGCAAGAGCTAATCGACCATGGAGCGAGTAGGGAGCAAGGAAAGTTGCCCAGTAACACGGAGAAGTCGATGTCGATAACCTTGGTAAGAGACCTTCCTGTGGAGATCACCATAAAGAAGGCTGTTGAGTGCACGTGTTGTGCACAAGGTGAGCCTCCTTTGGCCAAGGAGGGAGATAAGGGTCTGGGATTCGATGTGAGTGATGAGGAGAATGAAGATCCCGAACCAATCCCTGATAGCTTTGATGTTAAAAGGTTGGGATAGGTGGTCTCGATGATGTCCGTGCTAAACTAGATACGGGAGCATTCTCTAATGTGCTCCCAATGAATCTGTTTGAGAAGAGTGGCCTAGGGGAGCTATAGAAACACAAGGACATTGTGCAACTGGCAGATGGATCCTTTGTGAGGCCGGAAGGTGTTGTTCGGAATGTGCTAATGAGGATTGGTGGAACTTCTGTTTACACCAATTTCGTGGTGATGCCGGCATCGCGGTGTGGGATGAATGATGTGGTTCTTTTCGGAAGAGCTTTCTTGACCAAGGTGTGATCTGTGATCAACACCTACAGGGGATTTTGCACAATTGAGGTAGATGGCAAGCAACATACGTTGCAAGCCATTTCTGATCATAAAATACATTCCATTGATTCTCACCACATAAGCTTTTTTGGCCTTGCTGCGTTTGTTCATTCTCATTCTCAGGTACTAGGTATGAGAAAGAGATCCATGAAGGGGAAGGCTAGTACCCGTCTGGAAAGGAACTAAGGAACAAGAAGAAGTCGAGTCAGAGACTAATAAACAATGGCGCTTTCCGGGAGGCAACCCGGAGTTTTTGTTGCTTTCTTACATTGCATGCATACATCGAACAATTTGTTTTTTGATATGTAGCTTGTAGTTTTCCCTTTTTTGAGTCTTTAGTTGTTTTTCCCTTTGTGTTAGAGTATGATAAGATACGTAAAAAGTTGATATTTTTTGTATTCGGAGGTGATTAACTCGGAGCCAGGAGTCTGCAGCTCCCAGGCGGACCGCCCCACATGGGGCTGTGCGCCTGGGAGAGGCAGAATGCATCGGCGTTTCTGCCGCTCCCAGGCGGACCGCCCTACAGGGGGCGGTGCGCCTGGGAGGGGCAGAACGCCCGGGCAATCATGCCACTCCCAGGCGGACCGCCCCTCACCCGGGGCGGTGCGCCCCGGAAGGGCAGGGGCCTGGGCGCCCCTGGGCACCCCAGGGGGACCACCCCACACGGGGCGGTGCGCCTGAGGGCGCCAGTGATCCGGTTGCCCAGATTTGACCCCGGACACCACAAATCACCCCCGAATGCAACCATATCGACCCTTTTTACCCTTTTTATCATCCGTCTTGGTTTCTCACGAGTTTCATTGAGTAATACAGGTTACAGGTACTCTTCCAGCTCTCACCCAATATCCACTTTCGGCGTTCGGGACGTAAGACAAAGTCCAGGTTGGGGGGGGGGTTATCTCTGGGTATTCTAATGACTTATATTTCTCATTTCAACTCGTTTTTCTTAGGATTTAGTTTGTTCGTATGCATTCATCCTTAGTCTAGTTTTGCATGATGTTGTGTGGAGTTTATTGCCAAATTTTTTGAACTTTTTTATTGTATAGACTAAGTGTTTGTGACCATTGCCCATACATTGCATCTCTATGGAATAGTTTGAGGTTTGTCCCGCTTGGCTTGTCATATTTGTATGTGCACTAGTTAAACTTGGTAGTCTCGACATCACTATGTGGTGTTTTCTCTACTGCGGTTCGCGAAGGCCTTATAAAATGTTGCATGTTAGAGTCTTTGGTTGTATTCTCGTGTAATTATGTATCCAAGAGGCAACAAGTCTTCACCTTGCTTTTTGAGATTGCTAAATGCCTAGGAAGGAGGTAGAGTGAGGTGTGTGATCCTTTGTTTGAAACCTATTCTAACGAATAGGTTTGGGGAGGGGGTTACTCTTTGTATGACTTGTTCTTCGTATAGTTGAGTCGTGTTGAGTTTGTTTTTCTTTTTCTTGTGAGTTTGTGCTCCAACCTATTCTTTCGAATAGGTTTGGGGAGGTCGTTGTAGTGTCATTGTTATTTCCTTTCGTTGTACTTTCATTGTGCTACTACTGGTTATATACCCAAAAAAAAAAAAAGAGAAAAGAGAAAAAAAAGAAAAAAAATCGAAAATTCCAGAATCTGGAAAAAGGAAAAAAAGAAAAAAAGAATAAGACTCAAAAAAGCAAAGGTAGGGTCCAAGCAAGCCAAAAAGCAGTTTTAGCAAAGTATTGCATTATTTTTCAGCTTCTGTAGTAGTTCGTAATCGAGTTGTAAATTCTTCCTTGTGTTTATCGTGTCGCCTAGTCCAAAGCCTGTTCTAGACCACCCTCGTCCTGCCATTCAGGAAGTGGTGAAGATTTTTTGCTTTGAGAGTCGGGTAGAATAGGGGAGTGTTGTCTTTTAGGGAACCCTCCTTCGTTTGATGAGAGCCAGTATTGGTTCGACCTCTCTTGAGGGAAAGTCTCACTTGGTGAACAGTAGTAAGCCCTCAGTTTCATAGGCACGGGGCAACCATTTATATTTTTATATGCATCATTACGTCGTCATTGACTAGGTCCAGGTAGAGAATGTTACGAGACACTCCCTTGTTTAACAAAGTGCATATGTAAATGTGTATAGGTTCAATTGTGACATTCTTCAACCTACTTCCATGTTATGATTTGTATGGTGTTTGTTCATAAGCCTTTGGTAGATACAATCGATTAGTTCTTCTTGTTTGGCATGAGACTCCTCTTTGTGTTGCATGTAGGTTGCATAGAGTCTAGCTAGTTGCTTGAGGACAAGCAAAGGTTCGGTTTGGGGAGTGATGAACGTGTATTTTACACCTTCATTCGAGTCTTTTTTCACCTATTTTTGCTATCCTCTATGTTAATTTAACTATATTATAGTGCATTTTATTAGAATAGTGTCATGTTTCCCTTTAGTTTGCATTTTACAGGTTTTAGGTGAAAAACGTGATTTTTCGGGCAATTATATTGAAGAAAACGAACAATCGGTGTTCCGAGGATATTTTTGGAGTATCTAGAAGGTTCCGGATGGGATTTGAAGTCTAGGGGTCGAGTTTGAAGGCTTAAAGGTCACTATAAGGCAAAATCCGAGTCCGAAAAGGAGAAGAAATCCAAAAACGCGTCAAAAACGCGTCAAAAACGCGTCCCTCGCTGACTGAAGCTCCCGGGCGATTCGCCCGGGATGTGGGGCGGATCGCCCCACACCAGGCGGTTCGCCCGGTGTGTGGGGCGACTCGCCCCACACGTACCGAACTCCTATATATAGTTGCTGTTTCTCTATGTTTTTTCATACTTTCTCAGACCTTTTTTCATACCTTTCTTATTAGTTTTAGGTAGGAATTTTCCAGAGCCTGTTCTGGGAATTCTTAGCATAGGAGACAATTTTTCTTATCAATTTGGAGCTTGTGAGATCGCGAATCTTCGGAGATTGACAATCTTCGTCGGTAACATTGTATCTCAGATTTTTCTATTTATATTTATATCTTTCAACATGTTTTCATTCAATCTTGCTATGATTTATGTTGATTGCATGACATCTATGAGTAGCTAAATCTATCGTTGGTGATAGTATGTGATTTCTTAGCGAAGGGTTATTAATTATGCATGATGGCGGTAATGCAAATCAGATTTTGAGTTATTGATTTATTTCTTTGATCTATCTAAGCCCTCTATCTTCGTAGTGTTGAATAAAACGGACACATTGGACAATTCATGATCTTAGATCTCTATGCAAAACGATCGGGTACTTCATGCATGATTATTATCCTGCTATGCTTTGAATGATCATACTATCACTAACTTCTATTATCTTGATAAGAAAAACATGTGCTAAGTCCTCTGTTGATTTTATAGTTTAAGTTAAATTAGATAAAGCTATTTATAGTCCTTAGAGATCGACACTCCAGGTTATTTTACTGCTACACTACGGTTTTCATTGTAGTTGTGAATTGCCTTTGGCTAAAAACAAATTTATTTGATTAATTTGAATCTGACCAATTCCGGTTCATCAAATTGGCGTCGCTGCCTGGGACTATACTCCTTTTTTCTGTTTAGCTTATTTATATTTTCAGCATTCAGTTCCCTACAGAAAAACAGGCTCTGGGGGTTTGCTCTAAAAAATTTTCACTTTCTTTCCCTATTTCTTTCCTCCTATCTTTTTTTCAGTAAATTCATCTAATCTGATCTTGGTTACCTTGCGTGCTTGTGCTCTCGAAGTTTAAGGTTACATTGTGTTTGTTTGCACTCTTTGTGTTTTTCTTTGCAAGTTTTTGTTTTTCTTTTGTGGATTCTGCTCCTTGGTTTCTTGTTTCCTCATGTGCAGAAACTAGTCATATGAAAGGATGAGTCAACCTCCGTTGCCCCGGTATGTGATGCCTCGAGGGCCTTGCATAACATTGGATGACGATTGCAGGGATTATGACTTCGATCCTTCGTACTACTCCATTCTCTCCACGTTTTCGATGGGTGATGATCCAAGAGGGGTCTTAGACACGTACGAGGAAGGTGTGTTGAGGATACCTCGTGAGAATGAGGAGGGGGTTATTTTATCACATGAGCAACTTTGTATGAGAGGATTTATGGGAGCCTTGAAAGGGTACGCTCGAGGATGGCTCAGAATCCCGCCGGAAAAATCGTTGCACACTTGGGGTGAAGTACCCAGCTAGTTTCTGGAACATTAGGATAGGGACTCAC
Source organism: Plantago ovata (assembly GCA_028274465.1). NCBI lineage: Eukaryota > Viridiplantae > Streptophyta > Magnoliopsida > Lamiales > Plantaginaceae > Plantago > Plantago ovata. The sequence continues at coordinate 85,452,770 of CM051456.1, read as the reverse complement.
CTCCCGCGTCAAGGGCATGGACGTCTCGCTTCAGTAGTCGGCCCCCAGAAATCGACATTGCCGATGAAGAGGAATGTGGAGAAGAATCCATTGATGAAGTATCCTCAGTGCTTAGCTTGGATTCCACGTCCTTACTTGCGGAGGTCGAGGTTGTTGGTCAAGAGGAAGTCGTGGAGGAGGTGATAACTGAATCCATTGCTTCACTTGAGTCAGAAGGTGATGGCGTGAGTTGTGTTGAGGTCGAGGAGCCAATCTCGGAATATTTTGGTGCCCCTGAATCAATTGTGGCAGATACTCTTGATCTTGACTCCTACGCTCTGGTCCATGCACCCACCTATGAGTTCCAAAGGAGTTTTGATCCTCTTTTCTCTTTTTATTTTCCATATGATTCCCTTAGTTATTTTTTAGATTTTGTTTCTATTGGTTTTGTTAATTTTAGTTTTCAGGGAATCATGGACTTGCTTGAGCAGATACGGAGAGGGGCCAAGGATGGTTCCCAAGACGCGAGGAGTAATGGAACGGATGCACTAGATTCGTTTCCATTTGATAATGGATAACATTAGTGGTATTGGTTGCATGTAGTTTAGTTTTATCGCTTTCTTGCATTGCATGCATATTTATTTTCGTGTGTTTGTGATAAAATAGGTTTTAAGATGATAATGTTGCGTTTTGGGAGGAAAAAGGCGTCTCTAGGAGTCTGGAGATGCCGGGCGAACCGCCCCCCATGTGGGGCGATTCGCCTGGCAAGACCAGGCCGCCTGGGACGTTCTGGACGCCCCAGACGAATCGCCCCCCACCTGGGGCGGTTCGCCCCGGTTGTCCAGAAACCCGGAGGTCCGGATTTTCGTTCGGAATCCCATTTTTCTCCTATTATGCTAAATTATTGATCTTTTTACTTCTTTTATCGCCCGTTTTGGTTTCTCACGAGTTTCCTTGAGTCATATAGGTTACAGATACAAGTTAGCTCTCACCTTAGATCCACATTCGACGTTTGGGACGAGCGACGACGTTCAGGTTTGGGGGAAGGGTTATCGCTGGCTATCTCTATACTTGTTTTGCTTATGCTAAACTCGTGAAACCTTTTGTTTGCATTTGCATTTGCACGTTTACTGCTTTCTTAGTATTTAGTTGCATACACTACATTCATCCTAGTATAGCTTGCATGTTTTTGTGTGGAGTTTATTGCCAAATGTTTTGAACGTTTTTATTGGGTAGATTAACTAATTATGACCTTAACCATATGTTTCATCTCTATGAATTTGTTTGAGGTTTTTCTCGCTTGGCTTGTCACATTTATGTTTGCACTTAGTTAAGCTTGGTAGTCTCGACATCACTTAGTGGTGTTTTCTCTACTGCGGTTCACGAAGGCCTTTATAATAGGATGATGCATGTTAGGATCTTATGGTTGTTTTCCCGAGTAATTATGTACCTAAGAGGCAACAAGTCTTCACCTTGCTTTGAGATTGCTAAATGCCTAGGAAGGAGGTAGTGTGAAATTTTGTGATCCTTTGTTTGCAACCTATTCTTTCGAATAGGTTTGGGGAGGGGGTTACGCTTTCATTAGACTTGTTTTTCGATTTTTGAGTATTGTGAGTTTGGTTTCCTTTTTCGTAAAGTTTGTGCTCCAACCTATTCTTTCGAATAGGTTTGGGGAGGTCGTTTGTGAGTCATTGTAATTTCTTTTTCATTGTGCTACTGCTGGCTATATATATATATATAAAAAAAATCAAAGAAAAAGAAGAAAAATTCCAGGAAAAAGAAAAAAATATGGAAAAGAAAAAAAAGAAAAAAAAAAAAGGAAAAGACCCCAAAAAGTCAAAGAAGGGTCCAAAGAAAGCAAAAAAGCAGTTTAGCAAATTGTTTGTCTTGTTTTCCAATTTATGTAATGTTCGTAATCGAGTTGTAAATTTTTTTGTCTTTTGATTGTTTGAGTGTCATCTGTTCTAGACCACCCTCGTCCTGCCATTCAGGAGTGGTGATTAGTTTATGACTTGCTTGAGAGATGGGTAAAATAGGGGAGTGTGAACTATTAGGGAACCCTCCTTCGTTTGATGAGAGCCGGTATTGGTTCGACCTCTTTGAGTAAAAGTCTTAACTTGGTGAACAACAGTAAGTCCTCAGTTTCATAGGCACGGGACAACTATTCGTATTCTAACATGTTTCATTACGTCGTCACTGACTAGGTCCAGGTAGAGAATGTTACGAGAGACTATCTTGTTTTACGTAAGTGTATATGTGAATGTGTATGAGTCAATCGAGGCATTCTTCAACCAATATCCATGTTATGATTTGTATGGTTTTTGTTCATGAGTTTTTGATAGATTCAATAGATTAGTTCATTTCATTTGGCATGAGACTCCATTTTTTGTGTGTTGCATTGTTTTTTGCATTAGAGTCTAGCTTAGTTTCTTAAGGACAAGCAAAGGTTCGGTTTGGGGAGTTTGATGAACGTGTATTTTACACCTTCATTTGAGCCTTTTTTCACCTATTTTTGTTATCATCTATGTTAATTTTAGCTATATTATAATGCATTTTATTAGAATAGTGTCACGTTTCCCTTTAGTTTGCATTTTACAGGTTTTAGGTGAAAAACGTGATTTTCTGGGCAATTATATTGAAGAAAACGAACAATCGGTGTTCCGAGGATATTTTGGAGTATCTAGAAGGTTCAGGATGGGATTTGAAGTCTAGGGGTCGAGTTTGAAGGCTTAAAGGTCACTAGAATGCAAAATCCGATTCCGAAACGGAGAAGAAATCCCAAAAACGCGTCAAAACTGCGTCCCTCTCCGACTGAAGCTCCCGAGCGATTCGCCCGGGATATGGGGCGGTTCGCCCCACACCAGGCGGTTCGCCCGGTGTGTGGGGTGACTCGCCCCACACGTTCCGAACTCCTATATATAGTTGCTGTTTCTCTACGCTTTTTCATACTTTCTCAAACCTTTTTTCAAATCATTCTCATTAGTTTTAGGTAGGATTTCTCCAGAGCCTGTTCTGGGAATTCTTTGCATAGGAGACAATTTTTCTTATCAATTTGGAGCTTGTGAGATCGCGAATCTTTGGAGATTGACAACCTTCGGTAACATTGTATCTCAGATTTTATATTTATATTTATCTTTCAACATGTTTTCATTCAATCTTGCTATGATTTATGTTGATTGCATGACATCTATGAGTAGCTAAATCTATCGTTGGTGATAGTATGTGAGTTCTTAGCGAAGGGTTATTAATTATGCATGATGGCGGTAATGCGAATCAGACTTTGAGTTATTGCTTTATTTCTTTGATCTATCTAAGCCCTCTATCTTCGTAGTGTTGAATAAAACGGAACACATTGGACAGTTCATGATCTTAGATCTCTATGCAAAACGATCGGGTAATTCATGCATGATTATTAACCTGCTATGCTTTGAATGATCATACTATCACTAACTTCCATTATCTTGATAAGAAAAACATGTGCTAAGTCGTCTGTTGATTTTATAGTTTAAGTTAAATTAGATAAAGCTAGTTATAGTCCTTAGAGATCGACACTCGAGGTTATTTTACTGCTACACTACGGTTTTCGTTGTAGTTTTGAATTGCCTTTGGCTAAAACAAATTTATTTGATTAATTTGAATCTGACAAATTCCGGTTTATCAGGGAGTTTGATGACAATTTTTTACACTATCATTCGGGTCTTTTTCACCAATTTATCTATCCTCTTGCATGCATTTTAGTTCATTTTGTTAGAATAGTATCACGTTACCATTTCTTTTGTGATTTTCAGGTTTTAGGTGAAAATTGCGCTTTTGAATATAAATCATGGCGAAACAATGATGTTTTGGTGCAACGAGATCACCCGTGGTGTGTCAAGGAGTACCGGGACGAGTTTCCAGGCCAAAAGACCAAGTTTCGGGACTCAAAACCGTGCCAAGGGCCGAAATCGAAGATCCAGAGGAAGAAAATGGCACGGGCAACTCTCTGCCCGTGCCAAGCGCACCGCCTGGTGCCCGGCAGTCCGCCGGGTGTCCGACGGTCCGTCGGGGAGCCTCCGACAGCAACTATATATATTTTCAAAAGCTGCGAATTTTCATATCTTTCATCATAATTTTGCAGAATAAACCCTAGAGCTTGTTCTGGGTATATTTTCTCTTAGAACCATTGTTTTTTAGCGATTTTGGAGCTAGAGTAGAGATTTGGACATCAATTGATCTCACCTTGCTAGATCTTTGTGAGTTTAGCAATTCACCGGAGATTGACAACCTTTGGTGGGAACTTTGTATCTCACAATTTCTGCTATTTATCTTTCAATTCAACTATGTTTTCTTATATGATTGCCATTGTTGTTTATTATTTTGATATGAGTAGCTAAGCATCTAGTTGGTGATAGTATGTAAATCTGTAGCTAGGGTTCATATTATGCATGATTGAGTTTCTGAGTCTTTTACTTGTTTTATTGTTATATTCAAATCTTTGATCCGACTAAGCCAATATCTTCGTAGAAAAGTGTTAGAAACACTAGGACAATTGAAGATCATCGTTTTCAATATCTTCAATTACAAGTACTGCTTGAACTAAGACTAACAACCTTAGCCAAGTATTAGTATAGATAGGAAGCTTTCATAATACACGTCTACAAATCTACAAATCTATTTTGGTGTTTGTTAATTCGAATTACTTTTAAAGCAGTACGAGTTGCACTTTCATGCATAATTAGAACTTGATGCTTAGAACGAGCATACTATCACCAGCTCTCATCATATATTGTTAAGTCAAGCTAAGTTAAATTTGTTTTCTGAATTTATATAGTTAGTTACTTAGTTAAAGCTAGTTTAGTCCCTAGAGATCGACACTCGAGGTCATCTTACCTCTGCATTACGTGTTTTGTGTAGTTGTGAGTTGCCCTTTGGCTAAAACAAACTTATTTGATTGTTCGAGACTGACAATTTCTTTAATCAAATAGAAGCACCCATCGGAGCTCCCATCGATGTATACTCCACACAGAAGTTCCTACGGGAACCGAAGTTGTTGAAGTGATGCCATTCGTCCTTAGACTCTTAGGTCTTTATCATCACATATGTGGCGCCCTATTCTTTGGTTGAAACCAATGCTTGCACCATGAAATACGTGGTAGATACGGTCCAGCTGGGAACTTGGCAATATACATAGGGTTGGTGATAGTTGGTCTTTGGAGAGGACTCATCTCTCATGTGTAGCATTGGAGAGTACTGCTCAAGTCATGCATAGTTGTGTTGGTAAAACCGCTGGCCAGCGTACGAATATATTTATGAATGTTCATAAATATATTGTGTTCACCAAGCAACTCACTAAAGGCTCCATGAGTGTATTATTGGGATGGAAACTTCATCGATCCCAGATGCATTCGAGTCAGTCACATGAAAGGACCTTACCATCGACGCATTGAGTGCAACAAGCTTCACAAAAAAAAGGTAGTTTTGAGGTTCCTCTCAAACGTCCTCATGTATTAATATGACAAGTGGAACTGTCTAGGAATTCCGTGAAGCCTAGTGTCTTGACTAGTTTAATACATTGAGGCCCTATGGGTCACACTATGTGGTGAACCGGCTTATCCGCATGACTATAGGAAAAAGAATTATAATTAACTTAGTTAATTATAATTAGTTATGGCGCAATTAATATTATGAGAATATTAATTGAATTAATTGTATTTATGGAAACACAATAACTCACATAATTCGCTGGAAACACCTGCCACTCTTCGCCCCGAGCGTGAATTTTCGCTCTGGGAGCGAAAATCGCGCTCTATCGAGAATTAAGAAAAGTTAAACGCGAATTAAATTGAACTAATTCTTCCCATGCCATTTTGATGAAGAATGAAGCGACATCATGAGGGAAACGCAAGAAAAACGAGCAGATCGATGGAAAATAGTTCAAAAAGAATAAGAAATTGAAAGATAGATTCACGATCAGTCGAGATCAAGGGTAGAATTTCTGGGAGAAAGCATATTGGAATAAGAAGATTGGGTGTGACAAAATTTATTGTGCCAGAAAGGAATAAAATCTGAAATACCAAGTGCTAGTAGAACACTAGGGTTTTAATCTATTGGACTTGGGCTTGGTTTTTTTGGGCTTCTATTTTACGAAATAATACCCAAATTCAATAAACACATTGTCATGCATAAGTAGTAACTAGTAAGTATACTATTGCGAGTAACTGTTAATTTCATGTCTACATAATAGACATATATACAATATTCCAAATATTTGTAATTTTTAAATTATATTTTAATGAACGCTCTAACACACGTCGCTCTCAAATATTTTGAGAAATCGTGAATTTTCGCTCCCTCTCCCACTTTCGAATTGTGTGATCTAGGTTCCTCTAAAACGTCCTCATGTATTAATATGGCAAATGGAATTGTCTAGGAATTTCGTGATACCTAGTGTCTTGACTAGCTTAATACATTGAGGCCCTATGGGTCACACTATGTGGTGAACCGGCTTGTCCGCATGACTATGACTATAGGAAAAGAATTATAATTACGTTAGTTAATTATAATTAGTTATGGCGCAATTAATATTATGAGAATATTAATTGAATTAATTGTATTTATGAAAATACAATTATGATTATATTTTAGAAAACCAATTTTGGTTTAAATAAAATGATATATTAATTGAATTAACATATGCATTTGGGCAAAATTTAACTTGAGATTAAATTGATCTACACTTGCATGTGGGCTCCAATAGTGGGGCCCACTAAACCCCCATAAGGCGTCGACCAATTTGGATGGGAGAAGGAGCTCCTTCTCCTAATTCAACTTGAGGGCAAGTTTTTCCTAATTGAGTTATATATTTTAATTAGGAATGAACCTAGATATAAAGAGATGGTTAGGAGAGCTTTATTCATTCATTCTAATATTCATTCTCTCATTCACTCTTTCCCTCTCTAGCAAAATAAAGCTCTCCCTCTTACTCCTTAAGCCACGCGCGCCGCCGCCCCCTTCCAAGAAGTCAAACTTAAGTTTGACTCGAGAATATCCTAGCATTCTCTCGATAAGCTATCCGTTCATCCGTGGATACCAAGGTAGAAGATAATCGAAGTTGGAAACTAATCTTTATTTTGCACCACCCTAGGGGTAATTCTGACCATATTTTCTTACAGGTTCAATTCCTCCTTTCGGAAACACCCTTTGACTGTGGTGTTCCAAGCGGGATCCATTCAGATTGAATTCCATTTTCCTTTAAGTAATCGAGAAACTCATGACTTAAGTATTCGCCTCCTCGATCAGACCGAAGTTTGACTATACTTAAGTTCAATTGCTTCTGAACTTCATTCCTAAACTCCTTGAACTTCTCAAAGGTTTCGGATTTATGTTTCATTAAGTAAATGTATCCGTACCTAAAGAAGTCGTCTGTAAAGATAACAAAGTAAGAATAACCTCCACGAGCTTGGATTGGAAAAGGTCCACACACATCACTATATATGAGCTCTAAGTAGCGCGTGGCTCGAGTACCCTTTCCAGTAAAGGATTTACTCGTCATTTTACCTTTTACATTGGATTCGCATGTACCATAATATTGGAAATCGAATGGCTCTAAATACTCCATCTTCCTTAGTCATTGAATCCATGTTTCATTTATATCACCAAGTCTACAATGCCAAAGGTAAGATAGGTTATCCTTCTTACTTAAAGTCGGTTGTTTATTTTGGATATGAAATAATTGTTGACTACTTTGCAATAAATATAAACCATTCATAAGAGGGGCCTTTCCATACAAAACCTCATTGTGCGAAAAATAACAAGTATTATTAGCAAAACGGAAGGAAAAACCATAATTGTCTAACAATGGAATGAAAATAATATTTCTGAAAATAGAAGGAACATAATAAACATTATTCAAAACTAAACTATGTCCAGAGGGTAGATCTATCTTGTATCTTCCAACACGTTTTGCAGCAACCGGTACTCCTGTTCCAACGCGTAGGTCCATCTCCCCTTGCTTGACTGGCCTACAATCAATGAGCCCCTGTACATTATTACAAATGTGTGATCTACAAGCCGTATCTAATACCCAACAATTGGTGTCAATAGTAGTCATTTTTATTTCAACAACAAACATACATGAGCTAGATATGAACATGCGTCAAAACTCCTTATGCCTTCGCCTTTGGGCAGTTCTTCTTCCAGTGACCTTTCTGCTTGCAGTAAAGGCACTCATATATGTGCGTACAAGTACGCTTCTCTTGTAGACTCCACCTTTCGAGTTAAGACTTTTGGGCTTTGAACTAGTTGTACTATCTTTGCGTTTCTTCTTGCCCTTGCCCTTAGCTCTCTTGCTTTTCGGGTTCAAGCTTGAAGGTGATCCAATCATCAAGACCTGTTTCTCCTTGCGAGAAAGAGACTAGTCATAAGTCTTAAGCAGATTGTGAAGTTCTGGCAGTGTATCAGTTTTCGCATTCATGGTGTAGTTCACAATGAACTGTGAATATGAACTTGGCAATGACTGAAGGATGAAGATAACTGTGACCTTATCTTCTAGCTTGATTCCAGCAACGACAAGTATCTCAAAAAGTCCAATCATTTGAGAACATGTTCATACATGTTGTCTCATTCATTGAGCTTGCACTTGAATATCTCTTAGATTAAATCAAAATCGACACTTCTTGCAGTCGTCTTAAAGAGCAACACTAGGTGTTTCAACATCTCATACGGCAACATAGATTCATGTTGCGTTTGCAGCTCATTGCCACCAGCGTGATACACTGTGCGGACTTTGCATCCTCCTTATGTTTATCAGCTTTTGCTTGATTCCAAGAAGCTGCCTACTCATCATTTTCATTTTCAGGACGCACGGGTATGGCTTCGTCCAAGACATACTCAATCTTTTCGTACCTCAACACCAGACGAATATTCCTAATCCAATCGAGGAAGTTTGGTCCGGTCAACACTTACTTCTCTAAGATAGCACGGAGCGAGATACTAGCCATTTCTGTTTTTCTAAAGGAGAAATGACATAAAACAAAAATAATAAATCAACTGATGAAATAAAATTTCTAAATCACAATCAACTAACTATATAACAAGGACCTATTTCTATTTAGCTCCCACTATTTTCTACAGATGTATTGCCCATAAACATACATACGAGTAATGTCAAACAATTACCTTAGTGGCCAAGATCCACATCGCTACTATGTTATACCCCAACTTTGGTTGGTTGCAGAACGTAGCATGATTGGTAGGAATATCCAATTGCACATGCAACTCTTGGTTAGTTAAATCCAACTTAACCTAATGCCCTTATATTACAGGTCTTTTTTGCGATCAACTAATAAGAAAGTCATAACCATAAGAAAACTAATAGAATTCCAATAATCATCACGAAGGCAAATGCTTTGGCATAGTACCTAGGATGAAAAAAGTTCATTTATAGTTCCTTATGGGAGGCATTGTTGAAATATATCTTAAGTATATATATTTCAAGACTTATATTGCATGGGGATTTTAGCTATGAGGGTGATTTAATAAGCCATCTACAAATAAGGGCGCCGCCTACCCAACATGCATGAGCGGTCTACACATAACGGATGTCGCCTATCCATTCTAATTCTAATATGCGGTCAAGCACATAATGGGTGGCGCCTACCCATACATAAAATATGCGGTCCGACAAATAAGAGGGTACCGCCTACCTTCACATGCAACGCGGTCGAACATAAAGGAATAAAACATGCATGACATTTAAACATGTATTGACATACAACAACAAACAAACAAGTAAACATGTGTCTATGTGGATAACAAAAGAATTTACAACTCAATTATGAAAATTATAAACCATATTTATAATTTCTATGTAAATCGAAAATTTTGGGACTAGATTGCAATTTACAAAAACTCTAGGGACCAAGTAGTAATTTCGAAAAGTTTGGGCCTAAGTATAATTTATAAAAGTCCAAGGACCTATTTGCAAAAAGTAAGTAAATTGATAAATTGAAAATAGACGCTTCAACTAAATATAAATCAATTCATAAATCCTTTAGTCAATACTAATTACAAATCAATCCAATTTATATTCTAAATATAACATTCAATCCATAAATTTCAAAAAATTTCGATTATAGTGTCAAACCTTTAATTTCATAAACATATAAATTTAAAAATGAAAACAAGGAATATATGGTGCGGAACGAATCCCGCCCCTACACCGCATGTGCATCGCAAGCGGTGGGGTGGCGTCACGGCCGCCACTCCCTTTTTCTTCGGTCTAGGGTTAAATTTTTTTTTTTTAAAAGAATAAATTCAAAATTTAATCAAAAACAAATTTTCTGAAGATCGAATTAACATAGTATCAATTGTATCCACATAAACTAATCAATCAAACATAATATACGTATATACATAATCAATCAGCATGCACTATGATACCACTGTAAGAAAATATGGTCAGAATTACCCCTAGGGTGGTGCAACGGAATTTCAAAATTTTCTTAACATGCATACTAATTGATCATGCATATAACATATATTAAACACATCAGAGTTAGAGAACTTACAGTAATTAGAATGCAAGAACTAAGATTAATTTAGGTGTAGGATACCAATCAATAAGATCCTTGTAGTAATCAGCAAAATCTTCTCCTTCGATGAAATTGAAGATGTCTAATTCTTCTTCTTGAATTCCTGCAAAACAAAGATTAGTTTCCAGTTTCAATTATCCTCAACCTTGGTATCCACGGATAAACGGATGGCTTATCGAGAGAATGCTAGGATATTCTCGTGTCAAACTCAGGGTTGACTTTTGGTGAAGGGGGCGCGTCGGCGGTGGATTGGTGGAGGAGTGGGAGATTTTTATTTTATTGCTAGAGAGAGAATGAGAGAAAGAGTGAATGAATAAATAAAACTCTCTAATCATCTTCTTATATAGAGGCTAATAGAAGCCTTTAGAAGCCAATGGAACTCCTAAAAGGAATAAGAATTCATATTCTTATTCCACAAGTAAACCTTTATGTCTAGGTTCATTCCCTAATTAAATCATAACTCAATAGGAAAACTTGCCCCTCAAGTTCAATTGGGAGGAGTCAAACTCCTTCTCCCATCCAAATCGGCCGACGTCTAAGGAGGGTTTAGTAGGCTCCACTTTTGGGGCCCCCAAGCAAGTGTAGTGGCAATTTAAATCAATCTTAAATTTTGTCCAACTGCATATATTAATTCAATTAATCCGCAATTATATTCCTAAAATATAATTAATATTTAATTGCATTTCTAAAATACAATTAATTCAATTAACATTCTCATAATATAAATTGTGTCATAACTAATTAACTCAGTTAATTATAATCCCTTTCCTATAGTCATGCAGATAATCTCGTTCAGCACATAGTGTGACCCATAGAACCATAATGTATTAAGCTAGACAAGACACTAGGCATCATGGAATTTATAGACGATTCCACTTGCAATATTGATACATGAGGACGTTTGAGAGGAACCTCAAAACTACCTTTCGTTGGAGAAGCCCGTTGCACTCAATGCGGCGATGGTAAGGTCATTTCAACTGACTGACTCGAATGCATCTAGGATCGAAGATGTGTCTATCCTAATAATACACTCATGGTGTCTTCAGTGAGTTGTTTGGTTCACTAGATATATTTATGACCATTCATAAATATATATATCCATACGCTGGCCAGTGGTTTTACCAACACAACTGTGAATGACTTGAGCAGTACTCTCCAATGCTACACATGAGAGATGAATCCTTTCCAGAGACCAACTACCATCAACCCTATGTATATTGTCAAGTTCCCAACTGTACCTTATCTACCACGTATTTCAGGGTGCAAGCATTGGTTCAACCAAAGAACACGGCGCAACATATGTGATGGTAAAGACCTAAGAGTCTAAGGACAATTGGCATCACTTCCACAACTCCGGTTCCCATAGACACTTCTGTGTAGAGTATACATCGATGGGAGCTCTAGTGGGTGCTTCCATTGTTCGGATATCCTCCTGGAACAACCATGCACAGTTATGGAAACATCATGGACTCGCCCATGCGATCGATTCCATGGTCATGGGATCGACCATACTTGCTCTAACAAGTATAACTTCAAAATGCATGCTAGTCTCGATTGCTTCATTCGTACCCCCATCTGAACGAGCTTCGAGTAGGGAGAGTTCGGGATATATGATATTTCACATAGTTCCACTTACTATGTGATTATGCATACATCCTCTTGGGACATGTTTGATACCGATACAGACCAACCAGATAAAGATATGACATGTTGTATTGTCTAGTGTAATATAAATACATAAGTAAACATAAACATGAATAAACAAATATATATTATATTACGTTGATTGTGATATAGTACATTTTTCCTTAAAAGTGGTTGTCTCTAGGACATACATACTATTAGGTTGCTTTGTTGTTCATATCTTCGTTCTTGAGTCTTGAGTCGTTGTAAAGTTTAGTCCTTTTTCTTTTTTTGGTGTTTTGTACTCCAACCTATTCCATCGAATAGGATAGATTTGGGGAGGAGTATTTGTAAAGTTTGGTTTTTTTTTTTTTTTTTTTTTTTTTTTTGTGCTTTGTACTCAAACCTATTCTATCGAATAGGTTTGGGGAGGTGTCTTTGGTTGTTTTCTTTTTCGTTGTACTGCTGCTTGCCTAAACAAATAAAATATAATAAATAAATAATAAGACCCAAAAAAGCAAAAGAAGGGTCGTTGCTAGCCAAAAACCAGTATTTGTAAAGTGTCAAGTGTCTTGTAAATAATTTTGTTCTTTGTGAAGTTATCAAGTTGTAAATTCTATCTTTTGTTTCGAGTTGCCTTGTGTTGAGGCCCGTTGTGGACCACCCTCGTCCTGCCATTCAGGAAGTGGTTGAAAGAGACTCATGCTTTGAGAGTCTGGGTAGAATAGGAGAGTGTTTTCTATCTAGGGAACCCTCCTTTGTTTGATGAGAGCCAGTATTGGTTTGCCCTCTCTTGAGGAAAAGTCTCGCTTGGTGAACAGTAGTAAGTCCTCGAGTTCATAGGCACGGGCCAATCATAGTATGATAATATGCATCATTGTGTCGTCACTGACCAGGTCCGGGTAGAAGATGTTACGAGAGACTCTTTTGTTTAACAAAGCACATGGGAATGTGTACATTCGCAATCGAGGCATTCTTCAACCTACTTGCATGTCATGCTTTGTATGGTCTTTGTTCATAGGTGCTTGGTAGATTCAATAGATTAGTTCCCTTTACTTGGCATGAGAATCCATTTTGTGTTGCATTTAGATTAGTTTGTTACTTGAGGACAAGCAAGGGTTTGGTTAGGGGAGTTTGATAAACGCATTTTTGATGTGATCATCTGATCTTTTTTTACCCTATTTTGCTTTCTTTTTGCTTAGTATTTTGGTTAGGTTAGTAGAATAGTGTCACGTTTTGTATGTGTTTGTTGCAATCTGAGGCACTTAGGTACGAAACAGCGTTTTTTGAGCTAAAAACGAAGCATTTTGGATGAAAAATGGTCCCGTTGAAGTTCCTCGATGCCCGTGGCTTTGTTCGTGAGTGCCCGAGTCCGAATAAGTGTTGATAAGATCGATTCCAAGGCATTAGAAGGTCGTTCGTGGGCAAAACGATGGATTTCCAAGTCCAATTCTGCCCCACACATTAAGTGGCCCGCTTCTGGAGCCCAAGCTGACCGCTTGGGGACAGGAGAGACCTCATGTTTTTCCTGTCCAGCTGCCAAGCGGCCCGCTTAGTTTTAGCAAATAAGCAGCAAATATATCTGGGATAACGAATGAATAAGAAAACCAGGGACGAGAAAGACACACAAAATTGGTTACCCAGTTCGCCAATAACTTTGACTACGTCTGGGGGCATTACGAAGCCATGATTCCACTAAACAATGAGAGAATTGTAGGGATAGAACTTCGACCCACAAATAACTGAGCAACTGCCTCTACTCTATCAATGTCTATGATCTACTAAATAAATAGCTAATTGCTAAACTGCTCTAGGCTAACTGCTCGAACTCTATAAGCGAAATGCTTCTATTAGTGTGATACAATAATTACAAAGGCTAGCAGCATGTGTATATATATATGAGTAATACCGACCATCATGGCTGCATTCCGAATCCAAACCAGAATCAAAGTTCCAAGTAAACTAGGAAAAGGAAATATTGGACCAATGAGAGCAAAGCTAGCTCCAAACCTAAACCTTACTTGACCATTGTCCAATTCCTTTTCCTAACCTCTCACAATTTTCCTTTAATTAATTACTCTTCCCTTCACTAATTAGGAAACGAGGCATGCTGCCTTTTATTCTCTTGCCAACTGGTTTCCTGATTAATTTCGTACTCCATTCCTAACACTTAGTAGAGTCCAAGCGACCCGCCTCACAAGTGTCCCGCTTGGCTCAGCCCAAGCGGCCAGCTTGACAACGTTTACTGTTGCGGGATTTTTTCTTTAAAACACATTTTTAGTTATATTTCACACATTCAGACTTTGACATTCGAATTTTGGAGAGCCCCAAGCCCCAATTTTCATCAGATTTCACATTCTTCTTATAATTTTGATATTGGATTGAGAGATTTTGTATTTGGAAGCTAGGATTCATTGATTAACAAGCTGTGAAACTTGAGCAACATCCACCGATTAGTGAAAGTGCGGTGGTAACTTGTATCATTCGAATTCATCTTTGATTTGAATCTATGTTTACCTTTGATTATTCATATGAAATAATGTTTACTATTGTTATTATGAGTAGCTAATTCTCTTTTATTGGTGGTATAATGTGGAATTGATTATGTTATGAATCATGTTTATTTTTACATGAGATTGTGATTCAATCTTTCTGCACTTTGCTTCATATGATCTGTAGTTGCCAATTAAACATCTTCGAACTGAGTATTGTGACAAACTCTTGGTTAATCAAGGGTATAAGATTGTATGAATGTGATTTGTAGCATGCTATACAGTGTAAGTGACAAACACTACTAAAGTATTGATAGTGATCTTTCGTGACGTGTGTCTTAAATTTGCCTAGATTGTTTACTTTGTAGAACTAGTCGAAGGTTCTACGCACTGAACTTGTAAGCGTATTTGTTGGTCCCTTTAAACAACAAGAAAAGACTAGAGTGGGGGATGAATAGTCTTTTCAAACTTTCGTCGTTGAAAAACTTTCTCAGCAAGTGCTTATTACTTTTCAGTAATGAGTTTGCTGATACTTAACTTTGTCAGCAAGCGCAAGTTACTTTACAGTAACTATGTTTGCTGATACTTAAAATTAGAGAGCGGAAGTCTTTGATACAATAAGTGCTTTTTCAGTAAATGAAGGTTTCAGCAATTGATGTGAGTGACTGTGTACAGATAAATATGATTTGCTGAAAACCAAGTACAGTAAGTAAATCACACACACTTTTATAGTGGTATCTGAGAGTGGCGTAATCTCTCAACTAATCCACTTTGTCCTTTCTAGGACTGAATCCACTAAGATAAGTTTGAGGTTCCTTACAACACCTATCTAGAGCGATTCAAACAGAAACCAAAGCACACTTTCCTTTGTTTCCAACCTAACTAGAGAACGTAACCTTGTTCTCCACCAAACTTGGTACTTTTAATCAGCAAAACTATGCTCGATTAAGTTCCCCCTGAATATCACGCCTGAAAGGGTGTATTTTCAGTTAGAGAGGTTTGGGATGAGATAACTTAATTATAACTTATTCAGTTTACAACAAGTAATCTAAGAAACAAAACTTTGAATACTTTGCAGTAAACAAGTTTGATTGTTTCTGGTGTCAAGACTTGTTCTTGTTCGAAAGAAAGAAAGAACACTTAACTAATTTCTTAGTAGTGTAAATTCTACTTCTTCACAAGTAGCTTTTTCAAGCTTTAAGTCTTGGAACGGATCAATGGCAGTAGGAGTATTGAAGGGTATGTGAGTTTAAGCACAAGTGAGAGTATGATCACGTTGTTGACACACTTCAACTCTTTGCCGGATGACCTCTATTTATATTGAAAATAAGGAGCCATTTGAATTTTAAATTCTAAGGCTTTTGTTCCTTAAAATGTCACTATCTTGCTTTTGTACTTTCAGCAGCGTCCTTGTTTGTCTTCTAGTCTTCATGTCCTTCGCGTGCATGCTTTGTATTTAATGCTTATTTGAATAAAATTCAAACAGTAACATTGGAGCGCAAATGCAAGTACTTTCAGCAAGAGGTCACATATGTTCCATCAGCAAGTGGTCAGTCTCAGTTTCAACAAGCACAACCTACTCTGTCGTATAGATTTTCACTTATGCAAGCTGTTGCTGAAGTTTCCACTTTGTGAGCAACATGTGCCTTTGTAGATACCAGTCTTCAGAAATCTTCTAGTCTTCAGTCTTCGTTCAAGATTCTGAGCGGTTCTAAATGCTTCAATATTTTGTTTGTAAAAACAATGTACATCATCAGCAAATTCTTGAATAGGTTGTATTTCTTTTCAGAAAACAAGATACATCATAAGCGGTAAAACCAACCTATCTAGCACCTAATCTAAGTCTTCAGCAAACGTTCCTCTTTTACAATGTCCTTAAAATTCTAAATTTCTATGGACCTTAAGAGTACTAGTTACTGGACTTTCCTTAATTTAGCTTTATCGGTATCGGATTTTAAAATAAAATATTTTTTTATCGAAAAAGAAACATTTGAAATAATCCAAAGGACAACGGTCCACAAGAAATGCAATAACAGAATTTGGCGCCAATGCGCAAACAGACTCAAAATATCCAACGGTAACTATAAAAAAAATTCAAAAGAATGTAACGGAAAGTGAAGAATATAAATAGTTTTCCTCCTTATTCGAAAAAAACAAATAAATCCCAACGAAAGCCCCAGTTCCCACTCTCAGTCGCTGGACGTCTAGACTCGGTCTCCTTCAACAGAATCTACAAGGAAGGGATTTTGAAAACAGAAAGAGTGTGAGATAAAGGATCTTAGTGACGTTCTATTTTAAAAAGACATAACAGTAAACAGTTTTGAAAACAAAAACATTTGTAGCAAGTAAGACAGTAACAGAAGCAGATAACAGAACAGAGAGACAAACGAAAACAGATAAGTGAGTCCGTTGGTGCAGCCCTCCTTGTTACTCCTACTCCCAGAATGCCCTTGTAACTCCCTCCAGAGGGTTAACAACTCTGGACAGATCAGAGCACCGTGTACTTTGGGGAAATGTTGGTCCCTTTAAACAACAAGAAAAGACTAGGGGAGGGGGAGGGTGAATAGTCTTTTCAAACTTTCGTCGTTTAAAACTTTCTCAGCAAGTGCTTATTCCTTTTCAGTAATGAGTTTGCTGATACTTAACTTTCTTAGCAAGCGCAAGTTACTTTGCAGTAACTAGGTTTGCTGGTACTTAAAATCAGAGAGCGGAAGTCTTTGATACAATAAGTGCTGTTTCAGTAAATGAAGGTTTCAGCAAGTGATGTGAGTGACTGTGTACAAATAGATATGATTTTCTGAAAACCAAGTACAGTAAGTAAATCACACAAACACTTTTACAATGGTATCTGAGAGTGGCGTAATCTCTCAACTACTCCACTTTGTCCTTTCTAGGACTGAATCCACTAAGATAAGATTGAGGTTCCTTACAACACCTATCTAGAGCGATTCAAACAGAAACCAAAGCACACTTGCTTCGTCTCCAACCTAATCTAGAGAACGCAACCTTGTTCTCCACCAAACTTGGTACTTTTAATCAGAAAAACTATGCTCGATTAAGTTCCCCCTGAATATCACGCCTGAAAGGGTGTATTTTCAGTTAGAGAGGTTTGGGATGAGATAACTTAATTATAACTTATTAAGTTACAACAAGTAATCTAAGAAACAAAACTTTGAATACTTTGCAGTAAACAAGTTTGATTGTTTCTGGTGTCAAGACTTGTTCTTGTTCGAAAGAAAGAAAGAACACTTAACTAATTTCTTAGTCGTGTAAATTCTACTTCTTCACAAGTAGCTTTTTCAAGCTCTAAGTCTTGGAACGGATCAATGGCAGTAGAGAGTATTGACGGGTTTGTGAGTTTAAGCACAAGTGAGAGTATTATCACGTTGTTGACACACTTCAACTCTTTGCCGGATGACTTCTATTTATACTGAAAATAAGGAGCCGTTTGAATTTCAAATTCTAAGGCTTTTGTTCCTTAAAATGTCACTATCTTGCTTTTGTACTTTCAGCAGCGTCCTTGTTTGTCTTCTAGTCTTCATGTCCTTCGCGTGCATGCTTTGCATTTAATGCTCTTTGGAATAAAATTCAAACAGTAACATTGGAGCGCAAATATAAGTAGTTTCAGCAAGAGGTCACATATGTTCCATCAGCAAGTGGTCAGTCTCAGTTTCAGCAAGCACAACCTACTCTGTCATATAGATTTTCACTTATGCAATGCTGTTGCTGAAGTTTCCACTTTCTGAGCAACATGTGCGTTTGTAGATACCAGTCTTCAGAAATATTCTAGTCTTCAGTCTTCAAAATCTTCAAGATTCTGAGCTGTTCTAAATGCTTCAATAGTTTGTTTGTAAAAACAAAGTACATCATCAGCAAATGCTTCAATAGGTTGTATTTCTTTTCAGAAAACAAGATACATCATAAGCGTTAAAACCAACCTATCTAGCACCTATTCTAAGTCTTCAGCAAACATTCCTCTTTTACAATGTCGTTAAAATTCTAAATTCCTATGGACCTTAAGAGTACTAGTTACTGGACTTTCCTTAGTTTAGCATGGTTAATTGTTCATCAAAATTACAAGTTTCCTAACAAATTTCCCCGTTTTTGATGTTAGCAATCCATGGCTAAAATTAATTGTTACCCTTTTAGAGGTTTCTGATGTTGAATAAATCAGTTGATTAATGCAAGCATACTTGAATAATTAAACAGTAATCATAAGTAAATTGCATAATAAAAAACCAATAAGAGTCAAAAGCTTCATTGCTGATAGTTATCTTTCAGAAGTTTACAAGAAGTAAAAGAGATAACTAAACAAAATCAGCAAACAAAACTTTAACAAAAACTATTACAGAGAGTTAAGCTCTTCCAGAAGATTTTCTCAAAATCTCTCTTACACTCTTCTCAGCAAGTGTAGTAAATTCAACACAGTCCTTTTCGTAGTTCTCAAGTCGCCTACGGACTTGTAGTTGAAGAATTCTTGCATTTTTGCAGGCAGTATGATGATGCTTTTCAGCATTCATTTCCATGTAGTGAGTTACCCACAAATGCATGCCCCAGTTGCTGGCATGGAGAAGCTGTGTATCTGAAATGCTTTTAGGATGAATCTTTCTTAACCAGAGAAGATCTTCTTCTTGATCCTTAGCAGTGAGATAGAAATACTCATAAGGAATCAATCCAAGTCTCTTCTTTGTTTTCTTGGTTACTGGGTCAGAGTAATAAGCAATGCCCGGTGGTTTTATTAAATCTGGTTCTTGTCTATAAGTCTTACCAATTGCAGTTCTTCTTACTGAGACCTCAAGATTCAACCATCTCTCAGCAATATTTCTTGGGAGGGATTCTTCCCTTTGTTTCCTTTTTACTTTGAGTTCAATCCATGTGAACATTTGGTTCAAAATGGCTGTAGGAAAGAACTCATTTACCAGCAAGTCTTCCAGCTTTAAGATCCAGCAACCATGAATGTTTCTGATCACATTCTGAGTGGTTTCATCATTGCTGGTCTTTGTATACTCGATGCCGGAGCCAATAGCAATGCTGGCCAGCCTCTTTTCTTCCTGTCTTTGCCTTCTTCTTCTTGACTTAGCATTGTCTTGATCTCTTGCTGAAGATCTTGACTCAGAAGAGAAATGCTTTGATTGGCCAGACGGAGTTAAGGCTGTTAAAGGTCTAGCTCTTATGGCTTGAGCTATTGTCTGATTGTCATCATCATCATCATCTTCATTCAGATCTTGATGACTTTCAGTATGGCAATAACCTTGAGTTTCAGCAGCAGTTTTTCTCTTTTTGGGACTTGTTGAATTTAACTCAGATTCTGCTTGCCTTTTAGAACTTTGCTCTCTTTCAGCAAGAGGTTCTATGGGCAGTGGCTCATCAACAGTAGGAGGGATTTGGGTTCTTTTTCTTGTATTTCTCTTTTCCCCCTTAGACATGGATTTCAACATCGGAGTGATGTGCAGAGAATAGAACTCATTGCAGTTTTCAGCAAGAGTACATAAGCTGTTGTACTTCATGATGATTTGTTGCTGGTCAGAGGTCATTTTTGACAACTCTTTCTGAATACTCACCATGTTCTCTTCATGTCTTTTCTCTGTTGCGGCCTTATCATCCATGAATGTCTAAGCCTTCACTAGAGCGGTCTTGGCGAGCAAGAGTGCTTGACTTACATCTTCTTCATAGCTCTTGTGATAAAGACTGATGTCTTTCTGAGCTATTGTAAGAGTAGTAGTGCGTCTCAGCACTGTAACCAATATTTTCCCAATGTCAAGCGGGCTCTCAGCAAGCAATGCCTCATCTTCTGCTTTGCAGGCATCATGGACTTTCTTCGGTGCCAAAATTCTAGGAGTAAACTCCTCAACTCGTGGGAACGGCACTAGGTTTGGGGTCAAGGAATGAACTTTCAGTTCTGAAGCAAACTGATCATCTTGTAACAGCAATTCTGCTCTTAAGCAATCGTCTTTATCAGTTATGTAATCAGGAGGAGGAATTTGAACCACTTTGGGGTCTCCTTTGGATTGTTCATCCTCATTTGCTGATAAATCATCGTCATCCTCAGATTCATCAAGGTCAGCAACCTTGGAACCTAAGTCAGCAGCTTCATTTCCTTTTGGTTGAGTGGTTGCTGATGGCAACACTTCAGACTCAACAACTGGAGTTTCACCAGTAGTTAGTTTTAGTTGAGTAGTTGCTGAGGGAAACGTTTGAGACTCAATTATTGGAGTTTCGCCAGTAGTTAGTTTTAATTGAGTAGTTGGTGAGGGCAACGTTTGAGACTCAATTACTGGAGTTTCGCCAGTAGTAAGTGGAAGGGAGGGGACTTCCTTTGGTCTAACTCCTGAAGATTGACCAATTTCTAGATCCTGCATATGCCTTGCATGAATCAAGAGACTGTTTTGTAGAGCGCGTTGGTAATCTTCATGCAATTCATCTTCATCATCAAGGTTTGCACTAGTGACCTTGGCATCAGAAAGTTGGCTTTTGCCATGTTTCAAGGCAGCACGCTTTTCTGGCATATTCTTCTTCAGTATCAGCACCTTGTACAGGTGCTTGATTTTCAGCATCAGCAGGAGCAGGTTGAGATTCATGTTGAGGTTGTGGTTGATCAGCTTGCTGATTGTCTTGTGGTTCAGTTTCAGCAACTGTCATCTTTAAACCACCAGCATCAGGACTTGGACCTTGATTGTCATCGTCGTCATCTTTCTTGTCCTTTGAATCTTTCCCTTCATCATCACTGGGATTAGTCGGAATATTTTCATCTTCTTCCTCTTCATCATCATCAGTCAGAATTACTAGCTCGAGATGCTTGTACAAAGCAACACTCGTTACTTCCTCTTCCTCATTTATTTTGTGGGGATCAGCCACCACGGGTACAAATGAACCCTTGAGCATCACAGCTTGTTCAGCTGGAGAGGCACTCTTGAATTTTGCCTTCATATTCTCTCTGATTTGAGCAATCAGATTTGAGCTCATTTGCTGAGAATATGACATTTCTTCAGGAAGTATAGAGTGAACGAATGTCTCGAGCTTCAGCAGAGAAGATCTCTTTTTCTCATTAGATAGATGAAGATGGAGATCAGAGAAATTCATTCGTCTGTACCTTTGCCAGTTGCTGACGGACTTAGCAACTCTTGACAAAGTTGTTCTTTTGAAGTTCAAGTACAGTTCCTCAGAACTCACTTGTTGATCTTCAGTGATGAGAACCACTTTACTGGTCTCCTTTAGAGCCTGAAAAAGAACGATATTTAGATCAGGATAGGTTTGGATAATTGTTTTAGAGTTCAAAACTGAAACATGAATTACCTGCTGAGATTCAGCAAGCTCATTGTACAATTTCCATTCCTTAAGGAGCTTGAGTAGCATCCTCCAT
The DNA here is from genome assembly GCA_028274465.1 of Plantago ovata. Lineage (NCBI taxonomy): Eukaryota > Viridiplantae > Streptophyta > Magnoliopsida > Lamiales > Plantaginaceae > Plantago > Plantago ovata. The sequence goes on along the minus strand of CM051456.1, from coordinate 85,430,745 downwards.
TTGTTCATCCTGAAATAAATTTGAGTTAGATACAAGTACTAAGCTGTCAAACTTAGTTTTATTACCAAAAACATTAACTACCTGCTGAGCAGGGAGTGTTGATTCTGGTGCAGAGGCTTCAGCAACCATCTGACGTGCATCTTGAGAAGTCTGTAGAGATAACATAATATTAGCAAAAGAATAAGTTTCAGAATTTGAAGTTTTACTGATGGTTGATTTATGTACCTGCTGAAGAAGGACAGGTTGTGGCTCAGTCCTTTCAGCATTAACAGTTTCTTCATTTTCTAGGACTGTTTCTTCAGCAGATTTCTTGTCTTGCTCTGTTTGAGAAAGCTGCGCGGTTTCAGCAATCTCCCTTGTCTCTGAAATGACAAGTTGAGCAGAAGCATCTTGACCTTTAAGCTCACTGCTTGTCATGAAGACATCAATGGATTTGTTGGATGATTCTTCAATCTCCAACTCCATTTGTTGGATTATAGCTTCCAGTACAAGCTGGACTTTGTCCATTGATGTCTTTGGTGAACTTGGGCCAGTATTCTCAGCATCACGAGATGCATCGTTGAATAGTGCTTCTTGTGTTTCAGCAACTTCTGGAACTTGAACCATTGCTGTCTCAGCAACTGGTTCTTCAGCAACCGGGATTTCAGCAACTTGATGAGTTGTTCCACTGCCTTGTGGTCTGTTCTCAGTAGAAGGATCAACGTTGAGTCGATCATTGAAGGCTTCCGCAAACACTTCAATGTTGCTGACATAGGCTTCAGTAACTACCTGGTCAACATCTACTGGAACTTGCGTTTCAGCAATTGTCTGGGAATTGTCTGAGAGGTCATGGACAATAGGAACTGACTTGCGAGCCAGTGTTTTCTTCCTTGTGTTATTTGTCCTTTTCCTCTTTGGTACAGGATTTGCTGATGACGCTGTAGTCTGAGTGTCATCATCAGCTTTCCTCTTTTTCTTGTTAGATTTCTTCAGTTTCCCAGCAGAGGCGTCAGTAGTTGCATTTTCAGCAACGGCTGTTGTACACGTACCTTGTTGATCATCATCTACAACAGTTTTGTCTTTGTCACCACCATCTACAGCAGTTTCATCTCTAAGTTGCTGAGTGGTGACATCTGCAGCTGTTGTATACCTTTCTTGCTGGCTTGTGCTAACAACATTTGCAGCTGTTGTCTTCTTTGATTTTTCTAGTTTCTTGCCAACAGTTTTAGGTACATTCTGCTTGTAGAAGGATCTTCCCACATTGCATACAGATTTCTTGATTGGCAATGGGTTTCTCAGCTGAATCCTGAAATGTTCAAGGATATAGCATATCTTTATTCCATACATAACTGGAAAGGAAGGTGAGACCTTGTTGTCTTCTACCTTTACCTTGAACTTAGTAACACAATCAACAAGCCTGTTGAAAATGTACTTAGCCCAGTTAAGTTCTGTTTTATTTTCATGGATATGCATCAGCAGAGGCCACCTTCTCAGGCCTACTTGGTCTATTCCTCCGACTTGGGAGTCCAAAACTTTTATCAGTAGCAGAGCTACTAGACCAAGTGAATGGCAGAGATGCTTCCTCTTAACGTGCTTTGTCCATGTCACGGGAGCAATCTCTCCTTTCTTCATTTTCTCATTTCTGACGTCACTGTAGAAAGCTTCAATTTCTTCGTCAGTGGTAGTGACGTCATCTTCAGTTCCAGTGGTTGGAATCTGAAAGATTTCCGCTAAATCAGTCCATTTCAGGACGATTTGCGTGTTCTGAACTGTAGTAAAGATCACTTTTTCAGTGACTCCTTTACTATCAGTTAGGGACTGGATTTCTGCATTATTGTAGAACTCCATTGTGTCCAACATGCTCACTTGCTTAGTGCGAGCAGATACGAAATTCATGAGGCCTTGCTGCTTGATAAATTCAAGCGCCTCTTCATTTTCATCATCGAGTTCTTGTTCATAGAAGTATCGAATGTACTTCTCCTCTGCAAATCCACCCCATTGCATCATCATCTCACACTTTGCAGTGTCAAGATATGACGGAGGCATAGGTTTTTCTGAGATCCTATCGTTTTTCAACACAACTTTCGTTGTGTTTGATGCCGGAGTAGTCACCGGAGCAGTGCGTTTCTCAGCACTGTCAACCTTAGACGACTTAGAGGACTTGGAGGACTGTCTCTTTGGTGCCATTTCTTTTTATAGAGAAGAAAATGTACGAAAAAGATAGTTTGCTTTTTGACCGGAGGTACAGTAGATTCAGGCTAAAATTTGCAGAGAAAGAAAATGTGAGTTAAAGAATTTTGTCATTTCTCTAACTCCTTCTTTATATAGTGTCTCTGATGTGTGTGAAACTCAATCGATTTGAGCTCTCAGCAAGGGTAAAACAGAGAAACATAGGCGTTAGTGGAGCCTTTGCATTGAATGCGTAGTGGCCCACTAACTAAAACCGTCAGAGCATTCTCTCTCTTTGTTTTATTAACCGTTAGATCAATAACTCCTTTTAATCAATGGCCACGATTGTATTTCATGTCATGATTATTACGAGTTTATCTGTGCCCGATTAACGTCACAAATTGATTTTACCGAGTTTTAAGGGATTAGATTGCTTGCTGAAAGAGACAAGAATCTTTTCAGCGAGTTTGCATTAATAGTCTAGATACTTGCTGAAAGTTCCCCCTTACTTAGATATCTCATATTTTCTTAAGTTTAAAAGATATTTCTGAGTTCCCGTATCAGTAAATTCTTTTGTACTTGAGATATCCTTTGGTAAAATCTGAGAAATGAGTTTTGCTCTTTTTCTGAGTTCCCGTCTCAGAATATTCCCTTGATACTTGAATACCTGTTTCAGTATCTTTGATTGTCTGAATGTCTGTTTCAGTAATCCTTAAGGTTTTTCTCTTACTGGGTGCTTGTCTCAGCAAGTGATCAAGTTTCCTAACAAATACCCGTTTTGAAGGAATTACTTGTTGAATGCCTGTTTCAGCAAACATGTAGTGACTTATCATTTCTTAGAAGAAATTAGTAGACGGAACGTTTAAGTAAGAATACTTTGGCTTGCTGAATACCTGTTTCAGCATTCTGCCAAATGTATCCTTTATTGAGGTAGTTCATGAAAGTATATATGTCCTAGAGACAACCTACGATAGGGACGATATGTACTTGATCACATTCAGTTATTGTTATTTATTTATGTTCATTTATTTATACATTATTAAATACAATTGGCATTACATTTTTATGAATACATTATTTGGTTGTTTGAATTATTCGATAAAATGTTCCCAAGGACTTAAGGTAATCACCAAGTTAGTGGGAGCTTGTGTGTCAATAATTAAGTCCTAAAATAAGCCACTAGCTGAAGGTCATTGAGATACAGGATATCAATGATGCGATTGAAGCTAGCATATGTTGCATTAGATCCTTCGAGGATGTAGTAGGTCTCACTGCTACGAATGAACTCGGTTATTCATGATGAACATATGGACACTTTGGAGAGTGTTGGCATACCCAACCGAGAAACCATTTGGTAAAGCTATTTAAGTGTCTATGGTAGTATCGGTGTGTAGGGTGATGTTAGTAGTCCTTAGACTTGAGGCCAATACTACATCATATGTGGAATAATGTACTTTGACCATGCGCAACGCTTGCACTCTTAAAGTAGGGTAGATACGGCATGCGTTGGGTACATTAGGAAACATATGGTGTCAGTGATTGGGCCAAGATAAGATTCATTCCTCCGTAATAGATACAAGGAGAGAATACTCACTTCTCATATTTAGTGCGATCACAAAACCGGTGGCCACCGTATGTGAATATGTCAAAATGGTGTTTGGACATAATTCATAGATCGACTAATAAGATTGAGGGACAATGAATGAAGTTATTAGAATAGACACATAACCATATTCTAGACTCATTCGAGTATTCATGAATGAAGGGACCGTATCATCAAACTACCTTACGCTACAGGTGGTTTGTTTTCCTCACAAACGTTCCTTGCATATTAATATTGTCTGATAAATTTTCTAGGAATTTATTATGACCTTAATTAGATTGTTGCTTAATATGCAAGGCCCTATGGGTCACACTTCAAGGTGGTGTTTCTACAAACGAGCTATGTATATAGGATTAAATATTAATTAGATTAATGTTGAATTACTATATATAAATATAATGGAATTATTATTAATTAGATTAATATTAATTCATTATATATATGGAATATATTTTAGAAATATAATTAATTGAATTAAATTGGATTTAATTAATTAATTGAATACTTTTGCATTTGCACGGAATTTAGAATTAATGACCTAATGCAGAAAGAAAATGAATTGAAGAAGAAAGAATTGGGCTGGGCCGATTTGGCCCAGCATATGTGGGGCTGGGCCAAGCGGCCCAGCATCATGTTGACAGCTATGCTGTCAACGTGAATGTTCTTTTTCTTTTTTTTTAAATTTATTTTCCTTCTTCTTTTCTTCTTTCAATCTTTGATTTAATTTCTCTTTTGATTGAGATAATTAAAAGTCTTATCTGTTTGTTAGTCAGTTGATAACTTTTGAAGTCTTTTAGTCAGTAAGATTTACTTGGTAAAATCTTACGTGATTTTCTGAACTAACTAACTGACTAAATCAGAAACAAAGAATGTCAGTCTTCTATTCTATTCCAACAACACGTAAAATATTCTTCTCTGATAGTCAGAAAGAATAATTTTTTTCAGTAGCTCATAAACACAGAAGAACCTCCTAGCGTTCTTGTGGAAACATTGCCCGTGGAAACCAAGGTCGAAGGAATTAATCAACCTGTTGATGAGACATCTTGGAGATTTTGTTGACGAAGATTTCATCTCTGACGAAGAAGAAATCAACCAGTCGGACGAGGAGATTGCAAGGCTTTGTATGGTGATCGAGGAACAGCTACCTGGTCAATTTGCTTATCTACTGGAGGACACGTAAGTGATTTCTTCCAGTTTAATAAACAGTATAGTCATATCAGTTTTAGTGAGATTAAAAAAAATTAAACTTCCGCTGCTTAGCTTTAGAGGCAAATTTTCTCACTTTTTCTAACAGTTCAATAAATCCAAGGTTGTACCTTAGCATTGCGAACCTATTACCTGGTAGGGGCTTGGTAAAGATGTCAGCAAACTGATCATCAGTGCCTACTTTCAGACCCTCAATATCTCCTTTTTCTACATGATCTCTAATGAAATGATGTCTAATATCAATGTGCTTAGTCCTTGAGTGAAACTTAGGATTTTGCGTGATAGCAATAGCACTTGTATTATCACAAACGATTGGTGTTTTCTTTGCAGAAATACCATAATCTCTTAATTGTTGCTGAATCCATAGGATTTGAGCTTTGCAACAACCAGCTGCAATGTATTCAGATTCAGTGGATAAATTGGCAACACAGGTTTGCTTCTTGCTGAACCATGATATTAATCTAGTACCCAAAAACTGACAAGTTCCAGAGGTACTTTTTCTATCAAGAGTTGATTCTCTATGATCAGCATCAGAATAACCAACCAATTCTAGTCCAGAATCTTTAGGATACCATAATCCAACATTGACTGTACCTTTGACATATTTCAGTATCTTAATTGCCTTTTTGTAGTGTGATTCACTTGGATCAGATTGGAATCTTGCACACACACAAACAACATACTGAATGTCAGGTCTACTTGTTGTTATGTACAACAAGGAACCAATGAGCTTCCTATACTTGTGTTCTTCAACACTTTTATCTTCTTTCGTATAGCCCAATTCGGTACCAACACTCATAGAGATCTTTTCAGGTTTCTCTTCCTCTTTGATCCTCAACTTTATGAGCATTTCTTTCGCATACTTTGCTTGATTTATGAATATTCCATCTTTGAGTTGCTTGACTTGCAATCCTAGGAAATAATTCAATTTTCCCATCATACTCATTTCAAACTTGTTTGTCATGAGTTTGACAAAATCATCACAAAGTTGCTTGTCTTTAGATCCAAAAATTATGTCATCCACATAAATTTGAACTAAGAATATTTTACCATCATGGTTCATGGTAAATAAGGTTTTGTCAACATCACCTTTCTTGAAACCATTTTCCAGCAAGAACTTAGCCAAGGTATCATACCATGCTCTTGGTGCTTGCTTTAGACCATATACAGCTTTCTGAAGCTCAAAGCCAGGGGGTTGTTCTAAGTAGACTTCTTCAGCAAGTTCACCATTCAAGAATGCACTTTTAACATCCATTTGGTAAACAATGAAGTCATTGTGAGCAGCAAAGGCTAAGAAAAGCCTAATTGCATCCAATCTTGCAACTGGTGCATAAGACTCATCATAGTCCAATCCTTCAGTCTGACAGTAACCTTGAGCAACTAAACGTGCTTTATTTCTTGTTACTTCACCAGACTCACTCCGCTTGTTTCTGAACACCCACTTTGTACCAATAGCTTTCTTGCCTTCAGCAAGTGGTACAAGTTTCCAGACTTTGTTCCTTTCGAATTGATCCAGTTCTTCTTGCATTGCCTTTATCCATTCAGAATGCTTTAAAGCTTCTTCTATGGTTTTAGGTTCAATTTCTGAAACAAAGCAAGAGAACAAGGATTCTACTTCTACGACAGTTGCTTCTTCAGCAAGTCCATGAGTAGCTTTGGATCTAGTCACTTGGCGTTTATTAATATCACCAATCATATCCGTAGAGGGATGATCTCTAATCCATTTATTAACAGGTTTTCTGCTTGTTGGATCTGGATATGTTTGCTCATCAGCATGTGACTCTTCAGTATGTACTTGTTCAGTACTGCTGGAATTTTGTGTCTCTGCTGAGATTGGTTCATCAGCAACTGCTTGTTCAACATTGCTTGATTGTGGTAGTTCATCAGCAGGCACTGGAGGTTGCGTAGTTTCAGCAACTTCCGGAGCAACTGCGTCTTTTGCTGGAAATTCTTTGTCGTGAACTATATTTATCTTGTCATGACTTGGGGGAAGAGAGTCATTGTCAGAATCATCATTTCGTTCGATTGACTTGATTTGCCTAGCATTAGATTCTGTTCTTTGCTCATGTATGATTAACTTTTTCATACATTCTGATATTTCTTCTTCAGCAGGCACTCCTTGTGTCTTTTCATAGAATACAACATGCACTGATTCTTCGATCTTTTGTGCCTTTTTGTTGTAAACTCTATAAACTTTACTATGCAAGAAGTAACCGAGAAATATCGCTTCGTCTTTCTTTGGTTGAAATGTTCTTAGGTATTCTCTACCATTATTGAGAACGAAACACTTGCAACCAAATACTCTTAGATGAGTGATATTAGGAGGTCTTCCAAGAAACAATTCATAAGGAGTTTTGTTGTATTCCTTAGTAATCAAACATCTGTTTTGAGTGTAACAGGCGGTATTAATCGCTTCAACCCAGTAAGCCTCACTTATTTCAGTGTCAGCAAGCATTGTTCTTGCGGCTTCTTTCAGGGTACGATTCTTCCGTTCAGCAACACCGTTTTGCTGTGGTGTTCTTGAAAGTATATGTCCTAGAGACAACCTACGATAGGGACAATATGTACTTGATTACATTCAGTTATTGTTATTTATTTATGTTCATTTATCTATACATTATTAAATACAATTGGCATTACATTTTATGAATACATTATTTGGTTGTTTGAATTATTCGATAAAATGTTCCCAAGGACTTAAGGTAATCACCAAGTTAGTGGGAGTTTGTGTGTCAATAATTAAGTCCTAAAATAAGCCACTAGCTGAAGGTCATTGAGATACGGGATATCAATGATGCGATTGAAGCTAGCATATGTTGCATTAGATCCTTCGAGGATGTAGTAGGTCTCACTGCTACGAATGAACTTGGTTATTCATGATGAACATATGGACACTTTGGAGAGTGTTGGCATGCCCAACCGAGAAACCATTTGGTAAAGCTATTTAAGTGTCTATGGTAGTTTCGGTGTGTAGGGTGATGTTAGTAGTCCTTAGACTTGAGGCCAATACTACATCATATGTGGAATAATGTACTTTGACCATGCGCAACGCTTGCACTCTTAAAGTAGGGTAGATACGGCATGCGTTGGGTACATTAGGAAGCATATGGTGTGAGTGATTGGGCCAAGATAGGATTCATTCCTCCGTAATAGATACAAGGAGAGAATACTCACTTCTCATATTTAGTGCGATCATAAAACCGGTGGCCACCGTATGTGAATATGTCAAAATGGTGTTTGGACATAATTCATAGATCGACTAATAAGATTGAGAGACCATGAATGGAGTTAATAGAATAGACACATAACCATATTCTAGACTCATTCGAGTATTCGTGAATGAAGGGACCGTATCATCAAAGTACCCTACGCTACAGGTGGTTTGTTTTCCTCACAAACGTTCCTTGCATATTAATATTGTCTGATAAATTGTCTAGGAATTTATTATGACCTTAATTAGATTGTTGCTTAATATGCAAGGCCCTATGGGTCACACTTCAAGGTGGTGTTTCTACAAATGAGCTATGTATATTGGATTAAATATTAATTAGATTAATATTAAATTATTATACATAAATATAATAGAGTTATTATTAATTGGATTAATATTAATTTATTATGTGTGGAATATATTTTAGAATATATAATTAATTGAATTGAATTGGATTGGATTGGATTTAATTAATCAATTGAAGACTATGCACTTGGGCGGGATTTGAATCAAGGGCCCAAGAAAGAAAATAGAAAGAAGAGAAGAAAAGAGAGCTGGGCCGATTGGCCCAGCATGGTGCTGCTGGGCCAGGCTCAGCCCGTGGCTGCTAGCAGCCACGGCTCTTTCTTCTCCTCCCTTCTATTTTCTTTTCTTTATTTTTTCTTCTAGTTTATCTTTTTTGAGATAATTAATTATTATTATTATTATCTCTTAGTTGGTTAGTTGAAGACTTTTGGAGTCTTCTAATCAGTAAGATTTACTTGGATAAAATCTTACATGATTTTCTGAACCAACTTACTGACTAAATCAGAAAGAAAGAAAGAAGTCTTCTATTCTATTCCAACGTAGAAAATTCTCTCTGACAGTCAGAAAGAAATAATTTTCTCTCAGAAGCTCAAAACACAGGAGAACATCCTAGCGTTCTTGGTGGATACACTGCCCGTGGATACCGAGGTCTAAGGATACAAGGAACCTGTTGATGAGCAATCTTGGAGATTCCATTGAAGAAGATTTCATCTCTGACGAAGAAGAAATCAACCAGCCGGACGAGGAGATTGCAAGGCTTTGTTTAGAGATTGAGGAACAGCTACCCGGTCAATTTGCTTATCTACTGGAGGACACGTAAGTGATTTCTTCCAGTTTAATAAACAATATAGTCATATCAGTTTTTAGTGAGATAAAAAAAAAATTTTAAACTTCCGTTGCTTAGCCTTAGAGGCAATTTTTCTCACTTTTACTAACAGTGGTATCAGAGCTAGGCTGATTCATGACTATATTCGTTTATGATTTATATTTAATGTTGTTGTGGATTATTATATATATGTAAAAATATAAAATTTCCAGATTCTTTAATTGGATTTAAAGAAAAGAAAATTGGGTTTTATTATTGCATGTATTTTATTTCCAGATTCTTCATATTAGATTTAAAGAAAGGAAATAAATAACATTCATGGAGATTGGTGATAGTATGGTCCTTCTTAACATAATGGGTCGATAATCATGCATAAATTCCTCGGCCTTGCATAGAGATCTTTGAATCAATCTTGTGTCCTGTTGCAAGTATTAAGCACTACGAAGATAATATAGGTCTGACTTGTCAACAACTAACGTCCTATTGTGTTCCGTAATTATTCAACACTACGAAGATAATTGGTCTGATTGGTCGACAAGTGTCCAAGTGTGCATAATGATCAATACAACATACGAGAATTTTGGTTTCAACTGATCAACGAAATAAAGCAATGACACGGAGTATAATGCGCGATATAGCCATTAGCATGATTATCTTCCCTCGCTAAGTATTCACATACTACCACCAACGATAAATTTAGCTACTCATAATAGGCATGCAATCAATAGCAATCATAGAAGAAAACATATTGAAAGAATATAAAATAAGTAGATAAAAACTGTAAGATACAAAGTTACCGAAAGTTGTCAATCTCCGGATGATTGCGATCCTACGCGCTCCAATCTGCTATGAAAAAGTATCCCCTAAGCTATGGAACTCCCAGGACAGGCCCCGGGAAGTTCCTACCTAAAACTATAGAGAGAGGTGAGAAAGTAGGCTTGGAAAGATATGATTTTCGGAGACAAAACTGAGCACTATATAGGCCCGAAATATCTCTGGGGCGGTTTGCCCCCCAATATTTCGCGGAATTTCCGCATTTTTCGACGCGGATTTGGATTTCTTCATCTTTTCGTACTCGGTTTATGACTTCTAGTAGCCTTCTAACCTCCAGATTCGGCCCCTAGACTCCAAATCTTATCCGGAAACCTTCAGATACTCCAAATAGGCTTCTGGACACCAATTCCTTGTGGACTTCAATATAATTGCCCCGAAATCTCCGAATTTCAACCAAAACCAGTAAAATAAAATCTAAAGGGAAACGTGACACTATTCTAATAAAATGTACTAAAATATAGCTAAATTAACATAGAGGATAGCTAAAATAGGTGAAAAAGACTCGAATGAAAGTGTAAAATACACATTCATCAAACTCCCCAAACCGAACCTTTGCTTGTCCTCAAGCAACTAAGCTAGACTCTAATACAAAAAACATGCAAGACTCAAAATGGAGTTTCATGCCAAATAAAATGTACTAAGTTACTGAATCTACAAAATAACATATGAACAAAAACCATATAAATCAAAGCATGAATATAGGTTGAAGAATACCTTGATTGACTTATACACAACCACATAAGCACTTATGTCAAGACAAGATAGTCTCTCGTTACATTCTCTACCTGGACCTAGTTAGTGACGACGTAATGATGCATGCTAAGATACGAATGGTTGCCCCGTGCCTATGAAACTGAGGACTTACTGCTGTTCCACCATGTTAAGACTTTTCCTCAAAAGAGGTCGAACCAGTACTGGCTCTCATCAAACGAAGGAGGGTTCCCTGTAAAAGATAACTCTCCCCTATTCTACCCATCTCTCAAGTAAAGTCTTAAGCTATTCACCACTTCCTGAATGGCAGGACGAGAGTGGTCTAGAACAGATGACACTTAAGACAAAAAAGATAAAAAATAGAAAAACACAATTACGAACAATACGAAAAAATGGAAAAGACTCAAACTTTGCTAAACTGCTATTTGGCTTTATTTTTTGGACCCTTCTTTGCTTTTTTGGGGTCTTCTTTTTTTTTTCTTTTTTTTTCTTTCCAGATTCTTTTTTTTCTTTTTCTCTTTTTTTTTCTGGAATTTTTCTTTCTTTTTTTTTTCGACTTTTTCTAGCCAGCAGTAGCATAACAAAAAGAGAAACAAAACGACTCACACGACTTCCCCAAACCTATTCGAAAGAATAGGTTGGAGTACAAATTTCACGGAAAAGAAAACTAAACTCACGATACGAAAATGGAAAACAGAAACAAGTCTATGATGGTGTAACCCCCTCCCCAAACCTATTCGGAAGAATAGGAGGGATCACACAACCTCACACTACCTCCTTTCTAGGCATTTAGCAATCTCAAAGCATGATGAAGACTTGTTGCCTCTTAGGTACATAATTACTCGGGAAAACAACCATAAGACCCTACCATGCATCATCCTATTATAAAGGCCTTCGTGAACCGCAGTAGAGAAAACACCACTAAGTGATGTCGAGACTACCAAGCTTAACTAAGTGCAATACATAAATGTGACAAGCCAAGCGAGAAAAACCTCAAACAAATTCATAGAAATGAAGCATACGATTAATGGCATAGCTAGTTGATCTACCCAATAAAAAAGTTCAAAAACTTCGGCAATAAACTCCATATAAAACATGCAAGACTATCCTAGGATGAATGTAGTGAATGCAACCTATAAAACTAAGAAAGCAGTAAACATGCAAATGCAGACGGATAAAGCATGCGAGGTACTATACTCATCCTACCAATGCCAAGCTCCAAACTAACAACATCAGATCACTTAAATCCCATCTCCCTCATGAAATTAACGCTAGTCCCTAGCAGTAAGAAAATGAGAAAATAAGATGTGATACTAGATGTTACCCCATGGTTTGGCCTCGGTCGGCTGAGTATGTTGCTTGTGATTTATTGGGCCTCCTCTGTGAGCTTCATAATGTATCATCAGGTCTTCTGGTAGGTGCGGTAGTTCCATTTTTAGGCCTAACAGGAACAACTCCTCTATCAGAATCATCATTGCCCGTATGGCCTTCATTGTTACTACTGTCACCATCATCATCACTAGTAGAGTTGCAGTGGCAGGTAGAATTCTCAAGACCAGACGCCGATGTTATGGAATCCTCCATCCTGTAGCCCTCCAATGGGATGTGAACTGTTGAAGGGGAAAGGGCAGTGGTATCAGGACCTCCCTCTCCAACGTTTTACCCCACGAGAAGGTTTCAGTAGGCTGCTCGGTTACTCAGAAGTCTTCTACCTTTTTCTCCAATTTCGACCACATTCTCCACTATTGCTCCGCCCGATGTCAATATGATGTTCACTTCAGAGGTTGGCAAAGGGCGCCCCAACGAGGGACTGTGTACCCATGTCATTATGTTTTGGAACCAAGCTAGCGCTTTGGAACCTTCTAGCAACTGCGAACTCAAGATCAAATCCGTCGCTGCGAGAATGTCCCGGTGCCTTCCAGTTCACTCGAACTCTGCAGTCCTCATGATGAAGTGATGATGTAATAACGGTTTCTGTCCCTTCGGTGGTGCATGAATAGGCATAGGAGTCCTTACTCCAGGTGTACTCTAGCTCCTCTTCTCGGATAATCCACGATGTTGTTGCAAAACCCCTTGGCTCGAACGCACATCTAGCGAGATCACCTTCCTTGACATGATTCTTCACAGCAATCATACGGGAATGCTCCCTTCCCTTGGTATGGTACCTACAAACAGCGATTAGCACCTCGTACGACTCAAAACAGACTCAAATATATACTAGTGTAAAAGCGAAAAATACGAGTGATAAAATCAACAATCAAACTCCCCAAACCGCAATGTCTAGCCCTGCTTCTTCATCATGCAACATATCAACGTAACTACTACATGTAATACATCACATCATGCTCTTACTAGACAACCAATATCCTTGATAACAAGGCTCAATTCATACCATAGCAGCGCAAAAATTCTAGCAGCATAAATCCTCATACTCAACAATTTAAGCATTGTATCGTCAAATCCACCAACATTACACCAATAAACACATTCATATGCGAGAAACCAAAGATAAAGACATATTGCAGAACAAGATATATCATCTAGCAGCAAAATACCCAAATCAACAATCCAAGCAAAATTGAGCATTCAATTGATAGTAAATAACATGTCTAATCATATAAACAACATACCCAAGCATCAAATAAGCATAATCGAAGCTCAAATTAAAAAAATCCCAAATTCGAAAATTAGAGTTCTAAGGATGATACCTCAGATCTGCAAATCTAACGAGTTAGGATGAAATCTGTTCGGATAGGATGATAGATAATGTAATAGGCTTCGAATTAAGCTAAAGAACACTCAATTTGGTCAAGAAATGAAGAAGTTATGAAGATTTAGAAGCAAAATCGCACTTTTCGGGTTTTTTGGGAGTATGGATGAAGAAGAATGAAGAAAATAGGGTTTTGGGGTTGAAATCCGCGTTTTTTAAGATCTGGGACTATGGGGCGGTTCGCCCCCCAAGTGGGGCGGTTCGCCCCGTGCTCCCCAATGCGGGGAGACGGGTCCCGATGTCAGAAATCGCGGTTTAAATCCCGAAACTTATTTTTTCAAAAACCACTCGAAAATTCTCACTCAAACAAAAGCATATACGACACAGACATGAACAAATTCGCATATGAGATAGTTCAAGAATGAATGCATGCAGAAAAGCAGTAAAGAAAGCGGTAAAATTTCCGGGTTGCCTCCCGGATAGCGTCATTGTTTAAAGTCTTTGACTCGACTCCTGTCTGCGCCTATCTCTTCTTTTTGCGGGTACTAGCCTTCCCCTTCATTGATCTCCTTTCCATGCCACGAACCTGTGAATAAGAAAGAATATAGGCTGCAAGACCACAGTAGTGAGTAATAATATCAGGCGGTTCAGGTGGATCAGGTATAGCTTGCAAAACGTGTTGCTTGCCATCCACTTCGATGGTGCAAGTTCTTTGGTAGATATCCATCACGGAGCGTAGTTTAGTCAAGAATGTTTTCCCTAAGAGTATGACATCCCCCGTCCCAGGTGCAGATGCCGGCATAACTACGAAATTGGTGTAAATAGATGCTTCACCAATCTTGACCAAAATATTTTTCACAACGCCCTCCGGTCTCATAAAGGATCCATCCGCCAGTTGCACAATAGCCGTTTGCTCAGATAATTTTCCAATGTTGCTCTTTTCAAACACATTCAAAGGAATTATGTTTGAGTAGGATCCCGTATCTAGTGTGGCACGGACATCTTCAAGCTCACCAATCCCTACCTTAACATCGAAACTTTTAGGGAGTGGTTCGGGATCCTCTTGCTCCTCATCACTTGTGTCAGAACCAAGGCCCTTCTCTTCTTCCTCAGCCTGTAGAAGTTCTTCCTTTATGCAACGTTTGCACCTAACAACCTTCCTGATGGTGATTTCGTCAGGTACATCATCAGCCAATGTGATGGCATTTGATTTCACAGTGCTACTAGGGAGTTTTCGGTCGATCAACTCTTGCATCTTTTGATGGGCAAGCCTAGTGCTCTCTTCCAACTTATCAAGCCTTGCCCTAGTCTTCTCTGAATCTTCTTCATACCGTTTGAGAAAACTTTGTGTGTGATCGACCATCTTCTGCAAGTTCTCCATCAGTTGAGCCGTCTTCGACTTTGGTGGCTCTTTTGGAGCGGGATTTTCGCAGTGATCATTACCATAGTTCAGCCTACTACGGTCTTGGTTAGGTCCATAAGTTTGGTTAGCCGGTGCATATCCTTGATTGTTACGGTATCCTCTTCTCCAAAATCCACCTCGAGGATTCCTACCGTCTTGTCCGTAGCTAACTTCTTGAGTGCCAAACTCCGTAGCAAAGGCTTCTTCTTCTCCTCCTCGAGCCCAGTTGCCATCATCGTACGCCAGCTCCGATCTACACATATGAGCCCCATGCCCATAGTTCTTGCATATTCGGCATACTTCGTTCGAAACTGTTGTTCCGGTGGCGCTCTTGAGGACTTGCTTCAATTCGTTGGTAAAGCACTTGAATTGATCCCCATTCCCCATGTACATAGGGGCTTCTTGAGTCGGTGGAGCTTCAGGTCCACGTCTCCTAACCATTGCTCTTGGATCCTTGAACTGCGAACCCTTAGCAAGCCTTTCGAAAACTGCCCAGACGGCTTCTGCGGTTTCCTCCCAAATATTGCCTCGGCATTGGAAATCCACCACTTGTTGGTTTTCGAAGGTTAGTCCATTGTAGAAGTGTTGGACTAGGTCGGAAAGTTCAAAACCATGGTGAGGGCACTTGTTCGTGAGATCTTGGAACCTCTCGAACGCGGTGTAGATGGTCTCATCATAGTCTTGTTTGAATCCAGTGATTTGCGCCTTAAGCGCGGTAGTCAGAGTGTGTGGGAAGTATTTCTCCATGAAAGCTGAAAAAACCTTTTCCCAAGTGTCCAGCGAGCCTGCTGGAAGAGAGTTCAGCCATGACTTGGCTCTGTCGCCAAGTCCCATAGAAAAAACCTTCATCCTCAACTCATCCGTTGTTATGTCAGCTCCGGGTCGTGGGAGTTGGTTGACGAAATCATCGATATCGTGCAAGTACCCCATCACATCTTCCCTTGATAAGCCATAAAACCTCGGAAGTTGTTGGAATGCGTGGTTCTTGATCTCCAGATCTCGGGTTGCAGACGAAAGAACTATCGCCGGTCCCCTCATACGATCCGTGGTGGGTTGTACCCATGCCTTCAGTGGTCTAGCTTCTGCCATTCCGTCGATTTCCTTGAATAGACTAATTAGAGATTCAGAGAAATTGGTTTCCTCTATTTCCTCTAATGCGCGCCTTTCAAGTAGACGCCTTC
Organism: Plantago ovata; assembly: GCA_028274465.1. NCBI lineage: Eukaryota > Viridiplantae > Streptophyta > Magnoliopsida > Lamiales > Plantaginaceae > Plantago > Plantago ovata. The sequence continues at coordinate 85,414,607 of CM051456.1, read as the reverse complement.
TCTGGTGGTAGACTCTATCGATCTCAGCAATTGAATTAGCAAGCGGTGTTCCTGCAGAACGTGTATGCGGCATACACTATATGTGACAGACTAGAAAAGATGATTAGAAACAAACTAGGAAAGCAGAGAGAGATTAAAAAGGAAAACTAAAACTAAAAGAATTAGGAATCTAAAGCTGTAAATATAATCAAATTAAACAGAAAAAAGGAGTATAGTCCCCGGCAGCAGCGCCAATTTGATGAACGTGTCAGATTCAGTCAAATAAATTTGTAATTAGCCAAAGGCAATCCACAACTACAACGAAAACCGTAGTGTAGTAGTAGAATGACTCGAGTGTCGTTCTCTCAGGACTATACTAGCTTTATCAAATCTAATTAAGAATATAAAACAGCAGATAGAAAGCAATAGGGGGTTTTCAAGCAGATAATGGAGATTGGTGATAGTATGGTCCTTCTTAACATAATGGGTCGATAATCATGCATAAATTCCTCGGCCTTGCATAGAGATCTTTGAATCAATCTTGTGTCCTGTTGCAAGTATTAAGCACTACGAAGATAATATGGGTCTGACTTGTCAACAACTAACGTCCTATTGTGTTCCGTAATTATTCAACACTACGAAGATAATTGGTCTGATTGGTCGACAAGTGTCCAAGTGTGCATAATGATCAATACAACATACGAGAATTTTGGTTTCAACTGATCAACGAAATAAAGCAATGACACGGAGTATAATGCGCGATATAGCCATTAGCATGATTATCTTCCCTCGCTAAGAATTCACATACTACCACCAACGATAAATTTAGCTACTCATAATAGGCATGCAATCAATAGCAATCATAGAAGAAAATATATTGAAAGAATATAAAATAAGTAGATAAAAACTGTAAGATACAAAGTTACCGAAGGTTGTCAATCTCCGGATGATTGCGATCCTACGCGCTCCAATCTGCTATGAAAAAGTATCCCCTAAGCTATGGAACTCCCAGGACAGGCCCCGGGAAGTTCCTACCTAAAACTATAGAGAGAGGTGAGAAAGTAGGCTTGGAAAGATATGATTTTCGGAGAGAAAACTGAGCACTATATATAGGCCCGAAATATCTCTGGGGCGGTTCGCCCCGTGACTCCGGCGGTTCGCCCCCCAATATTTAGCGGAATTTCCGTGTTTTTCGACGCGGATTTGGATTTCTTCATCTTTTCGGAGTCGGTTTATGACTTCTAGTAGCCTTCTAACCTCCAGATTCGGCCCCTAGACTCCAAATCCTATCCGGAAACCTTCAGATACTTCAAATAGGCTTCTGGAACACCAATTCCTTGTAGACTTCAATATAATTGCCCCGAAATCTCCGAATTTCAACCAAAACCTGTAAAATAAAATCTAAAGGGAAACGTGACCCTATTCTAATAAAATGTACTAAAATATAGCTAAATTAACATAGAGGATAGCTAAAATAGGTGAAAAAGACTCGAATGAAAGTGTAAAATACACATTCATCAGCATGGTAGATAGGCGAAGGAGATCGACTCCTTCCTCTATTAGAAGTCCAAGGGATAAGTTAGATTTTCCTGATTGAGTTTTGATTTGATTGGGAATGAATCTAGACTTGATATTGGTTTCCTTGTGCGATAAGAATTAGATTCTTATTCCTTTACAAAGTCTAATTGCTTATGCTGTAGGCTTCTATAGACTATTATATATAGTAGACTATTGGAGAGCTTTTGACATAGACTTATACAGTTTTGCACACAGTTATTCTACCCAGTTTTCTTAGAGAATATCCTAGCATTCTTCCGATAGGCTGTTCATCCGTGGATACCAAGGTCGAGGTTCTAGGAGCTGGAAACTAACTCTTATTGTCTTGCAGATATACAGAGTATTGTAGATATCTTCGACTTCGACGAAGGAGAAGATACACCGGATTATTACGGAAGACTTGGAAGCTGCTTTGGAAGTAAGGTTAGTCTTCTAATTGACGTGTTTATATATATACGACATATGCATAATTAATTAACCTGTATGTTAAGAAAAATTTTGAAATTCCGCTGCGTACCCTAGGGGTAACTCTGACCATAGTTTCTTACAAGCATAACGGGTTAATAATCATGCATAAATTCCTCGGTCTTGCATGGAGATCTTTGATCAATGAATTGTCCAGTTGTAATTATTAAACACTACGAAGATATAGATTTATATAGGTCAAAGACCAATGAATTGTCCAATTGTGTTCAGTAGTTATTCAATAATACGAAGATAGAGATTTAGATAGATCAAAGAAATAAAGCAATAACTCAGAGTATAATGCGCGAGATAGCCATTAGCATAATTATTAACCCTTCGCTAAGAATTCATATACTATCACCAACGAGAAGTTTAGCTACTCATAGTTGTCATGCAATCAACAAAAATCATAGAAGAAAACATGTTGAAAGATATATAAAAATAAGTGGAAAACTGTAAGATACAATATTACCGAAGGTTGTCAATCTCCGAAGAATCGCGATCTTACAAGCTCCAAACTGCTAAGAAAAAGTATCTCCTAAGCTAAGATCCCCCAGAACAGGCTCTGCGAAATTCCTACCTAAAACTACAGAGAAAGGTGAGAGAAAAGGTCTGGAAAAGTATGAAAAACGGAGAAAAACTGAGCAACTATATATAAGCTTCGAATTGTGTGGGGCGAAGGGCCCCACAAACCGGGCGATTCGCCGGGTGTGGGGCGATTCGTCCGGGAGGTTTTTTGGGCCAGATACGCGTTTTCGACGCGTTTTTGGATTTCTCCCCCTTTTCGGACTCGGTTTCTGACTTCTAGTGACCTTCTAGCCTCCAGATTCGACCCCTAGACTTCAAATCCTATCCGAAATGTTTCAGATACTCCAATTAGGCTTCTGGAACACCAATTCCTTGTCCACTTTAATATAATTGCCCGGAAAATCTCGTTTTTCAACCAAAACCTGTAAAATAAAAACTAAAGGGAAACGTGACACTATTGTAATAAAATGCACTAAAATATAGCTAAATTAACATAGAGGATAGGTAAAATAGTTGAAAAAGACTCAAATGAAAGTGTAAAATACACATTCATCAAACTCCCCAAACCGAACCCTTGCTTGTCCTCAAACAACTAAGCAAGACTCTAATGCAAAAAACAATGCAACACAAAAAATGGAGTCTCATGCCAAATAAAATGAACTAATCTAATGAATCTATCAAAAAACATATGAACAGGAACCATATAAATCAGTGACGACGTAATGAAACATGTTAGAATACGAATGGTTGTTCCGTGTCTATGAAACTGAGGACTTACTGTTGTTCACCAAGTTAAGACTTTTCCTCAAACAGGTCAAACCAATACTGGCTCTCATCAAACGAAGGAGGGTTCCCTATAAAAGATAACACTCCCCTATTCTACCCATCTCTCAAGCAAAGCCTTAAGCTGTTCACCACTTCCTGAATGGCAGGACGAGGGTGGTCTAGAACAGATGACACTCAAACAAAAAAAAATAATAGAAAATTACAACACGATTACGAACATCACATGAATTGGAAAATGAGACACAACACTTTGCTAAAATGCTATTTGGCTTTCTTTTTTGGACCCTTCTTTGCTTTTTTGGGGTCTTTTCTTTTTTTCTTTTTTTTTCTTTTCCAGATTTTTTTTCTTTTTTTCTGGAATTTTTCTTTTTCTCTTTTTTTTCGATTTTTTTTTAGCCAGCAGTAGCACAACGAAAAAGAAACATTAACACACAAACGACCTCCCCAAACCTATTCGAAGAATAGGTTGGAGTACAAAATTTACGAGAAAAAAAATAAACTCACAATACAGAAATGAAAAACGAAAAACAAGTCTACTGATAGTGTAACCCCCTCCCCAAACCTATTCGAAAGAATAGGTTGCAAACAAAGGATCACACAACCTCACACTACCTCCTTCCTAGGCATTTAGCAATCTCAAAGCATGGTGAAGACTTGTTGCCTCTTATGTACATAATTACTCGGGAAAACAACCGTAAGACCCTAACATGCATCATCCTATTGTAATGGCTTTCGTGAACCGCAGTAGAGAAAACACCACTAAGTGATGTCGAGACTAGCAAGCTTAACTAAGTGCAATAAATAAATGTGACAAGCCAAGCGAGAAAAACCTCAAACAAATTCATAGAGATGAAGCATATGATTAATGGCATAGTTAGTTAATCTACCCAATAAAAAAGTTCAAAAAATTCGGCAATAAACTCCATGTAAAACATGCAAGACTACCCTAGGATGAATGTAGTGAATGCAACCTAAAAACTAAGAAAGCGGTAAACGTGCAAATGCAAATGCAAAAAATTTCACGAGTTTATCATAAGCAAGACAAGTATAGAGATAACCAGCGATAAGCAAGACAAGTATAGAGATAACCAGCGATAACCCCCTCCCCAAACCTGAACGTCGTCGCTCGTCCCGAACGTCGAAAGTGGATTTAAGGTGAGAGCTAAACTTGTACCTGTAACCTATAGTACTCAAAGAAACTCGTGAGAAACATAAAATATAAAATAAAACACAATGATATGCATGCAATGCAAGAAAGCGATAAAAATTCCGGGTTGCCTCCCGGATAGCGCCATTGTTTATAGTCTTTGACTCGACTCCGTCTTGCGCCTAGCTCTTCTTCTTGAGGGTACTAGACTTCCCCTTCATGGATCTCCTCCTCATGCCACGAACCTGTGAATAAGAATGAACATAGACAGCAAGACCACAGTAGTTAACAGTGTGAGAAGCATTGAAGTGATCAGGTGGATCAAATATGGCTCGCAACACATGTCCCTTGCCATCCACCTCAATGGTGCAAGTCCTTCGGTAGATGTCTATCATGGAGCGTAGTTTAGTCAAGAACGTTCGCCCCAAGAGAACAACATCCCCCATCCCGGGTGTAGACGCCGGCATAACTACAAAATTGGTGTACACAGATGCTTCACCAATCTTAACCAATACATTCTTAACAACGCCTTCGGGTCTCACAAAGGATCCATCCGCCAGTTCCACAATAGCCTTATGCTCAGATAGTTTTCCAAGGCTACTCTTCTCGAACACATTCATTGGGAGCACATTAGAGTAGGATCCCATGTCTAGTATGGCACGGACATCTTCAAGCTCACCAATCCCGACCTTAACATCGAAACTTTGAGGGAGTGGCTCGGGATCCTCTTGCTCCTCTTCACTCTCGTCAGAACCAAGATCCTTCTCTTCTTCCTTAGCCTGTGGGGGAACTTTCCCCTTGCAACACTCGCACTTAGCAACCTTCTTGATGATGATTTCAACAGGTAGATCACCCACCAAGGTAATGGACATCGACTTCTCAGTGTTGCTAGGCAGCTTGCCTTGCTCCCTACTTGCTCCTCGGTCGATCAAATCTTGCATCTTTTGTTGGGCAAGCCTCGTGCTCTCTTCCAATCGATCAAGTCTCGCCCAAGTCTTCTCAGAATCTTCTTCATAACGTTTGAGAAAATTTTGGGTGTGATCAACCATCTTCTGCTAGTTCTCCCTCAGTTGAGCCGACTTCGGTTGCTCTTTCGGAACGGGATTTTCGCAGTGATCATTACCATAATTAAGCCTACTACGGTCTTGGTTAGGGCCATAAGTTTGGCTAGCCGGTGCATATCCTTGACTGTTTCGGAACCCTCTTCTCCAAAATCCACCTCGAGGATTCCTACCATCTTGTCCGTAGCTAGCTTCTTGAGTACCAAACTCCGTAGCAAAGGCTTCCTCTTCGCCTCCTTGAGCCCAGTTGCCATCATCATACGCAAGCTCCGATCTACACATATGAGCCCCATGCCCATAGTTCTTGCATATTCGGCAAACTTTGTTCGAAACAGTTGTTCCAGTAGCGCTCTTGAGGACTTGCTTCAATTTGTTGGTAAAGCACTCGAATTGATCCCCATTCCCCCTATACATAGGGGCTTCTTGAGTAGGTGGAGCTTCAGGTCCACGTCTCCTAACCATCGCCCTTGGGTCCTTGAATTGCGAACCCTTAGCAAGCCTTTCGAAAACTGCCCAGACGGCTTCTGCGGTTTCCTCCCAAATATTGCCACGGCATTGGAAATCCACCACTTGTTGGTTCTCGAAGGTTAGTCCATTGTAGAAGTGTTGGACTAGGTCAGAAAGCTCAAAACCATGGTGAGGGAACTTGTTCGTGAGGTCTTGGAACCTCTCAAACGCGGTGTAGATGGTCTCATCATAGTCCTGTTTGAATCCAGTGATTTGCGCCTTTAGCGCGGTAGTCAAGGTGTGTGGAAAGTATTTTTCCATGAAAGCTGAAAAAACCTTCTCCCAAGTGTCCAGCGAGCCTGCTGGTAGAGAACTCAATCATGACATGGCTCTGTCGCCAAGCCCCATAGCAAAAACCTTCATCCTCAACTCATCCGTTGTTATTTCAGCTCCGGGTCGTGGGAATTGGTTGACGAAATCATCGATATCGTGCAAGTACCCTATCACATCTTCCCTTGCTAAGCCATAGAACCTCGGAAGTTGTTGGAATGCGTGGTTCTTGATTTCCAGATCTCGAGTTGCAGACGAAAGAACAATCGCCGGTCCCCTCATACGATCCTTGGAGGGTTGAACCCATGCTTTCAGTGGTCTAGCTTCTGCCATTCCGTCGATTTCCTTGAAAAGACTGTGTAGAGATTCAGAGAAATCGGTATCCTCTATTTCCTCTAGAGCACGCCTTTGAAGTAGTTGCCTTCTTTGGTGGTAGACTCTGTCGATCTCATCAATTGAATCAGCAAGCGGTGTTCCTCTAGATCGTGTATGTGGCATACACTATCTGTAACAAACTAGGAAAGGAGTATCAAAGAGAGATAAAATAGGAAAACTAAAACTACTAGAACTAGGAGTTGAATGCTGAAAATATAAACAAATTAAACAGAAAAAAAGAGTATAGTCCCCGGCAGCGGCGCCAATTTGATGAACGTGTGGATTGTCGGGTTCCAACGAATTAAATAAATTTGTATTTAGCCAAAGGCAATTCACAACTACAACGAAAACCGTAGTGTAGCAGTAGAATAACCACGAGTGTCGATCTCTAAGGACTATAACTAGCTTTATCTAATTTAATTTAGAATATAAAACAGCAGACGGCTTAGCAAAGGTTTTTCTTAACAGATAATGGAGATTGGTGATAGTATGGTCCTTCAAAGCATAACGGGTTAATAATCATGCATAAATTCCTCGGTCTTGCATGGAGATCTTTGATCAATGAATTGTCCAGTTGTAATTATTAAACACTACGAAGATATAGATTTAGATAGGTCAAAGCTCAATGAATTGTCCAATTGTGTTCAGTAATTATTCTACAATACGAAGATAGAGATTTAGATAGATCAAAGAAATAAAGCAATAACTCAGAGTATAATGCGCGATATAGCCATTAGCATAATTATTAACCCTTCGCTAAGAATTCACATACTATCACCAACGAGAAGTTTAGGTACTCATAGTTGTCATGCAATCAACAAAAATCATAGAAGAAAACATGTTGAAAGATATATAAAAATAAGTAGAAAAACTGTAAGATACAATGTTACCAAAGGTTGTCAATCTCCGAAGAATCGCGATCTTACAAGCTCCAAACTGCTAAGAAAAAGTATCTCCTAAGCTAAGAACCACAAGAACAGGCTCTGGGAAATTCCTACCTAAAACTACAGAGAAAGGTGAGAGAAAAGGTCTGGAAAAGTATGAAAAACTGAGCAACTATATATAGGCTTCGAATTGTGTGCGGCGAAGGGCCCCACACACCGGGCGATTCGCCTGGTGTGGGGCGATTCGCCCGGGAGGTTTTTTCGGCCAGATACGCGTTTTCGGATTTCTTCCCCTTTTCGGACTCGGTTTCTGACTTCTAGTGACGTTCTAGCCTCCAGATTCGACCCCTAGACTTCTAATCCTATCCGGAATCTTTCAGATACTCCAATTAGGCTTCTGGAACACCAATTCCTTGTCCACTTTAATATAATTGCCCGGAAAACCTGTAAAATAAAAACTAAAGGGAAACGTGACACTATTCTAACAAAATGCACTAAAATATAGCTAAATTAACATAGAGGATAGCTAAAATAGGTGAAAATGACTCAAATGAAAGTGTAAAATACACATTCATCATGCTGAGACGCACTACTACACTTACAATAGCTCAAAAAGACATAAGTCTACATCACAAGAGCTATGAAGTTGATGTCAGTCAAGCTCGCCAAAAGTGCATTGACAAAGGCTCAGGCTATAATGGAAGAAAAAGTAAATAGCGAGCGAAGACATGAGGAGAACATGGTTTTTATTAAAGAAGAATTGTCTAAGCTGACTTCTGATTAGCAACACATGATTCTTAAGTCCAACAGCCTCCATACTCTTGCTGAAAAATTGCAATGAATTTTTCTCTATTCACATCAAGCCGATGATGCAATCCATGTCTATAAGGGGGAAGATTCGAGGAAAAGGAAGTCTTCAAGAGACAAATCATCTGCTACTCCCTCTGAAGCTCCACTAAAATTTCCTGGACCGCGACCCAGAGAACCTCTTGCTGAAACAGAGCAAAGTTCCAAAAGAAGAGCTGAAATAGATTCTGAGAGAAGTTCAGCAAATCCTAAAAGGAGAAAAACTTCTGCTGATACTCCATAATTTTTTGTCACACTGAAAGTCATCAAGGTTTTGTTGAAGATGATGACAATGATAATGACCAAACAATAGCTCAAGCTATAAGGGCCAATCCTCTTTCTGCTTTGACTCCATCTGGACAGTCCAAGCATTTCTCTTCTGACTCCAGATCTTCAGCAAAGGATCAAGGAAATGTTAAGTCAAGAAGAAGAAAGCAAAGACAAGAAGAAACAAGGCTAGCTAACATTTCTATAGGCACTAACATTGATTATACAAAAACAAGTAATGAGGAAACCACTCAAAATGTGGTCATAAACCTCCATGGTTGTTGGATCTTTAAGCTAGAAGACCTATTGGCTAATGACTTCTTTCCAACTGCTGTACTGAACCAAATGTACACTTGGATTGAGTTAAAGGTCACAAAGAAAGAAAGAGATCATCCTCCCTACCCAAGGAACATAGCTGTAAAATGGTTGAATATTGAGATCTTAGTAAGAAGAACTTCCATCACCAAGAAGATAAAACAAGAGCCTGATCTAATCAAGTCGATGGATGTTGCTTACTATAATGATCCCATGACCAAGAAGTCCAAAAAGAAATATGGCTTGATTCCTTATGAGTATTTCTATCTTACTGCAAAGGATCAAGAAGAAGACCTTCTTTGGTTAAGGAAGATTCATGCCAACAAGGGAATTTAAGACACTCAGCTACTACATGCTAGCAATTGGAGCATGCACTTGTGGGTAATACACTACAAACAAATGAATGGTGAAAACCCTCACTATACTGCCTGCAAGAATGCAAGAATAATTCAACTTGAAGTCCGTAAGCTACTTGAAGATTACGAGAAGGACTGCGTTGAATTTACTGCTCTTGCTAAGAAGAGTGTAAACGAGATTCTTAGAGAATCCTCTGCTGGAATAGAATAGGCACTTGAAAAGCTTTGTTTTGCTTGCTGATTGTTTTTAGTTATCTGTGAACTTTCTTGTAAACTTATTACTGAAAGATAACTATCAGCAATGAACTGTTTTACTCTTATTGATTCTTGATTATGCAAATTATTTATGCTTACTGTTTTATTATTCAAGTATAATTGCATTAATCAAACTGATTTATCCAACATCAGGAACCTCTAAAAGGGTAACAATTAATTTAGCCATGGATTGCTAACATCAAAAAGGGGGAAATTTGTTTTGAAACATGTAATTTTGATGAGCAATTAACCATGCTAAATTAAAGAAAGTCCAGAAACTAGTACTCTTAAGGTCCATAGGGATTTATAATTTTAAAAGACATTGTAAAAGAGGAACGTTTACTGAAAGACTTAGTGTAGGTACTAGATAGGTTCTTTTGTTTGCTGATGATGTACTTTATATTTGCAAACGAACTATTGAAGACCTAGAACCACTCAGAAAGTTGAAGTTTCGAAGACTAAAGACTTAGAAGAATTCTGAGAAAGGTATCTACAAAGGCACATGTTGCTTCAGAAAGTGAGATTTTCAGGAACAACTTGCATAAGTGAAAATCTATATGACAGAGTAGGTTGTGCTTGCTGAAACTGAGACTGACCACTTGCTGACAACATATGTGACCTCCTTGCTGAAGAGTACTTGCATTTTGGCTCCAACGTTCATATTTGAATTTGATTCAAAAGAACATTAAATGCAAAGTAGGCACGCGAAGAACATGAAGACAAGAAGACAAATGAAGTATGCTGCAGAAAGTACAAAAGCAAGACAGTGACATCTTAAGGTACAAAGCCTTAGAATTTGAAATTCAAACGGCTCCCTTGAGACACTATAAATAGAGGTCATCAGGCAAGAGTAGAAGGTGTGTCAATAACGTGGTCAAACTCTCACTTGTGCTTTAAACACCCAAATCCTTCTCTACTCTTTACTGACTATTGATCCGTTCCAAGACTTAAACTTGAAACAAAAGCTACCTGTGAAGAAGTAGAACATTCACGGCTAAGAAATTAGTTAAGTGTTCTTTCTTTGGAACAATAACAAGTCTTGACACCAGAAACAACAAAACTTGCTTACTGCAAAGTATTGCAAGTTGCGTTTCTTTAGATAAATTGTTATAGATGAAAAGTTATACTCAAGTCATCTCATCCCAAACCTCTCTAACTGATAAACACCCTTTACAGGCGTGAAAGTCGGGGGAAATTAATCAAGCATAATAGTCCCAAGTTTGGTGGAGAACAAGGTTACAGTTCTCTAGTTTAGGTTGGAAACAAGGCAAGTGTGCTTTGGTTTCTGAGAATCTTTAGTGATAGGATTTGTAAGGAACCTTATATCTTATCATAGTGGATTCAGTCCTAGAAAGGACAAAGTGGATAAGTTGAGAGATTACGCCATTCTCAGATACCACTATAAAAGTGTTTGTGTGATTTACTTTACTACACTTAGTTTTCAGCAAGTTACTATTATCTTACATTGTCACTCTGCTCACTTGCTGAAACTAGTTCTTTGTTAAAAGCACTTATTGTAAAAGACTTTCGCACTCTGTTTTAAGTATCAGCAAACTCATTACTGAAAAGTAATAAGCACTTGCTGAGAATGTTAAGTAACAGCAAACTCATTGATGAATGTGTATTTTACACTTTCATTCGAGTCTTTTTCACCTATTTTAGCTGTCCTCTATGTTAATTTAGATATATTTTAATGCATATTATTAGAATAGTGTCACGTTTCCCTTTAGATTTTAGTTTACAGGTTTTGGTTGAAATTTGAAGATTTCCGGGCAATTATATTGAAGTTGACAAGGAATTGGTGTTCCAGAAGCCTATTTGGAGTATCTGAAGGTTTTCGGATAGGATTTGAAGTCTAGGGGCCGAATCTGGAGGTTAGAAGGCTACTAGAAGTCAGAAACCGAGTCCGAAAAGGGGAAGAAATCCAAAAACGCGGAATTCCGCGAAAAACTCTATGGGGCGAACCGCCCCACAGTATTTCGGGGCCTATATATAGTTGCTCAGTTTTCTCCGAAAATCATATCTTTCCAAACCTACTTTCTCACCTCTCTCTATAGTTTTAGGTAGGAACTTCCCGGGGCCTGTCCTGGGAGTTCTGTAGCTTAGGGGATACTTTTCATAGCGGATTGGAGCTCGTAGGATCGCAATTCTTCGGAGATTGACAACCTTCGGTAACTTGTATCTTACCGTTTAATCTACTTATTTTATATATCTTTCAATATGTTTTCTTCTATGATTTCTATTGATTGCATGCCTATTATGAGTAGCTAAACTTATTCGTTGGTGGTAGTATGTGAATTCTTAGCGAAGGGAAGATAATCATGCTAATGGCTATATCGCGCATTATACTCCGTGTCATTGCTTTATTTCGTTGATCAGGCACAACCTAAATTCTCGTATGTTGTATTAATTATTATGCACAATTGGACACTTGTCGACCATCAGACCAATTATCTTCGTAGTGTTGAATAATTACGGAACACATTAGGACAATAGTGATTGACTTGTCAGACCAATTATCTTCGTAGTGCTTAATATTTGCAACAGGAAACTAGATTGATTCAAAGATCTCTATGCAAGACCGAGGAATTTATGCATGATTATCGACCCGTTATGTTAAGAAGGATCATACTATCACCAATCTCCATTATCTGTTAGAAAAACCCCTTTTTGCTATCTATCTGCTGTTTTATAGTCTCTTGTTAAATAGATAAAGCTAGTTATAGTCCTGAGAGAACGACACTCGAGTCATTCTACTGCTACACTACGGTTTTCGTTGTAGTTGTGGATTGCCTTTGGCTAATTACAAATTTATTTGATTCGTTCGCGTTGGAACACGACACCAGCGCGTTCATCAAATTGGCGCCGTTGCCGAGGACTATACTCCTTTTTTCTGTTTAATTTTTTTATATTTTCAGCTTTAGATTCCTAATTCTACTAGTTTTAGTTTTCCTTTTTAATCTCTCTCTGATACTGCTTTCCTAGTCTGTTTCAGATTGTGTATGCCGCATACACGTTCTGCAGGAACACCGCTTGCTGATTCAATTGCTGAGATCGATAGAGTCTACCACCAAAGAAGGCGACTACTTGAAAGGCGCGCACTAGAGGAAATAGAGGAAACCGATTTCTCTGAATCTCTACTCAGTCTTTTCAAAGAAATCGACGGAATGGCAGAAGCTAGACCACTGAAGGCATGGGTTCAACCCACCAAGGATCGTATGAGGGGACCGGCGATTGTTCTTTCGTCTGCAACCCGATATCTGGAGATCAAGAACCACGCATTCCAACAACTTCCGAGGTTCTATGGCTTATCAAGGGAAGATGTGATGGGGTACTTGCACGATATCGATGATTTCGTCAACCAACTCCCACGACCCGGAGCTGACATAACAACGGATGAGTTAAGGATGAAGGTTTTTGCTATGGGACTTGGCGACAGAGCCAAGTCATGGTTGAGTTCTCTTCCAGCAGGCTCGCTGGACACTTGGGAGAAGGTTTTTTCAGCTTTCATGGAGAAATACTTCCCTCACACCTTGACTACCGCGCTAAAGGCGCAGATCACTGGATTCAAGCAGGACTATGATGAGACCATCTACACCGCGTTCGAGAGGTTCCAAGATCTCACGAACAAGTGCCCTCACCATGGTTTTGAACTATCTGACCTAGTCCAACACTTCTACAATGGACTAACCTTCGAAAACCAACAAGTGGTGGATTTCCAATGCCGAGGCAATATTTGGGAGGAAACCGCAGAGGCCGTCTGGGCAGTTTTCGAAAGGCTTGCTAAGGGTTCGCAGTTCAAGGAGCCAAGAGCAATGGTTAGGAAACGTGGACCTGAAGCTCCACCGACTCAAGAAGCCCCTATGTATAGGGGGAATGGGGATCAATTCGAGTGCTTTACCAACGAATTGAAGCAAGTCCTCAAGAGCACCACCGGTACAACTGTTTCGATCGAAGTATGCCGAATATGCAAGAACTATGGGCATGGGGCTCATATGTGTAGATCGGAGCTGGCATACGATGATGGCAACTGGGCTCGAGGAGGTGAAGAAGAAGCCTTTGCTACGGAGTTTGGCACTCAAGAAGTTAGCTACGGACAAGACGGTAGGAATCCTCGAGGTGGATTTTGGAGAAGAGGATACCGTAACAATCAAGGATATGCACCGGCTAACCAAACTTATGGACCTAACCAAGACCGTAGTAGGCTAAACTATGGTAATGATCACTGCGAAAACCCCGCTCCGAAAGAGCCACCGAAGTCGAAGACGGCTCAACTAATGGAGAACTTGCAAAAGATGGTCGATCACACACAAAGTTTTCTCAAACGGTATGAAGAAGATTCCGAGAAGACTAGGGCAAGGCTCGATAGGTTGGAAGAAAGCACTAGGCTTGCCCATCAAAAGATGCAAGAGTTGATCGACCGAGGAGCAAGTAGGGAGCAAGGCAAGCTGCCTAGCAACACTGAGAAGTCGATGTCCATTACCTTGGTGGTTGATCTACCTGTTGAAATCACCATCAAGAAGGTTGCTAAGTGCGAGAGTTTCAAGAGGGAAATGCCCCCACAGGCCGAAGAAGAAGAGAAGGACCTTGGTACTAACAAAAGTGAAGAGGAGCAAGAGGATCCTGAGCCACTCCCTCAAAGTTTCGATGTTAAAGTCGGGATTGGGGAGCTTGAAGATGTCCGAGCCACACTAGACACAAGATCCTACTCTAATGTGCTCCCTTTGAATGTTTTCGAGAAGAGTAACCTTGGAGAACTAACTGTGCATAAGGCTATTGTGCAACTGGCGGATGGATCCCTTGTGAAACCCGAAGGCGTTGTGAAGAATGTATTAGTTAAAATTGGTGAAGCCTCTGTCTAAATCAATTTTGTAATTATGCCGGCATCAGCACCAGGAACGGGGGATGTCATACTCTTAGGACGAACATTCCTGACTAAGCTACGCTCCGTAATGGACATCTACCAAAGGACTTGCACTATCGAAGTGGATGGCAAGCAACATGTGTTGCAAGCCATATCCGATCCACCTGATCCACCCGATACTTCTAACACTATTGATTACAGTGGTCTTAACGTCTATGTTCATTCTTATTCACAGGATCGAGGCACGGGAAGGAGACTCGTAAAGGGGAAGTCTAGTACCCTCAGAAGGAAAAGATAGGCGAAGACAGGAGTCGAGTCAGAGACTTTAAACAATGGCGCTATCCGGGAGGCAACCCGGGGTTTTTATCGCTTTCTTTACCGCTTTATTGCATGCATTGATACTTGAACAATTTGCTTTCCATATGTGAATTTGTTCGGTTCTGTGTCGTAAGTGCTTATGTTGTGTTCGAGTGCGATTTACGAGTGATTTTTTGAGGAAAATGATTTTTCGGGACTTAAAACCGCATTTTTATTTCAAAAAAGTTCGTGCCCTGCACGGGGTGGTCCACCCCAGGTGTGGGGCGAACCGCCCCACACCTCTAGAACTCTAAAAAACGGGGGTTTCTTCCCCACACCACCATTTTCCTCCATTTTCATCTTCCAAACTCCAAAATTTCCTCCATATTCAAAATAACTTCAAATCTTCATAACTTCTTCATCTTTCCATCATTTGTGTGTTCTTTAGCTTCATTCGAAGCTCTTTACGTGCTCTATCTTTCTATCCGAACAAATTTCTTCCTAGCTCATTCAATTTCCGGATTTGAGGTATTATCACATGAACCCTAATTTTTACAATTTGGGGATTTTTTGATTTATGCTTCAATTAGGCTTGTATGATGTATGGGTTGATGTTTTATGTGATTAGATTCGTTATTTATTGTCAATTACATGTTCAATTAGGCTTGGTTTGATGATTTGAGATTTTTGCTAATTAGATGATATATGTCTTGTTAGGGAAATGTCTCTCTTACTTTCATTCCATGCTTAAACATGTGTTTATTGATATGATATTGATGGATGTATTGGTAGAATGCATGAATGATGAATTTGAGGATTTATGCTAGATTTTTTATTTTTATGGTATGGATTGAACCTTGTGATTCAAGGCATTTTGTTGTTAGCAAGAGCATAATGTGATATGTTATTGTAGTAGTTACATTGATATGTTGCGTAATGAATTAGCTAGACTATAGGCTTTGGGTTTTTGAGGAACTGGATATTGATGAATATTACTTGTTTGTTCACTCGTATATTTACGTATGCATAGGTCTGTTTTGCATCGTACAAGATACTAATTGCTGTTTGTAGGAATCATGGCACCGAGGTCAAGGAGAGCCGGCTCTAGCAAAAAGGGGAAGGGAGTGGCATCAAGCTCCCAACCATCTCACCATTTGTCCGAGTTGTCTGCCGCTGCGATAGAGGTGCGACAAAGGCTAGAGGCGGAGATGGCCGACGGAGGAAGGTCGATCATCCCAGATAGGAGGATTGACATTCCTGAGTCCGCAGTGGATAGAGCGGGATATAGGACGCTGTCACGTTTGGGGTCACAAAGGAATTGGGCATGGTACAGTTCCAACAGGTTCAAAGGTTACGACGAGAGCCTCCTCCAAGATTTCTACACTGGATACACGGATCTCGAGGAGAAGAATGGGGTGCTAGTCCGAGGCCTGATTATACCGTGGAACCCAGAGTACATTTCTTCCTTCATCCATTTCGGGAACCCGGAATTCACAGGGAGCGACCATGCCTACCTGTATTCGAGGACCTCTAGGGGGATAGGGAGACACATCACGGACGTGATCTGCAACAGGGAGTACCGATATCCGGAAATCGGGGCAGAACCTGGACGGATCAGTTATAGCGACCTTAGCATTGAAGCTAAGGTGATGATGAAATTTTGCATCTCCGACTTGATCCCGAGGAAGAATGACACATGGATTCAGCCCTACTACGCCGAGCTCCTCTACTGCCTCATAGACGGACATCAGATCGACATAGGGCACATTATGTATGAGGAGTACGAGCGCCACTGGGAAAAGAAGAGGAAGCCTTTCATCTTCCCAAGCTTCATCACAGCCTACTGCATATATCATGGGGTCGATGATATTGAGGAGGGGGATTGCGAGGTCGCTGCCCTTTCACCCTCGACCATTGAGGTACAGCTCAACAGGTATCAGTTGAAGAACCCCACAGCTGCCGCTGCTGATGTAGGAGCACCATTCCAGCCAAATGATTCCGATCATGAGGATGCTATGGAGGCCGATGTTGGCGAGCCCCTATCCCAGATATCCCGTTTGTCCATCAAGCCCGCATGCACCACCTCGAGCACCACAGGGGTCTAGAGGATTTGACTTCTCTGAATTCCGTACCTACCTCGACAGCCGTTTCGACAGAATTGATGCCAACAACGCGGCCATGCGACAGGCACATTGTCCAGCACAACCGCGATTGGGAGATATTCGAGGAGCATCGCCGAGAGGATAGGCAGCACATGTGGGAGCAGCAACAGCTCATCCAGCAACAGCAGGAAGCTCTACGACAGTCCAATGAGCTCATGAATGACATGTGGAGTGACTTTTATGGGGACTACCATCCCGATGATTAGTCCTTCCACATGTCCACTCTCAGCCAACCGAGGCCAAACCGTTCGGTAACATCTAGTATCACTTCTTATTACTCATTCTCTTTTGCTAGGGGCTAGCTTACGAATCGTAAGGGGGATGGGATGTGAACCATGATGTTAAGTATTGTTTGGCTTTGTGTTGATTAGTATCTTGTTCTTTGTTTGCATTTGCATTTGCACGTTTACCGCTTTCTTAGATTTTTAGGTTGCATTTCACTACATTCATCCTAGGATAGTCTTGCATGTTTTATATGGAGTTTATTGCCAAATTTTTTGAACTTTTTTATTGGGTAATCAACTAGCTATGCCATTAATCGTATGCTTCATCTTATGAATTTGTTTGAGGTTTTTCTCGCTTGGCTTGTCACATTTATGTATTGCACTTAGTTAAGCATGGTAGTCTCGACATCACTTAGTGGTGTTTTCTCTACTGCGGTTCACGAAGGCCTTTATAATAGGATGATGCATGTTAGGGTCTTATGGTTGTTTCCCGAGTAATTATGTACCTAGAGGCAACAAGTCTTCACCATGCTTTGAGATTGCTAAATGCCTAGGAAGGAGGTAGTGTGAGGTTGTGTGATCCTTTGTTTATAACCTATTCTTCCGAATAGGTTTGGGGAGGGGGTTACACCATCATTAGACTTGTTTCTGTTTTTCATTTCCGATCGTGAGTTTGTTTTTTTTTTCTTTCCGTAAATTTTGTACTCCAACCTATTCTTTCGAATAGGTTTGGGGAAGTCGTGTGAGTCATTTTGTTTCTCTTTTTGTTAGGCTACTGCTGGCTAAAAAATCAAAAAAAAAGAAAGAAAAATTCCAGAAAAAAAGAGAAAAAGAAAAAAAAAAAAAAGAATCTGGAAAGAAAAAAAAAAGAAAAAAAGAAGAAGACCCAAAAAAGCAAAGAAGGGTCCAAAAAGAAAGCCAAAAGCAGTTTAGCAAAGTGTTTAAGTCTTTTCCATTCTTGTATGTTTCGTAATCGTTTTTATCTTTTATCATTTTTTGTCTTAAGTGTCATCTGTTCTAGACCACCTCGTCCTGCCATTCAGGAAGTGGTGAATAGCTTAAGACTTTACTTGAGAGATGGGTAGAATAGGGAGAGTTTATTTTTATAGGGAACCCTCCTTCGTTTGATGAGAGCCAGTACGGGTTCGACCTCTTTTGAGAAAAGTCTTAACATGGTGAAACAACAGGAAGTCCTCAGTTTCATAGGCACGGGGCAACCATTCGTATCTAGCATGCTTCATTACGTCGTCACTGACTAGGTCCAGGTAGAGAATGTTACGAGAGACTATCTTGTCTTGACATAAGTGCTTATGTGGATGTGTATAAGTCAATCGAGGTATTCTTCAACTATATTCATGTTTGATTTTATATGGTTTTTTTTCATATGTTATTTGGTAGATTCAGTAGATTGGTTCATTTATTTGGCATGAGACTCCATTTTGTGTCTTGCAATGTTTTTTGCATTAGAGTCTAGCGTTATTGCTTGAGGAGCAGCAAAGGTTCGGTTTTGGGAGTTTGATGAATGTTATTTTACACTTTCATTCGAGTCTTTTTCACCTATTTTGCTATCCTCTATGTTAATTTAGCTATATTTTAATTTAATGCATTTATTAGAATAGTGTCACGTTTCCTTTAGATTTTTATTTTACAAGGTGTTGGTTAAAATTCGAAGATTTCCTGGCAATTATATTGAATTGACAAGGAATTGGTGTTCCAGAACCTATTGGGAGTATCTGAAGGTTTTCCGATAGGATTTGAAGTCTAGGGGTCGAATTGAAGGTTAAAGGCACTAGAAGTCAGAAACCCAGTCCGAAAAGGAAGAAATGCCAAAAACCGCATCGAAAACGCGG
>CM051456.1:85366384-85395512 GCA_028274465.1 Plantago ovata | reverse complement strand
TGTTGAAATAATTACGGAACACATTAGGACAATAGTGATTGACTTGTCAGACCAATTATCTTCGTAGTGCTAATATTTGCAACAGGAAACTAGATTGATTCAAAGATCGATAGGCAAGACCGAGGAATTTATGCATGATTATCGACCGTTATGTTAAGAAGGATCATACTATCACCAATCTCCATTATCTGCTAGAAACCCCCTTTTTGCTATCTGTCTGCTGTTTATATTCTCTTGTTAAATAGATAAAGCTAGTTATAGTCCTGAGAGAACGACACTCGAGTCATTCTACTGCTACACTACGGTTTTCGTTGTGTAGTTGTGGATTGCCTTTGGCTAAATACAAATTAATTTGATTCGAACGCGGGAACACGACACCAGCGCGTTCATCAAATTGGCGCAGTTGCCGGGGACTATACTCCTTTTTTCTGTTTAATTTTTTATTTTCAGCTTTAGATTCCTAAGTCTATTAGTTTTTAGTTTTCCTTTTTAATCTCTCTCTGATACGCTTTCCTAGTCTGTTTCAGATTGTGTATGCGCATACACGTTCTGCAGAACACCGCTTGCTGATTCAATTGCTGAGATCGACAGAGTCTACCACCAAAGAAGGCGACTACTTGAAGGCGCGCACTAGAGGAAATAGAGGAAACCCGATTTCTCTGAATCTCTACTTAGTCTTTTCAAGGAAATCGACGGAATGGCAGAAGCTAGACCACTGAAGGCATGGGTTCAACCCACCAAGGATCGTATGAGGGGACCGGCGATTGTTCTTTCGTCTGCAACCCGAGATCTGAGATCAAGAACCACGCATTCCAACAACTTCCGAGGTTCTATGGCTTATCAAGGGAAGATGTGATGGGGTACTTGCACGATATCGATGATTTCGTCAACCAACTCCCACGACCCGAGCTGACATAACAACGGATGAGTTGAGGATGAAGGTTTTTGCTATGGGACTTGGCGACAGAGCCAAGTCATGGTTGAGTTCTCTACCAGCAGGCTCGCTGGACACTTGGGAGAAGGTTTTTTCAGCTTTCATGGAGAAATACTTCCCTCACACCTTGACTACCGCGCTAAAGGCGCAAATCACTGGATTCAAGCAGGACTATGATGAGCCATCTACACCGCGTTCGAGAGGTTCCAAGATCTCACGAACAAGTGCCCTCACCATGGTTTTGAACTTTCTGACCTAGTCCAACACTTCTACAATGGACTAACCTTCGAGAACCAACAAGTGGTGGATTTCCAATGCCGAGGCAATATTTGGGAGGAAACCGCAGAAGCCGTCTGGGCAGTTTTCGAAAGGCTTGCTAAGGGTTCGCAGTTCAAGGACCAAGAGCATGGTTAGGAGACGTGGACCTGAAGCTCCACCGACTCAAGAAGCCCCTATGTATAGGGGGAATGGGGATCAATTCGAGTGCTTTACCAACGAATTGAAGCAAGTCCTCAAGAGCGCCACCGGAACAACTGTTTCGAACGAAGTATGCCGAATATGCAAGAACTATGGGCATGGGGCTCATATGTGTAGATCGGAGCTGGCATACGATGATGGCAACTGGGCTCGAGGAGGCGAAGAAGAAGCCTTTGCTACGGAGTTTGGCACTCAAGAAGTTAGCTACGGACAAGACGGTAGGAATCCTCGAGGTGGATTTTGGAGAAGAGGATACCGAACAATCAAGGATATGCACCGGCTAACCAACTTATGGACCTAACCAAGACCGTAGTAGGCTAAACTATGGTAATGATCACTGCGAAAACCCCGCTCCGAAAGAGCCACCGAAGTCGAAGACGGCTCAACTGATGGAAACTTGCAAAAGATGGTCGATCACACACAAAGTTTTCTCAAACGGTATGAAGAAGATTCCGAGAAGACTAGGGCAAGGCTCGATAGGTTGGAAGAGAGCACTAGGCTTGCCCATCAAAAGATGCAAGAGTTGATCGACCGAGGAGCAAGTAGGGAGCAAGGCAAGCTGCCTAGCAACACTGAGAAGTCGATGTCCATTACCTTGGTGGTTGATCTACCTGTTGAAATCACCATCAAGAAGGTTGCTAAGTGCGAGAGTTTCAAGAGGGAAATGCCCCCACAGGCCGAAGAAGAAGAGAAGGACCTTGGTACTAACAAAGTGAAGGAGCAAGAGGATCCTGAGCCACTCCCTCAAAGTTTCGATGTTAAGGTCGGGATTGGGGAGCTTGAAGATGTCCGAGCCACACTAGACACAGATCCTACTCTAATGTGCTCCCTTTGAATGTTTTCGAGAAGAGTAACCTTGGAGAACTAACTGTGCATAAGGCTATTGTGCAACTGGCGGATGGATCCCTTGTGAACCCGAAGGCGTTGTGAAGAATGTATTAGTTAAAATTGGTGAAGCCTCTGTCTAAATCATTTTGTAATTATGCCGGCATCAGCACCAGGAACGGGGGATGTCATACTCTTAGGACGAACATTCCTGACTAAGCTACGCTCCGTAATGGACATCTACCAAAGGACTTGCACTATCGAAGTGGATGGCAAGCAACATGTGTTGCAAGCCATATCCGATCCACCTGATCCACCCGATACTTCTAACACTATTGATTACAGTGGTCTTAACGTCTATGTTCATTCTTATTCACAGGATCGAGGCACGGGAAGGAGACTCGTAAAGGGGAAGTCTAGTACCCTCAGAAGGAAAAGATAGGCGAAGACAGGAGTCGAGTCAGAGACTTTAAACAATGGCGCTATCCGGGAGGCAACCCGGGGTTTTATCGCTTTCTTTACCGCTTTATTGCATGCATTGATACTTGAACAATTTGCTTTCCATATGTGAATTTGTTCGGTTCTGTGTCGTAAGTGCTTATGTTGTGTTCGAGTGCGATTTTACGAGTGATTTTTTGAGGAAAATGATTTTTCGGGACTTAAAACCGCATTTTATTTCAAAAAAGTTCGTGCCCTGCACGGGGTGGTCCACCCCAGTGTGGGCGAACCGCCCACACCTCTAGAACTCTAAAAAACGGGGGTTTCTTCCCCACACCACCATTTTCCTCCATTTTCATCTTCCAAACTCCAAAATTTCCTCCATATTCAAAATAACTTCAAATCTTCATAACTTCTTCATCTTTCCATCATTTTGTGTGTTCTTTAGCTTCATTCGAAGCTCTTTACGTGCTCTATCTTTCTATCCGAACAAATTTCTTCCTAGCTCATTCAATTTCCGGATTTGAGGTATTATCACATGAACCCTAATTTTTACAATTTGGGGATTTTTTGATTTATGCTTCAATTAGGCTTGTATGATGTATGGGTTGATGTTTTATGTGATTAGATTCGTTATTTATTGTCAATTACATGTTCAATTAGGCTTGGTTTGATGATTTGAGATTTTTGCTAATTAGATGATATATGTCTTGTTAGGGAAATGTCTCTCTTACTTTCATTCCATGCTTAAACATGTGTTTATTGATATGATATTGATGGATGTATTGGTAGAATGCATGAATGATGAATTTGAGGATTTATGCTAGATTTTTTATTTTTATGGTATGGATTGAACCTTGTGATTCAAGGCATTTTGTTGTTAGCAAGAGCATAATGTGATATGTTATTGTAGTAGTTACATTGATATGTTGCGTAATGAATTAGCTAGACTATAGGCTTTGGGTTTTTGAGGAACTGGATATTGATGAATATTACTTGTTTGTTCACTCGTATATTTACGTATGCATAGGTCTGTTTTGCATCGTACAAGATACTAATTGCTGTTTGTAGGAATCATGGCACCGAGGTCAAGGAGAGCCGGCTCTAGCAAAAAGGGGAAGGGAGTGGCATCAAGCTCCCAACCATCTCACCATTTGTCCGAGTTGTCTGCCGCTGCGATAGAGGTGCGACAAAGGCTAGAGGCGGAGATGGCCGACGGAGGAAGGTCGATCATCCCAGATAGGAGGATTGACATTCCTGAGTCCGCAGTGGATAGAGCGGGATATAGGACGCTGTCACGTTTGGGGTCACAAAGGAATTGGGCATGGTACAGTTCCAACAGGTTCAAAGGTTACGACGAGAGCCTCCTCCAAGATTTCTACACTGGATACACGGATCTCGAGGAGAAGAATGGGGTGCTAGTCCGAGGCCTGATTATACCGTGGAACCCAGAGTACATTTCTTCCTTCATCCATTTCGGGAACCCGGAATTCACAGGGAGCGACCATGCCTACCTGTATTCGAGGACCTCTAGGGGGATAGGGAGACACATCACGGACGTGATCTGCAACAGGGAGTACCGATATCCGGAAATCGGGGCAGAACCTGGACGGATCAGTTATAGCGACCTTAGCATTGAAGCTAAGGTGATGATGAAATTTTGCATCTCCGACTTGATCCCGAGGAAGAATGACACATGGATTCAGCCCTACTACGCCGAGCTCCTCTACTGCCTCATAGACGGACATCAGATCGACATAGGGCACATTATGTATGAGGAGTACGAGCGCCACTGGGAAAAGAAGAGGAAGCCTTTCATCTTCCCAAGCTTCATCACAGCCTACTGCATATATCATGGGGTCGATGATATTGAGGAGGGGGATTGCGAGGTCGCTGCCCTTTCACCCTCGACCATTGAGGTACAGCTCAACATGTATCAGTTGAAGAACCCCACAGCTGCCGCTGCTGATGTAGGAGCACCATTCCAGCCAAATGATTCCGATCATGAGGATGCTATGGAGGCTGATGTTGGCGAGGCCCCTATCCCAGATATCCCGTTTGTCCATCAAGCACCGCATGCACCACCTCGAGCACCACAGGGGTCTAGAGGATTTGACTTCTCTGAATTCCGTACCTACCTCGACAGCCGTTTCGACAGAATTGATGCCAACAACGCGGCCATGCGACAGGCACATTGTCCAGCACAACCGCGATTGGGAGATATTCGAGGAGCATCGCCGAGAGGATAGGCAGCACATGTGGGAGCAGCAACAGCTCATCCAGCAACAGCAGGAAGCTCTACGACAGTCCAATGAGCTCAGGAATGACATGTGGAGTGACTTTTATGGGGACTACCATCCCGATGATTAGTCCTTCCACATGTCCACTCTCAGCCAACCGAGGCCAAACCGTTCGGTAACATCTAGTATCACTTCTTATTACTCATTCTCTTTTGCTAGGGGCTAGCTTACGAATCGTAAGGGGGATGGGATGTGAACCATGATGTTAAGTATTGTTTGGCTTTGTGTTGATTAGTATCTTGTTCTTTGTTTGCATTTGCATTTGCACGTTTACCGCTTTCGTAGATTTTTAGGTTGCATTTCACTACATTCATCCTAGGATAGTCTTGCATGTTTTATATGGAGTTTATTGCCAAATTTTTTGAACTTTTTTATTGGGTAGATCAACTAGCTATGCCATTAATCGTATGCTTCATCTTTATGAATTTGTTTGAGGTTTTTCTCGCTTGGCTTGTCACATTTATGTATTGCACTTAGTTAAGCATGGTAGTCTCGACATCACTTAGTGGTGTTTTCTCTATTGCGGTTCACGAAGGCCTTTATAATAGGATGATGCATGTTAGGATCTTATGGTTGTTTCCCGAGTAATTATGTACCTAAGAGGCAACAAGTCTTCACCATGCTTTGAGATTGCTAAATGCCTAGGAAGGAGGTAGTGTGAGGTTGTGTGATCCTTTGTTTATAACCTATTCTTCCGAATAGGTTTGGGGAGGGGGTTACACCATCATTAGACTTGTTTCTGTTTTTCATTTCCGTATCGTGAGTTTGTTTTTTTTTTTCTTTTCCATAAATTTTGTACTCTAACCTATTCTTTCGAATAGGTTTGGGGAAGTCGTGTGAGTCATTTTGTTTCTCTTTTTGTTATGCTACTGCTGGCTAAAAAAATCAAAAAAAAAAGAAAAGAAAAATTCCAGAAAAAAAAGAGAAAAAGAAAAAAGAAAAAAAAAGAATCTGGAAAGAAAAAAAAAGAAAAAAAGAGAAGACCCCAAAAAAGCAAAGAAGGGTCCAAAAAGAAAGCCAAATAGCAGTTTAGCAAAGTGTTAAGTCTTTTCCATTTTTGTAATGTTCGTAATCGTGTTTTTTATCTTTTATCTTTTTGTCTTAAGTGTCATCTGTTCTAGACCACCCTCGTCCTGCCATTCAGGAAGTGGTGAATAACTTAAGACTTTACTTGAGAGATGGGTAGAATAGGGGAGAGTTATCTTTTATAGGGAACCCTCCTTCGTTTGATGAGAGTCAGTACTGGTTCGACCTCTTTTGAGGAAAAGTCTTAACATGGTGAAACAACAGTAAGTCCTCAGTTTCATAGGCACGGGGCAACCATTCGTATCTTAGCATGCTTCATTACGTCGTCACTGACTAGGTCCAGGTAGAGAATGTTACGAGAGACTATCTTGTCTTGACATAAGTGCTTATGTGGATGTGTATAAGTCAATCGAGGTATTCTTCAACCTATATTCATGCTTTGATTTATATGGTTTTTGTTCATATGTTATTTGGTAGATTCAGTAGATTGGTTCATTTTATTTGGCATGAGACTCCATTTTTTGTCTTGCATGTTTTTTGCATTAGAGTCTAGCTTAGTTGCTTGAGGACAAGCAAAGGTTCGGTTTGGGGAGTTTGATGAATGTGTATTTTACACTTTCATTCGAGTCTTTTTCACCTATTTTAGCTATCCTCTATGTTAATTTAGCTATATTTTAATGCATTTTATTAGAATAGTGTCACGTTTCTCTTTAGATTTTATTTTACAGGTTTTGGTTGAAATTCGAAGATTTCCTGGCAATTATATTGAAGTTGACAAGGAATTGGTGTTCCAGAAGCCTATTTGGAGTACCTGAAGGTTTCCGGATAGGATTTGAAGTCTAGGGGCCGAATATGGAGGTTAGAAGGCTACTAGAAGTCAGAAACCGAGTCCGAAAAGGGAAAGAAATCCAAAAACGCATCGAAAACGCGGTATTCCGCGAAAAACTCTCTGGGGCGAACCGCCCCACAGAATTTCGGGGCCTATATATAGTTGCTCAGTTTTCTCCGAAAATCATATCTTTCCAGACCTACTTTCTCACCTCTCTCTATAGTTTTAGGTAGGTACTTTCCGGGGCCTGTCCTAGGAGTTCTGTAGCTTAGGGGATACTTTTTCATAGCGAATTGGAGCTCGTAGGATCGCAATTCTTCGGAGATTGACAACCTTCGGTAACTTGTATCTTACAGTTTAATCTACTTATTTTATATATCTTTCAATATGTTTTCTTCTATGATTTCTATTGATTGCATGCCTATTATGAGTAGCTAAACTTATCGTTGGTGGTAGTATGTGAATTCTTAGCGAAGGGAAGATAATCATGCTAATGGCTATATCGTGCATTATACTCCGTGTCATTGCTTTATTTCGTTGATCAGACACAGCCTAAATTCTCGTATGTTGTATTAATTATTATGCACAATTGGACACTTGTCGACCATCAGACCAATTATCTTCGTAGTGTTGAATAATTACGGAACACATTAGGACAATAGTGATTGACTTGTCAGACCAATTATCTTCGTAGTGCTTAATATTTGCAACAGGACACTAGATTGATTCAAAGATATCTATGCAAGACCGAGGAATTTATGCATGATTATCGACCCGTTATGTTAAGAAGGATCATACTATCACCAATCTCCATTATCTGTTAGAAAAACCCTTTTTTGCTATCTATCTGCTGTTTTATATTCTCTTGTTAAATAGATAAAGCTAGTTATAGTCCTGAGAGAACGACACTCGAGTCATTCTACTGCTACACTACGGTTTTCGTTGTAGTTGTGGATTGCCTTTGGCTAATTACAAATTTATTTGATTCGTTCGCGTTGGAACACGACACCAGCGCGTTCATCACTCATTACTGAAAAAGTAATAAGTACTTGCTGAGAAAGTTTTTAAACGACGAAAAATAATTTGAAAACACTATTCATCCCCCCTCCCCTCTAGTCTTTTCTTGTTGTTTAATGGGACCCACAAGGAGCAATAAGACGGGCTCCACACACTACTGTTACTGTTCTGTTTTTCTTGAAATACTGAGATAGTGTTATTGTTCTGATTTTGTTTTGTATTTCTGTTTTGTTTCTGATTGTTTTCTGTTTTGTTTGCGAAATGAAACATTTCTGTCACTGTAAAAAACTCATCAGTCCACGAACACCACTGAGATTATTGTCTCACCACTATTTCATTTTATTTCCTTCCTTGTAGATTCAACCGAAGGCGACCAAACTTAGGCGTCCAGCGACTTCAGTGTTTGGGGACTGGAGCTCTTGGGATTTTGAGATCTGTTAGAAATAAGAAAAAAATTGTATTATCTTCACTTTGTCCGTTATTTTGAAACTAAGTTTTAGCACCGTTGTCTTAATTTTTTAAACTTGTAAGCTCTATTAGCGCCAAAAACCCCTTTTGTCATTAATTATTGAAGTCTGATGCCTTTACTTTAAAATTTATTTTGTTTTAAATTTATGTACCGTTACAACTACCGTCCAAACACTTTGAGCAGCCTGCATAGAACTAGTAGTCCAATTACCTAGACCTGACCAAACGAAACCGAGAACGGTGAATCGGAATACGGTTCTGGTTATAGAACCTGAACCCCTGTTTAACGATTCTAGGACCCTATTCGTCTTGTGCGGTTAGGGTTACGGTTTGAGCATTTATAAAACTGATGAACCATGTGGAGCCGGACGGTTCTATGGTTCCAGGAACCGTAGGTTACAGAACTGTGAATCTGTATGGTTAGATGGATAATTAGAGTGGTTATACTCCATTAATTATGAACTGAAAAATAATTTATGAAGTTATATTATGATAATTATGTTTTCAGTATGATTTAAGATTAATATAAGGTCAAACAGAGCATTAAAATGGTCAATATTTTGCAAATGAGAAGTTTCAGATGAGATGGAGAAAGTATTTTGTCATTTCACAAGTTAATTATACCTCAACTGAACAAGATGTCCATTCTCATTTTTTATTACTATGATTATGATTTTGGTTACACACTCAACTTCTAGTTGTGTTCCGACGGAAAGAAACACTCTCTTGAAATTCAGGCAAGCTTTTCCAATCTATGGAACACAAGCACTGATTGTTGGACATGGTCGGTGTCGAATGTGATAGACTAAGAGAGCATGTTGTTGCCCTTGATCTCATGCGAAAATTTTCAAGGAACCCTAAGTATTAAAAATATGAGCGGGTTATTATATACTATATAGATAATAATAGTAATAAAGTAACAAAAATTATACATTCAGAGTCTTTTTCTTTCCAATAATATTACAAAACTAAAAAATCACTTGAAAAACGCAACTATATTATGCTTAAAAATTACATAAACTGATAAACCAGTCTCCGGATGAGAGGTCTGAAAAATGAAATTACATAATCTCGTATGCAAGTAAAACTCAAAATTCTAATAGTGACTTGAATTGGGTAAAATTAAATTGAAAATATGAAGGTTAAATATACTACTTTTAGTTACTAAAAATACAAATTATGAGTACGAAAATTTGAAATTTATTGAATAATAATGGGAATAGAATGTATTATTCTTCCTCAATCAATATGAGAGTACATGAAGAGTATATATACAAGTAGTAAAGTATCTCTAAAGTTTATCTGATAATAACAGACTAGAGAGATATTCATAACAAACTAGAGAGATAAGTAAACTCTTGTTACATTCCTATAATTATCCATAACACTCCCCTTGAATGAAACATGAGTTGAAGAATGTGGGTACGCTGTGAGAGTACTGCCTCATTAAAAACCTTGCTAAGAAAAACCCAGTGGGATAAAAACTTAGTCAAGGGAAAAAGAGTGCAGTGCGTATCCGTCTCCCCTGATTGTAACACCACTTCAAATCTTTGAATCTTCATAGTGCAATCTTCTCGATGAATCGCCGAACTGATGATGTTGAACAAGTATGCAAAATCTTCAATAGAGTGAATATGGTGTACTTGGATAGAACCTTCATCTTGTAGCCCATAGCTTGAAAACTTCAATGGTATGTGCTTTGACTCCATGTGAAAACTTCTTGAACACTAGAAGCATTGATTTCTTCAATGTGTATTTTTATGTTGATCCAACAAAATATGTCACTTGGACAATTCAACATAACAATCTCGTAATATTGAAATGAGTTCAGTATTCATATATCTCCGTCATATTTGGAAATAGCAAACAAGGGTATATAATACTTCCCTTTTGCAAATATATTATCACCATGGAGATTTGGAGATAGTTATACACATATATGCGCTAATAATGCTACCTCGTTAAAAACCTTGCTAGGAAAACCCATTGGGATAAAAAAAAACCTAGTCGAAGGGAAAAAGAGTGTAGCAACTTGTATGATGCGAAATATTCTCACTGTTGCTTGATCATCATCTCCATTCATATACCTTCTTCAGGAGGTCAAAACATTTATCTCTTTCATAACATAACCAAACTTCATGTATGGTTTTTCATACTTTGCCATACTCAAACATTAGGTTGAGTTTACATTTCCTTAGGCAATAATATTTGTAGGAATCTCGAGAATATTATCCATAATTCTCTTGTTCCACTTGATAGTGAATACACTCAATATACTTATCAATTTTGTGATGCCATGTATGGATAGATGAGTATAGAGATTCAATAGTATCAAAATTGAGTTCTTCAAGAACTTTTCTCATCGATTGATTCATGTTTGTCAACATGATATCTCTATCCACTTGTCCTTCCGGGACTAATTTCCAGTAGAGAGTAAAATCATTATCTCTCATAATTGTTCTTGGAACATATAAATCTCATTGTCAATTCAATGAATATTCATGTTTTATAACATGATAACTCTAGTCTCTTCTAGGACGAGTTTTCAATTGATAATGATCATCATAGATCATATATATAGGAATTTCAATGTGTCAATTAAATGACAATTCATGTGCACCACAAATAAACAAAGGTGGTCACTTTAGAGTAAGATCATATGATAAATAATATGTATGCATGCATTATGAAACTAAAAAACTAGCATAGATGATGTAACAATAATATGAATGATGCATGATTAGTATCTAGATGCACATGAAATTTGACTCGATAATGCAACGGTACCGAAGGGAATTTCGAATTCATCAATAAAATGGACATCAAGTCCATGAGCTCATTTTCTATCATCATTGTGTCGACATCAAATGGATTTACATGTAAGATCCCCTTTACATGTACAATAGTATACATCCATTGAAAATCTGCATATGCTTATCTCGGTTCCATGTATATCGGTATAGCTTTTCAATAATAATCAAATCATTCTTGTTTGATTCAGTACTGATCATAGATATCTGCATATATTATATGGAGGTACCTTTTCCATTCATATAAGCCATCTATTTATAAATAAAATATCAATTCTATTGTGGCATCATTAAGATGTGCCTTCTTTACTCTTCTAGAGTACCAACTGCATATCTTGACATTCTATTTGTAATACTAGAACCATTCACAACATACATATTGCACTTCAGGTGCATTAATTACAATAGGCAAGATATCGATTCTCAACTCATGTTATATCTATAATCAATCTGTAGCCCGGTATCCACAGTCAAATCATAGAATTTCATGATTTAAATCTTGAAATGATACATGAAGCTGAAGAATGCATTTTATAATTTAGTTCAAGTATGAACTTTCAAATATGTGGGGATCAATGCATACGATGAATTTGTTTTGATCAGCTTGTCATGTTCTCCCTCCCCTAAGCTGGGAAAAACTAATTCAAGGATTAGTATTATTGGGGCTCATAAGGATATTGATCATGCCAGCTTAGATAATAATATACTCATACTCGTATCTAATAGGCTTCATGTATGAGTTCTCTTCAGGAGATGCATATGGGAGTGTATAAGTCTAGCAGTTGGGTTTTCGATGTGCTGAAACATAAATTTACCCCAAATAAGAGATTAAATTATTTGAGTAATATACTCAATTTTCAAATTATTTAGTGGACGTCTAGCCACATATATTCATTCTCATAAATGTATGAGTGCAACATTGCTCATTTTGATCTCCATTAGCATGCTTAATCTCGATATTGTGTCTTGCCATTCAGATAATATTATTACAATACGAGAAAGCTTTCAGCACATTTCACACAAGGAAACTTCAAGTTTCTCATAAACGGGTAATTTTGTACCCGGATGGCCATATTTGTCACATCTATGTCATTTTTCATGTCTTTATATGCGATATAGTCGCTTGTGCATGCATGCCCAACTTATAGTTTGCTCCAATTTGCAAATGGTTAATTTCAATACAATGCTCGTACAAAATAAATGTTTGAATTTGGCCATAATATGTGACATTATACGAGTCATTGTCTATGACATATTGGCAAGACAATATCCAACTTCTTCATGAAGTGGGTCTAATTTGTGATCTTCTTGGCACAATTTTTCCAAGTAATTTATTGTGCTCTTCACAACGATTACTCCTCTGGAACCTTTAATTATTCTCACAAGAATATTGGAATGAGTGTATACTTTCAAACTTTAGGAATATTGAAATCAGTATACTCATGGATTTCTCTTTCACTTGAGGTGAAAATAGCATCAATCACACTGGTGAATTACTTGTTGCACCATGTATAAAATCTAAGAACTCACATTCACTTCAGGGAATGGGGATTGGATAAATTTGATATCAACTAATATGATAACTATGTGAATTCCTTTCTCAATATCAAGAGTATATGTGTGTCATCTTTCTTTCATTTTGAGAATATGATACTTAAGGATTTTCATTCATAAGAGATGCTCAATATTCAAGTAGCCTTCGCAATATTGTTTACGCATAGTGATGCAATCCAGGGGCTAATCACAAATATTTTCTCCATCACATGAAGTGCATATTAACACTATGATATTTTCAAATCAATTATGGTACATGGAATGTCCATAGTATGTAGCAACCATTTTCTTTCGAGATATAATATAGTGATCATGGCTTTTGGCATAAACTCTAATAGCAATTCAGATGCCTCAATTTGAAAAAATCGTTGATGTACATGAGGTACATTTAAAATCATCGTTGTACATAAAGTACATATTTGCCAAATGATCAATGATGGTTGGTGTCAAATCTTTTCGATGATCACAAGTCACAACCATTCATACTGTATGTACAATCATTTCAGGAGTCTAATTTGTCAAATCAACTTGACATAAGCTGGGCTTGACATAAGCTGGGCTAAAGCTCCAGAGATACACATCTTTTGTGATATATACACATGCATAGCAACTTCAGGTGCTAGCTTTATTTGATGACTCATTTTAAGAAATGGACAAAATTTATAAAGTATCAATTGTATATTTTGCAAACCCATTTATGGTTCTATCCAATCACTTCGAGAATTGGAGAAACATGATTTGTATCCATATGATATCTTTTTCACATCCATATGCCATAGCAACATTCAAATAGCAACATTAGTGCTATATTTATTTCACTAATGTCTCATTTCAAAGAATGGACCAAATATACAATATTGGCAATGGAATATCTTGCTACTCAATTTGATAGAGACATATTCAAGTAAATTCTTCGCTTGGATGATTAATGTAGTCTGCTCTCAACTTTAAAGTTGAATAGAGGCCATCTTCAGGATGGATAATATGTGGTGACACTGTCATATAAGTGTTTCCATTATGTAAAGTAAATCATGGTACTCCTTATCAATAATGTATCTTAAAACCTCGTAGTTACAGACTTAGATATATGAACTCCAACAACAAATGGTCTTCTTAATTTTCTCCTCAAGTCCAAATCCAGTAAGTCAATAGTCGAATATAGATAATGGAATATCCTTAATTGATCATTGATGTGTGATGTGAAATCACAGAATATCTGCTAGAATCAATTCCATAAAACACTTGGTAGAAAAACGCATGAACTAACATTCAGGAATTGGTATCAATTCTAATCACACATCATTAATTAGCAAACAATCATACAACTCTGAGCCGAACATAGCCGTGAAAATGAAAAGGATCGTAGCATGCAGTCATCATGAACATCACATTATCATCCGGAAACGGCATCTATATATATATATATATATATATATATATATATATATATATATATATATATATATATATATATATATATATATATAGATCAAAACTCATACTTTAGTAAAGAGACTTACATCACAAATTACGAATCACATACATATACCAATTGTGCACAAGTCCTAAAGGAACATATCCATAGATATCAAATCTTATATGGTAAACAGCAGCCAACAAACAAGTAAACTTGATATATCACCAGCAATAAGATGACCTTAAGCATACCATTAAGGCACTAGAACAATTAATTAAACTAATCATGAATTAACGTGCAAGTAATACTTGATCAAGAAACTCAAATTGATCTGCTACATATTTGGCTTAAACTTACATATTATAATCTCTAAAAGCAACGTAAAAGTTCAAACCAACCTCAACTACATTTTTTTCTTTTCAATTCATTAATACGTCAAATAAGAATAAATAATTAAGGTGAAAAGATAGCTAAAGAAAATAACACTTATCTTGACGTAGTCTTGTAACTCCGATAACTTCGATGTTATATGGCTCCGATCCGATGTTATATGGCTTCGACATGTCAGTCTCTCTAGCTGAGTCTCGTATGGTTAGATCAGTTGTAACCCACATGCATCAAACAAACAAAAATTGTCAAAAAATCAATATTGATCCAAGGCATGAGAAATCAATTCCTTATTTTAACGATAGACACTAATAACAAAATAATAAAGTGCTTCTTGTATTGAGATTTATCATCTCGGTTGGTCGTCGGTCTTGGATTGAGTACATCAATTCTTCATCATCAAGACTACGTGTGAGGTCGGTATGTATATACATATGATGACCGTGAAGGTTAGACATTATTTGATTTGAGTGAACGGAATCATAATTTTAGACGGAATTGATGGAAGAACAGACTCAGTAGTAGAGTCGTGTGGTTCAAGGTGAAATAGGAGAGTGAAATACGAGAGTATCGTGCTGATAACGTATTGAATAATAATGGGAATAGAATGTATTATTCTTCCTCAATCAATATGAGAGTACATGAAGAGTATCTATACAAGTAGTAAAGTATCTCTAACGTTTATCTGATAATAACAGACTAGAGAGATATTCATAACAAACTAGAGAGATAAGTAAACTCTTGTTACATTCCTATAATTATCCATAACAAAATTGGAAAATAAACTAACGGAAATTTACCAAAAAAAAGTAGAATAATTGATGTAATAACTTGGAGAAGAATTAGGAGTTTAAAGAAGATAGAGTAATAAATGAGAAGATTTATTAGAAAATGAGAACATAATTCTCGCCTGATTTCATCGACAACGTCTCCTGTGAGACCACTCGATCCGTGAGACCAAAATGAGACTCAAAGTAATTGAAATCTAGATCAAACAAGATAAAATTTGGATATCAAAGAAGATAAAACTCGCGGGTCATGTTATAACCCGGTTTCTAAAACGGGTCATCTTATAACCCAGTCCAAAATCCTTATTAACAAATCAGAAAAGCAAAATCAGAGATGACGTGAGAGGAAGAAGATGAAGAAGCCATGGACAACAGAACAAAACTCTTTCCCATGGATGAACAACGAGATTGCTTGCTGCACTCCATGGATAGCCCATTGATGGACTTTGAAGGTCCATATCCATGGAGATTTCAAAACTCTGGAAAAAAAATTCATTGTTGAATTGGATTGATCGATTCGAATTGGATGATGATTAATGACGAGATTGATTGTTAGATCCGTGTGTAGAACCTTGATTGGATCAGTGAATGGTGAAATCGAAGTTTGATAATCCCATGATATGATATGATGATGAGTATTGCACTTGCACATAAGGTGTTTGCTAATTTTCTTGAGTGAGATGATCTTTCTATTTGCACTTGAATTTTCGTATGAAACTCATATGTATTATTACGTGATCATGATTATTGATAATGCTGGTTGTGGTAATAATACTGGTTGTTTCCATGATTATTGGTTAATGATAATGTTGGATTGCTGGTGGTGTTAAGCTCTAAAACTCATGGACAGTGGTAAACCTCAAACAAGCACCATATAAACTCAAACACACAACATATAAAACTCAAACACACAACATATGAAACATTTCTTTGTTCGTTCAAGGTAAACCTTAATCAGTTTCTAATTAAAACTCAAACATTTCCTAAATAAACTTCAAAATAAAATAAAGAGTGTATATTTTTCTAAAACCCTTGAGGGATTGGTGAACCCCAAATACCTTTAAAATTAATATATCATTGCAGAGCATATACCACCCTCTTTTATTGGTTTAAAGAAGGAAAAATGGGAACATTTTGAGGAACTTTAGGGTGTTTGTTTGAGTTTTATGTGGTGCTTGTTTGAGTTTTACACCTATCATATTAGAGGTTTAGGGTAAGATTTACTTGGAGATAAGTATTATATGTTTGAGTTTAATATGTTGTTTGTTTGAGTTGTATGTGGTGCTTGTTTGAGTTTTACATATATCATATTAGATCTTTAGGGTGAAATTTACTTGAGGATGAGTTTTATATGTTTGAGTTTTGGTGTTTGTTTGAATTTTATGTGGAGCTTGTTTGAGGTTTACATTTGTATTCAAGAAGTTGTTTGTTATATGTTCCTGTGTTTGTCAATTATGCTATGCTTGTTGTTTTTTACTGTGTTGATTTTATTTTGAACTCTGTAAACAGGCTGAGGGCCCATAAAATATGGAGGAGAAGATTCACAGTGTGTGATAAATTTATTGCAAAAGAGGCAAAGAGAGGAGTTCTTTTACAGAGTAATGCTTGATGACCAAACAAGGAATACTATATCAACTGTGTTCTTAAATTTCAGTACTCTATTTTTTTGTAGACTATGTTCCTTGATTTCAATACTGTATTTCTGTGTTTAACATTGAGAATTTTGTAAACTTTGTTCCTTAATATCGATACTCTGTTTTCTTGATTTTCCTCTTGTTTATGTTGACTATTATTGAGCATACAAATAAACCTAATTAAGCATTTGTCAAGGAATAATGAAACATATTTCTATGAATGATCAAGGCTAAACTAACTCTGTTATACATATAAAACTCATGGACATTGGTAAACCTCAAAAAAGGACCATATAAAACTCAAACAAACAACATATAAAACTCAAACATACACACAAACGTCAAACTATACTAAGTGTGTATATTATTCCAAAACTCTAATTAAGCATTTGTCAAGGTATAATTAAACATATTTCTATGAATGTTCAAGGTTAAACTCACTCTGTATCATATAAAACTCATGGACAGTGGTAAACCTCAGACAAGCACCATATAAAACTCAAACACACAACATATAAAATTCAAACATACACTCAAACCTCAAACTAAACTAAAAGTGTATATTTTTCTAAAAGCCTAGATAGATTGGTGAACCTCAAATATCCAAAAAATTAATTTAATTACTTTTGGATTCTACGGTCTTAATTAGGGTTTAGGGGCTGGATGCGGTGCAGCCCTAAACCCTAACTAAGCATTTGTCAAGGATAATGAAACATATTTCTATGAATGTTCAAGGTTAAACTCACTCTGTAATGCATATAAATTAAAACTCATGGACAGTGGTAAACCTCAAACAAGCACCATATAAAACTCAAACAAAGAACATATAAAACTCAAACATATGAAACAAAATTAAAAAAAAAAAGTTTACTAAATACAACTGAAAATAGTTCTACTCTGAGTTATTACAGACAAATTTCAAATTAAAACATGAACAAAATATCAAAAGGATGGCTGAATAGTTTACTAAATACAACTTCCTTCCCGTGGGGAGTTTCTTGACAACTTTGCTCTTTCCCTTGACTACAGCAACAACTAGTGTCTTAGCATTTTTTACAGCATCCTTTGAAACCTCTGAAGGCAAGTACTCAGAAGTATCATCATCATCATCACGTTTCCTTTTCTTACACTGAGGAGTATCACTCTTCGAAGAATCTTCATTACTATCAAAAGTATTCGAAGGTGTATCATCATCAGAGGGTATGACGGAAGGTATCTCAAAGTCTTTATCATTTTCATTCCCTACAAAATAGCATACAACAGTTAACACAAATTAACCTCAAAGAAGTAGCATATAAAACTCAAACAACAAGAATACAACTATTACAACACAAAAATATATCAAATCTAAACACACAGAGATAATCAGAACTCAAAATAAAACTCCAACAAACCTTAAAAAACTAGCATACCACAAAAAAGACCAATCTCAACTAAACCTCAAACATGATATATGTAAAACTCAAGCAACCAACATATAAAACTCAAACAACAAGAATACAACTATTACAACACAAAAATATATCAAATCTAAACACACAAAGATAATCAAAACTCAAAATAAAACTCCAACAAACCTTAAAAAACTAGCATACCACAAAAAAGACCAATCTCAACTAAACCTCAAACATGATATATGTAAAACTCAAGCAACCAACATATAAAACTCAAACAACAAGAATACAACTATTACAACACAAAAATATATCAAAATCTAAACACACAGAGATAATCAGAACTCAAAATAAAACTCAAATTAAACTCAAACAAACATAAAAAAATTAGCCTGCCACAAAAAAAATCAATCTCAAGTAAACCTCAAACATGATATATTTAAAACTCAAACAAACAGCATATAAAACTCAAACAACCAGAATACAACTCTTACAACACAAAATATCAAAATCTAAACACACAGATAATCATGACTCAAATAAAATTCCAACAAACCTAAAAAAAACTAGCATACCATAAAAAAAAACTCAATCTCAAGTAAACCTCAAATATGATATATGTAAAACTCAAACAAGCAACATATAACACTTAAAAGACTTAATATCATGTAAACCTCACGCACTTACCAGCAGCTACTTTCCTTTTCTTGTCATTAGCCTCCTTTGCCCTTCTCTCCCGCTCTGCAGCTCCACTATCAGCCACCGAATGCTGCTCAGCTGCATTATAATCACTCTTTGTAGGTTGTTTCCTCTTTGACCTACGAGGTTTTCCAACATTTGCATTAACATCCACTTCTGCAGCTGCTCCCTTTGCAGTTGCTTTCACTTTGGCAGCATCACTAGCAGACTTCAAATACGGATCATCTGTAGCATCAGAATGAAAAGAAAAAATTTCAACCATGATTGCTGCAAAAAAAAAAAAATTAAACAAAAAAATAAAAAACCAAAGAAATATACATCAACCTCAAAACAAC
This sequence comes from Plantago ovata, assembly GCA_028274465.1. Lineage (NCBI taxonomy): Eukaryota > Viridiplantae > Streptophyta > Magnoliopsida > Lamiales > Plantaginaceae > Plantago > Plantago ovata. The sequence continues at coordinate 85,376,180 of CM051456.1, read as the reverse complement.
CAGCAAATAAAATATCGAACAACCACAAAAATAGAACTCTTATAACACAAAGATATCAAATATATAAAACATAAACATATAAATCAAAGGTAGACTCAAGCATATAAAACTTTAACAGACAACATATAAAACTCAAGCATATATCAAAAAATAAAACGTGCATCGACAGTGATATAACTCAAACAAGCCACATATAAAACTCAAATAGACATCATATAAACTCAAACATATAAAACTTATCCTCAAGCACCTTATTAATGTACAAAAACATTCTTATAGAATTGAGAATCCTATTTCTATGAATGTTAAAGCTTAAACTCAGTCTGTAATGCATATAAAATTCATGTACAGTGGTAAACCTCAAACCATATAAAACTCAAACAGACAGCATATAAAACTCAAGCATATATCAAAAAATATAACGTGCATCGACAATGATATAACTCAAACAAGCCACATATGAAACTCAAACAGACAACATATAAAACTTATCCTCAAGCACCTTATTAATGTACAAAAACATTCCTATAGAATTGAAAATCTTATTTCTATGAATGTTAAAGCTTAAACTCAGTCTGTAATGCACATAAAACTCATGTACAGTGGTAAACCTCAAACAAGCACCATATAAAACTCAAACAGACAGCATATAAAACTCAAGCATATATCAAAAATATAACGTGCATCGACAGTGATATAACTCAAACAAGCTACATAAAAAACTCAAACAGACAGCATATAAAACTCAAAACAAAACTCAAACCAGCACAATATAAACCTCATACAACCAGAATACAACACACAGAGATAAATCAGAAACCAAAATAAAAAACTCAAGTAAAACTCCAACAAAACTCAAAAAACTAACATACCACCCAAAACACTAAATCTCAAGTAAAACTCAAACATAATATACGTAAACATCAAACAAGCAACATATAACACTGAAGCAACCACTTAAGATCATGTTAAGTTTATACAAACAGACACAGAAACACACAGAGAGAGATCCACATAGAAAATTGAAAACAAAACACAGATCGAACCACTTACTTGCATTAGGTTTCATAGAAGACAGAAAACAAACAGAAATGAAGAGATCGAAGTGAATAAAAATCACAAACAAGCACAGATCGAAATGAGTAAAACTCGTAGGGTTAGGGTTTAACAGAGACTTACCGAAAATTGAGCAAAATCGAGCACAAATGAAGACGTAGACAACAATCGAGCAAAGATGAAGACGATTGAGTGATTCTAAGAACCAAAACTGTTCGTCCCTTTAAACAACAAGAAAAGACTAGGGGGGGGGGGTGAATAGTCCTTTCAAACTTTCGTCGTTTAAAACTTTCTCAGCAAGTACTTATTACTTTTCAGTAATGAGTTTGCTGATACTTAACTTTCTCAGCAAGCGTAAGTTACTTTACAGTAGCTAGGTTTGCTGATACTTAAAATCAGAGAGCGGAAGTCTTTGAAACAATAAGTGCTCTTTCAGCAAGTAAAGGGTTTCAGCAAGTGGAGTGAGTGACTGTGTACAAACATATATAAATTGCTGAAAGCTAAATGCAGTAAGTAAATCACACAAACACTTTTATAGTGGTATCTGAGAGTGGCGTAATCTCTCAACTAATCCACTTCGTCCTTTCTAGGACTGAATCCACTAAGATATGATTGAGGTTCCTTACAATCTCCTATCTAAAGCGATTCAACAGAAACCAAAGCACACTTGCTTTGTCTCCAACCTAAACTAGAGAACTCAACCTTGTTCTCCACCAAACTTGGTACTTTTAATCAGCATAACTATGCTCGATTAAGTTCCCCCTGAATATCACGCCTGAAAGGGTGTATTTTCAGTTAGAGAGTTTTGGGGTGAGATGACTTAATTATAACTTATTCAGTTACAACAAGTAATCTAAGAAACACAACTTGGAATACTTTGCAGTAAACAAGTTTGGTTGTTTCTGGTGTCAAGACTTGTTCTTGTTCGAAAGAAAGAACACTTAACTTATTTCTTAGCCGAGTTTGTTCTACTTCTTCACAAGTAGCTTTTTCAAGCTTTAAGTCTTGGAACGGATCAATGACAGTAAGAGTGTTTGAAGGTTTGAGAGTTTTTAAGCACAAGTGAGAGTTTGATCACGTTGTTGACACACTTCAACTCTTTGTCGGATGACCTCTATTTATAGTGCAAGTAAGGAGCCGTTTGAATTTCAAATCCTACGGCTTTTGTTCCTTAACATGTCACTATCTTGCTTTTGTACTTTCAGCAGCGACTTTGTTTGTCTTCTAGTCTTCATGTCCTTCGCGTGCATGCTTTGCATTAAATGCACATTTGAATAGAATTCAAACAGTAACATTGGAGCGCAAAATCACGTACATTCAGCAAGTGGTCAGTCTCAGCTTCAGCAAGCACAACCTACTCTGTCTTTCAGATTTTCACTTATGCAATGCTGTTGCTGAATATTCCACTTTCTGAACAACACGTGCCGTACCAGTCTTCAGCAATCTTCAAGTCTTCAAGTCTTCGATTTCTTCAAGTCTTCAGATCTTCAAAAGTCTTCAAGATTCTGAGCGGTTTCTTATTTGCTTCAATAATTTGTTTGTAATAAACAAAATATATCTTCAGCAAATGCTTCAATAGGTTATTTTCTTTTCAGAAAATAAGATACATTAAAGCTAAGCATCAATAAGATATTTTCTTTTCAGAAAATAAAATACATCATACGCAAAAGAGATAACTTATCTAACACCTAACTAAGTCATCAGCAAACGTTCCTCTTTTACAATGTCCTTAAAATTCTATACTCCTATGGACCTTAAGAGTACTAGTTACTGGACTTTCCTTAATTTAGCATGGTTAATTGCTCATCAAAATTACAAGTTTCCTAATAAATTTCCCCCTTTTTGATGTTAGCAATCCATGGCTAAATTAATTGTTACTCTTTTAGAGGTTTCTGATGTTGAATAAATCAGTTGATTAATGCAAACATACTTGAATAAATAAACAGTAAGCATAAGTAAGTTGCATAATCAAAAACCAATAAGAGTCAAAAGAATTCATTGCTGAAAGTTATCATTCAGAAGTTTACAAGAAAAAACATAGATAACATAGAATCAGGAAACAAAAACTTTAACAAAAACTATTGCAGGGACTTAAGCTCTTTCAGGGGATTTTCTCAAAATCTCTCTTACACTCCTCTCAGCAAGTGCAGTGAATTCAACACAGTCCTTCTCGTAGTTTTCCAGAAGCCTACGGACTCGTAGTTGAAGAATTCTTGCGTTTATGCAGGCAGTATGATGATGCTTTTCAGCATTCATTTCCATGTAATTAATTACCCACAAATGCATGCCCCAATTGCTGGCATGGAGAAGCTGTGTATCTGAAATGCTTTTCGGATGAATCTTTCTTAACCAGAGAAGATCTTCTTCTTGATCCTTAGCAGTGAGATAGAAGTACTCATAAGGAATCAATCCAAGTTTCTTCTTAGGTTTCTTTGTTACCGGGTCAGCATAGTAAGCAATGCCAGGTGGTTTGATCAGATTTGGTTCTTGCTTGTATGTCTTACCAATGGCAACTCTTCTTACATAGATCTCTAGATTCAACCATTTCCCAGCAACATTTCTTGGGAGGGATTCTTCCCTTTGATTTCTTTGGACCTTGAGTTCAATCCATTTGAACATTTGATTCAATATGGCTGTAGGAAAGAACTCATTTACCAGCAAGTCTTCCAGCTTTAAAATCCAGCAACCATGAATGTTTCTGATTACATTCTGAGTGGTTTCCTCATTGCTGGTCTTTGTATATTCGATGCCGGAGCCAATAGCAATGCTGGCCAGCCTTTTCTCTTCCTGTCTTTGCCTTCTTCTTCTTGTTTTAGCATTGTCTTGATCTCTTGCTGAAGAGTCAGACGAGAAATGCTTTGAGTGGCCAGACGGAGTTACGGCTGTTAAGGGTCTAGCTCTTATGGCTTGAGCTATTGTTTGATTGTCATCATCTTCTTCATCATCTTCATTAAGATTGTGATGACTTTCAGTGTGACAGAAGTCTTGAGTTTCAGAAGCGGTTTTTCTCTTTTTGGTACTTGCTGAATTTAACTCAGATTCTGCTTGTCTTTTAGAACTTTGCTCTTTTTCAGCAAGAGGTTCTATTGGAAGTGGCACATCAGCAGCAGGAGTAGGAGGGGTTTGATTGCTTTTTCTAGTATTCTTCTTTTCCCCCTTAGGCATGGATTGCAACATCGGAGTGATGTGCAGAGAATAAAACTCATTGCAATTTTCAGCAAGAGTGTGGAGACTGTTATACTTCATGATGATTGCCTGTTGGTCAGAGTTCATTGTTGACAACTCTTTTTGAATATTCATCATGTTCTCTTCATGTCTTTTCTCTGTTGCGGCCTTCTCATCCATAATATTCTGAGCCTTGACGAGAGCATTCTTTGCAAGCAAGAGCGCTTGACTTACATCTTCTTCATAGCTCTTGTGATAAAGACTGATGTCTTTCTGAGCTATGGTTAAAGTTGTAGTGCGTCTCAGCACTGTAGCCAATATTTTTCCAATGTCAAGTGGGCTCTCAGCAAGCAATGCCTCATCTTCAGCTTTGCTAGAATTCTGGGAGTAAACTCCTCAACTCTTGGGAACGGCACTAAATGAGGTGTCAAGGAGTGAGCCTTAAGTTCAGTAGCAAACTGATCATCTCGTAAAAGCAGCTCGGCTCTTAATGAATCTCCTTCATAAGTGAGGCAATTAGGAGGAGGAATCTGAACGACTTTTGGGTCTCGCTTGGATTGTTCATCCTCATTTTCTGACAAGTCGTCATCATCCTCAGATTCATCAAGTTGAGCAACTTTAGAACCTTTATCAGTCGCTTCACTTCCTTTTTGTTGAGTGGTTGCTGATGGCAACGCTTCAGACTCAACGACTGGAGTTTCACCAGTAGATAGTTGTTTCAATTGAGTTTGTGGCTCAATTACTGGAGTTTCGCCAGTAGTTAGTTTTAATTGAGTAGTTGCTGAAGGCAACGTTTGAGACTCAATAACTGGAGTTTCGCCAGTAGTAAGTGGAAGGGATGGAACTTCCTTTGATTTTGGTCTTGAAGATTCACCAATTTCCAGATCCTGCGTATGCCTTGCATGGATCACGAGACTGTTTTGTAGAGCTCGTTGGTAATCTTCATCTTCTTCATCCTCATCTTCAAGGTTTTCTTCAGTAACCTTGGCATCAGAAACTGGACTTTTGCCATTTTTCAAGGCAGCCCTTTTTCTGGCGTATTCTTCTTCAGTATCAGCACCTTGCACAGGTGCTTGATTTTCAGCATCAGCAGGAGGAGGTTGAGATTCTTGCTGAGATTGTTGTTGTTCAGCTTGCTGATTGTCAGATTGAGTATTTTCAGCAACTGTTAACTTCAATCCACCAGCACCAGGACTTGGACCTTGATTGTCATCATCGTCATCTTTCTTGTCCTTAGAATCTTTCCCTTCATCATCACTGGGATCAGTGGGAATGTTCTCATCTTCTTCTTCTTCTTCATCCTCTGTCAGAATGACTAGCTCAACGTGCTTATACAAAGCAACACTTGTCACTTCCTCTTCCTCAGTTAGTTTGTGGGGATCAGCCACAACAGGAACAAAAAGACCTTTGAGCATCACAGCTTGTTCAGCTGGAGAGGCACTCTTGAATTTGGCCTTCATATTCTCTCTGATTTGAGCAATCAGATTGGAGCTCATTTGCTGAGAATATGTCATTTCTTCAGGAAGGATGGAGTGGACAAATGTTTCGAGCTTTAGTAGTGAAGATCTCTTTTTCTCATTAGAGAGATGAAGGTGAAGATCTGAGAAGTCCATTCTCCTGTACCTTTGCCAGTTGCTGACGGACTTAGCAACTCGTGACAAAGTTGTCCTCTTGAAGTTCAAGTAAAGTTCTTCAGAACTTACTTGCTGATCTTCAGTGATGAGTACCACTTCAGTGGTCTCCTTTTGAACCTGAAAAAGAATTTTATTTAGATCAGGATTGGTTTGGAGAATTGTTTTAGAGTTTAAATCTGAAACATGATTTACCTGCTGAGAGTCAGCAAGCTCATGTAGTACAATTTCCATTCCATGAGGAGCTTGAGTAGCATCCTCCATTTGTTCATCCTGAAATAAATTATAATTAGACACAAGTACTAAGCTGTCAAACTTAGTTTTTATACCAAAATTATTAACTACCTGCTGAGCAGGAAGTGTTGGTTCTGGTGCAGAGGCTTCAGCAACCATCTGACTTGCATCTTGAGAAGTCTGTAGAGAAAGAATAATTTTAGCAAAAGAACAATTTTCAGAATTCGAAGTTTTACTGATGGTTGAATTAACTACCTGCTGAGGAAGGACAGGTTGTGGCTCAGTCCTTTCAGCATTAACAGTTTCTTCAGCTTCTTGGACTGTTTCTTCAGCAGACTTCTGATTTTGCTCTATCTGAGAAAGCTGTGCGGTTTCAGCAATCTCCCTTGTCTCTGAAATGACAAGTTGAGCAGAAGCATCTTGACCTTTAAGCTCACTGCTTGTCATGAAGAGATCAATTGACTTGTTGGATGATTCTTCAATCTCCAACTCCATTTGTTTGCTTAAATCTTCCAGTACAAGCTGGACTTTGTCAATTGATGTCTTGGGTGAACTTGGGCCAGTATTCTCAGCATCAAGAGATGCGTCTTTGAATAACGCTTCTTGAGTTTCAGCAACTTCAGGAACTGAAACCATTGCTATTTCAGCAACTGGGTTTTCAGCAAGCTGGGTTTCAGCAAATTGATGAGTTGCTTGTTCAGCAACCATCTTTTCAGCAGCATCAGCAAGTGCCGCTCTTTGCAGATCAGCAGCAATATCACTTGCTGGTTCCATAGTTGGATCATCTAAATTATTTAAAATGTAGATATCTGGACTTGGGCAGGAATTTCATTTCCACTGCCTTGTGGTCTATTCTCAGTAGAGTTATCAACGTTGAGTTGATTGTTGAAGGCTTCCGCAAACACTTCAACATTGCTGATATAGGTTTCAGTAATTACTTCAGCAACATCTACTGGCAAATGCGTTTCAGCATTTGTCTGGGAATTGACTGAGGAGTCTTGGACATCAGGAACTGACTGAGAAGCCAGTGTCTTCTTTCTTTTGTTGCTTGTCCGTTTCCTCTTAGGTACGGGGTTTGCTGATGACGCTGCAGTCTGAGTGTTATCATCAGCTTTCCTCTTTTTCTTTTTAGATTTCTCCAGTTTCCCAGAGTCATCTATTGTTGCCTTTTCAGCAACAGGTGTTGTACACGTACCTTGTTGATTTTCTACAGCAATTTCATTTGTGTTACCACCATCTACAGCAGTTTCATCTCTAGGTTGCTGAGTGGTAACATCTGCAGCTGTTGTATACCTTTCTTGCTGGCTTGTGCTGACAAAATTTGCAGTTGTTGTCTTCTTAGTTTTCTTTCCAGCAATCTTAGGTACATTCTGCTTGTAGAAAGATCTTCCCACATTGCACACAGATTTCTTGATTGGCAATGGGTTTCTTAGTTGAATCCTGAAATGTTCAAGGATATAGCATATCTTGATTCCATACATAACTGGAAAGGAAGGTGAGACCTTGTTGTCTTCTATCTTTACCTTCAACTTAGTGACACAATCAACAAGCCTGTTGAAAATGTACTTAGCCCAGTTAAGTTCCGATTTATTTTCATAGATATGCATCAGCAATGGCCATCTTCTCAGGCCTACTTGGTCAATTCCTCCAACTTGGGAGTCAAGAACTTTATCAGTAGCAGAGCTACTAGACCAAGTGAATGGCAGAGATGCTTTCTCTTAACGTGCTTTGTCCAAGTCACGGGAGCTATCTCGCCTTTCTTCATTTTTGCATTTCTGACGTCACTGTAGAATGCTTCAATTTCTTCGTCAGAAGCAGTGACGTCATCTTCAGTTCCAGTGGTTGGAATCTGAGAAATCTCCGCTAAATCAGTCCATTTCAGGACGATTTGCGTATTCTGAACATAAGTAAGGATCACTTTTTCAGTGACTCCATTACTGTCCGTAAGGGACTGGATTTATGCATTGTTGTAGAATTCCATTCTATCAATCATGCTCACTTGCTTAGTGCGAGCAGAGATAAAGTTCATGAGGCCTTGCTGCTTGATGAACTCAAGCGCCTCTTCATTTTGGTCATCAGGTTCCTGTTCATAAAAGTACCTAATGTACTTTTCTTTTGCAAACCCTCCCCATTGCATCAACATCTCACACTTTGCAGTGTCAAGATATGACGGAGGCATAGGTTTTACAGTGATTCGGTCGTTTTTCAACACAACTTTCGTTGTGTCTGGGGTCAGAGTAGTCACCGGAGCAGTGCGTGTTTCAGCACTATCAACCTTTGACGATTTTGAGGACTTAGATAACTGTCTCTTGGGAGCCATTTCTTATATAGAGCAAGAAAGATTGTACGAAAGAGATAGTTTGCTTTTTGACCGGAGGTACAGTAGATTCAGGCTAGAATTTGCAGAGAAAGGAAATGTGAGTTAAAGAATTTTGTCATTTCTCTAACTCCTTCTTTATATAGTGTCTCTGGTGTGTGAGAAACTCAATCGATTTGAGCTCTCAGCAAGGGTAAAACAGAGAAACACTGGAGTCAGTGGAGCCTTTGCATTGAATGCGTAGTGGCCCACTAACTAAAACCGTCAGAGCACTCTCTCTCTTTGTTTGTTAGCCGTTAGATAAGTAACTCCTTTTAATCAATGGCCACGATTGAATTTCATGTCATGATTATTGCGAGTTTATCTGTGCCAGCTTAACGTCACAAATTGATTTTACCGAGTAATAAGGGATAGATTGCTTGCTGAAATAGACAAGAATCTTTTCAGCGAGTTTGAATTAACAATCTTGATACTTACTGAGAGTTCCCCCTTACTTAGATATATCATATTTTCTTAGTTTAAAAGACATTTCTGATTTCCCGTATCAGTAAATTCTTTTGTACTTGAGACATCCTTTGGTAAAACCTGAGAGATGAGCTTTTGCTCTTTTTCTGAGTTCCCGTCTCAGAAAATTCCTTTGATACTTGAATACCTGTTTCAGTATCTTTTGATTGTCTGAGTATCCATCTCAGCAATCCTTAAGTTCTTTCTCTTACTAAGTTCCTGTCTCAGCAAGTGGTCAAGTTTCCTAACAAATACCCGTTTTGAAGGAATTACTTGTTGAATGCCTGTTTCAGCAATCATGTAGTGACTTATCATTTCTTAGAAGAAATCAGTGACTTGGTCTTTTAGACAGGAATACTTTGGCTTGCTGAATACCTGTTTCAGCATTCTGCCAAGTGTATCCTTTATTGAGGTAGTTCAATCAATCCAAGTTATACCTTAGCATTGCGAACCTATTATCCGGTAGGGGCTTGGTAAAGATATCAGCAAGCTGATCTTCAGTGCCTACTTTCACAACCTCAATATCCCCTTTTTCCACATGATCTCTAATGAAATGATGTCTAATATCAATGTGCTTGGTCCTAGAGTGAAACTTAGGATTTTGCGTAATTGCAATAGCACTTGTATTATCACAAAAGATTGGTGTTTTCTTGCAGAAATACCATAATCTCTTAATTGTTGCTGAATCCATAGGATTTGAGCTGTGCAACAACCAGCAGCTGCAATGTATTCAGATTCAGTAGATGAATTGGCGACACAGTTTGCTTCTTGCTGAACCATGATATTAATCTAGTACCCAAAAACTGACAAGTTCCAGAGGTACTTTTTCTATCAAGAGTTGATCCACCATGATCAGCATCAGAATAGCCAACCAATTCAAGTCCGAATC
>CM051456.1:85335748-85366284 GCA_028274465.1 Plantago ovata | reverse complement strand
GTTCCCCCCGACAAACACGCCTGAAATGTGGTTTTTATCAGTTAGAGAGGTTTGGAATGAGATGACTTGAAAATAACTTTTCAGTTATAACAAGTAATCTGAAGAAACTCAACTTGTAATACTTCACAGTAAGCAAGTTTATTGTTTCTGGTGTCAAGACTTGTTCTTGTTTAGAGGAAAGAACACTTTACTAATTTCTTAGATTTTAGTATTCTACTATTTCATAAGTAGTTTTTGTTTCAATCTTAAGTCGTGGAACGGATCAATAGGCAGTTTGAGAGTAGAGAACGATTTGAGTGTGTAAAGCACAAGTGAGAGTTTGATCACGTTGTTGACACACCCTTCTACTCAGCCTAAGGACCTCTATTTATAGTGTCTAAAGGTAGCCGTTTGAATTTCAAATTATAAGGTTTGTACCTTAAGATGTCACTATCACTTGCCAGAACAGTACTATCAGCAGCGTGCTTCTTTTGTCTTCATGTCTTCAACATGCTTTAGCATTTAGTGCTCTTTTGAAAATTCAAATGTGAACGTTGGAGCCAAAATGCGAAGTACTTCAGCAAGTAGGTCACAAATGTTATCAGCAAGTGGTCAATCTCAGTTTCAGCAAACACAACCTACTCTGTCATATAGATTTTCACTTATACAAATTGATTTGCTGAGTTTCTCACTTTTTGAGATAACATGTGCCTTTTTAGATATCTTCTCAGAATTCTTCTATGTCTTCAGTCTTCGAATCTTCAACTTTTTGAGCGGTTCTAGGTCTTCAATAGATTGTTTGTTAAAAACAAAGTACATCATCAGCAAACATAAGAACCTAACTAGTACGTACACTAAGTCATCAACAAACGTTCCTCTTTTACAATGTCCTTAAAATTCTAAATTCCTATGGACCTTAAGAGTACTAGTTACTGGACTTTACTTAATTTAGCAAGGTTAACTACTCATCAAAATTACAAGTTTCCTAACAAATTTCCCCTTTTTGATGTTAGCAATCCATGGCTAAATTAATTACAACTTTTTATAAGTTTCTGATGTTGAATAAATCAGTTGAATAATGCAATAATATTTGAAGTAATCAAACAATAAGTATAAGTAAATTACATAATCAGAAAGCGAATAAGAGTGAGCAAAAGTAATTGATTGCTGAAAGTTATCTTCCAATGTAAGTTTACAAGAAAGCATGAGATAACTTAGCAAACAACGTTCAACACAAATGAGATCTAAGCTATTCTGAGAAAAGAAGTTTAAAAACAATCGTTGTAAACATCTTTCACACTTTCATCAGCAAGCTTGGGAAATTCTTCACAGTCAGCTTCATAATCTTCAAGAAGCTTTCTGACTTGTAGTGGCTTTTCCCTGCTAAGTTTGCAAAGCTGAAAGTAGTTTTCTTGGGGATCATGACGTTTCATAACTTCAGTCCAAATGTGAAGTCCCCAGCAACAAACGTGATGTAGATGAAGATCACTCAACTTTTGCTTCTTGTAAATCTTTGTCAGATAGCGAAAATTCTCATTAGCATCCTCTTGTGTTAGATAGAAAAACTCATATGGAGTCACATTGAGTTTTGGTTTTGCCTTACCAAAAAACTCATCATAAACAAAAGCGACATCCAGTGGCTTAAAGTAAGGAGGCTCGTCATTTCTTTCTTTGGTCAAAGCCATATTCCTTATTTTTACTTCCACATCTAACCAGAGTTTTCTTTCATCATAGCTTGTCAGAGGAGAGGGTTATCTTTCTTTACTTGCAACCTTGATTACATTTCACTTATCCATTTGCTAAAGGACAGGCTTGGGGAAGTAATTGTTGACAAGTAGATCTTCAAGTTTTAGGATGGAGAAGCCCAATTTTCTTATTACCACATTCTGAGTGGTGTCTTTGTTGCTTGTTTTGGTGTATTGCACACCTAAGCCAACAGCTTCACGGGCTTCTTTCTTTTTCTCTTCTTGTTCTTTAGCCCTTCTTTCCCTTCTTCTTTGTTTGGAGTTACTTTCAGAGTTCCTTGCTGAAGAACTTGAGGAAAGCAACTTGGTAGTGCCAGATTGACTTGGCAGAAAGGGGCTTAGCTTTTATCACCTGAGCTATGGTTTTGTCATCATTATTGTAATCATCATTATTTCCTTGATGACTGTCAGGTTGACAGAATTCTGAAGTGTCAGCAGCAGTTTTTCTCCTTTTTGAATTTGCTGATCTTTTCTCAGAATCTGTTTCAGCTCTTCTTTTGGAACGTTGCGTTGTTTCAGCAAGAGGTTCTTTTGTAGGCAGTACAGGAAATTTCATCAAAGAGTGGAGTAGGAGGCAAATCCTTTGAGCTCTTCTTTTGGAATTGAGGTGTATCTTCCCCCTTAGACATGGATTGCAAAGCATCAAAAATATGAGTCGAAAAGAACTCATTGCAATTTTCAGCAAGCTTGTGCAAACTGTTGTAATGTTCAACCATGTCTTGCTGAAGTTGGTTGGTTTTAGAAAACTCTGCCTTTATCATCTTTAAGTTTTCTTCAGCTCTTTTGGCGTCAGTGACCTTTTGTTCCATAATGGATTGGGACGTTTTCAATGCATTTTTGTCAATTTTGAGAGCTGGACTTGCTTCTTTCTCATAGCTTATGTGTTGGAGACTTACATCCGCTTGAGCTAGAGTGAGATTTGTTGTGCGTCTCAGCAAGACAGTTAAGATCTTTTCCAGGTTAAAAGGTTAAAAGCATTCTTTGTGAACTTGCAAGGAGCTTTCATTCTAGGTATCCATTCATCCACATTGGGAAATGGCACTAGAGATGGGGTTACGTTATGAACTTTTAATTCAGTGACAAACTGATCTTCAACTCCTTTGAGTTTGCTCTTTTCATAGTCATTTCCAGAGCATGTAGAAGAGCCTGAATGCTGGATTACACCAGTATTGTCATTTTTTAGGGCCATCTCTTCATCCTCATCAGAAAAGCCAGATGAGCTTTCAGCATCATCTTTGTCGAAGTCAGCAACCTTTTCACCAAGGCTTTCTGTCACCAAATTTTCTGGTTGAGTGGTTGCTAGAGGCAACTCTTGAGACTCAACGACTAGAGTTTCACCAGTAGTAGGGGGTGGAAGGGATTTGGATCAATGACATTGGCATCAAGTAAAGCTTTTTCAGCTAACTCGGCATCAGAAAGCTTTGCCTTGCCCTTGGCGATTTCAGCAAACTTTCTAGCTTGTTCTTCACTTATCTCAGCAACTTGTTCAGTTACTCGATGTTCAGCAAAAAGGAGGAGCAGTAGATTCTTGTTGGTTGCTGAGAGGTGGTTGCTTAGCAACATGATCTTGATCAATTGCTTGATCAGCAACTTGATGTACTCTACCAGCACAGGACTTGGACCTTGGAAATTATCATCATCATCCTTTTTGTCCTTTGAGTCCTTAGAATCCTTTGCCTCATCATCACTGGAATCTTCAATGACATTCTCTTCCTCTTTTTCTTCTTCATCATTAGTAAGAATAACCAATGGAAGATGCATGTACTTAGCTTGACTTGTGACCTTTTCCTCCTCATTGATTTTGTGGGGATCAGCCACCACAGGCACAAAGGAGCCTTTAAGCATCTCAGCTTGTTGAACTGGAGAGACACTCTTGAATTGGTTCTTCATATTCTCTCTGATTGTATGAACCAAATCAGTTCCCATTTGCTGAGAATATGAGAGATCTTCTGGGATGATGGAGTGGACAAAAGTCTCAAGCTTAAGTAGAGATGTTATCTTCTTTTCAGTGGAGAGATGCATGTAGAGATCCGAGAAGTCCATTCTTCTTTATCTCTGCCAGTTGCTGACAGACTTTGCAACTTTGGTCAAAGTATTCTTCTTGAAGTTTAAGTAAAGCTCTTCAGAGCTCACTTCATGGACCTCAGTGATCAGTATTGCTTCTACACTCTCCTTTTGAGCCTGACAAAGAACAATGTTAGTTTCGGAAATTTCATTGAATGTAGTTTTAGAGTCTAAAACTGTTTCATGATTTACCTGCTATTTTTCAGCAAGCTCATGTTGCACACTTGGTTGTGCAATATCTACATTCATTTCATCAGGAACTGTAGTAGCTTCCTTGGTTTGATCATCCTAAAATAACACTTTGTTAAATACAAGTACTAAGTTTTTAAACTTAGTAAGTTTAAACTTAGTAAGTTTACCAAAATTTACATCTACCTGCTGAACAAAAGTTGTTGATTCTGGTACAGAAGCCTCAACAAGCTTCTGTCTTGTATCTTGAGAAGTCTGAAAAGAAACAATAATATTAGCTAATGATAAAGTATCAAATAAAGAAGATTTTCCTATATATGAGTTATCGACCTGCTGAAGAACAACATGAGGTGACTCAGTCCTTTCAGCATTGTTGGCCTCTTCAATATCCGGGATCGTATCTTCAGCAGACTTCTTTTCTCGCTCTTGTTGAGAAAGCTATGTATTATCAGCATTCTCCCTTTTCTCAGAAATGACAAGTTGAGCAGAAGTATCTCGACCTCTTAGTTCACTACTTGTCATGATAAGATCCACTGATTTGTTGGAGTTTTCATCAATCTCCATGGCCATTTGTTGGCTTATGTCAGTGAGTACCAATTGGATCTTTTCAATTGAAGTAATTTCTGGAGTAGGTGAACTAGGTCTTGCATTCTCAGAATCATGTGATGCGTCGTCGAACGATACTTCATTTTGAGTTTCAGTAAACTCATTGTTTTGACCAGTTGCTGTTTCAGCAGGTGTTTCTTTAGCGACGGATGCTGTTTCAGCAACCTCTTTTTCTTGACTAGTTGCTTGTTCAACAACTATATCTTTTTAAATTGTTGCTTTGTTAGCAACATTTTCAGCAATGGCAGCCTTTCTCAGGTCTACAGCAATATCACCTGCTGGTTCAAGTGGATTGTCATCAAGATTGTCTACAATGTGGACATCATCAATTCTAGCTAAGGCAGGATTTGCATTTCCACTGCCTTGGTTTCTTTCTTCAGTGATTGTTTCCAAGTTAATTGGACTAGTAGAAGTGTCAGTAGATACTTCTATATCAACCACTTGAGCAGGTTGCTTTTCAGCAACTGCTGGAATATCATCATTGGGAACATCATGGACAATTGGAAATGATTTCCGAGCAGTTGTCTTCTTCCTTGAGAAGGTTTTTGTCCTTGCTTTCTTTGGGATAGGATCAGCTGATGAGGAAGCAGTCTGAGTATCATCACCATCTTTCCTTTTCTTGCTTTTCTTACTGGGGGCTTTTGTATCAGCAACGTTGGAGTCAGTTGCTTTCTTGGATTTCTTCTTATCAACAACCAAGGGGTTGTACTGATTGTAGAAAGATCTTCCCACATTGCATACTGACTTGTTTATGAGCAGTGGGTTTCTGAGCTTGATCTTGAAATGATTCAAGATATAGCAGATCTTTAAGCCATACATGTCTGGGTAAACTGGTGAGACAGTGTTGTCTTCCACCTTGACTTTGAATTTCACAATACATTCAACAAGTCTGTTGAAGAGGTATTTCGCCCAGTTGATGTCAGATCCATTTTCATGGATATGTTTCAGCAATGTCAATTCCTCCAACTTGGGAGTCTAGGACTTTGATAATCAGCAAAGCAACCAGTCCTAGGGAATAAGAGATATGCTTTCTTTTGGTTGATTTGTCCCAATTCACAGGGGCAATTTCATTTTTATTCATGTTGTTATTTCTAACATCACTATAGAAAGCCTTAATCTCATCTTCAGTGGCAGTAACATCATCTTTAGTTCCAGTGGTTGGAATCTGAAAGATGGTTGCTAAATCAGTCCATTTCAGGACGATTTGTTTACGTACCTTGACCAGTTGTGGAAATCACTTTTTCAGTGATTCCTTGTTCATCGGTGACTGTCTGAATTTCAACGTTGTTGTAAAATTCCATCATATCTACAACACTCACCTTTTGGGATGGGTTGTGATGAAGTAGAGCAAACCTTGTTGGTTTATATAGCTCAAAGCTTCAAGGTTTTCAAACACCATTTCTTTTTCATAGAAGTATCTGATATACTTCTCTTTGGAGAAACCTCCCCATTGCATCATCTGTTCACACTTTTCAGTGTTTAGAAATGCAAGAGGCATGAGTCTCTGTGAAATTCTGTCATTTGACAGAACGATTTTCACTTTGTTAACTGCCGGAGTAGAAGCAGTGCTTGTTCCAGCACTATCTGCCTTTGAGGCTTTTGACACCCAAAACGATTGTCTTTTGGGAGCCATCTTTATATAGTAGCGAGAAAGGGGAGAAAATATACGAACAAAGATGCTTTTTGACCGGAGGTACAGTGTTCTCAGAGTACAGGCTAGTTAATTTGCAGAGAAAAGGAAATTTGGGAGTTAAAGAATTTTGTCTTTGTTCAACTCCTCTTATTTATAGTATATCTGTTTGTGTGAGAGACTCAATGAATTTCAATTCTCAGCAAGGGCAAAACAGAGAACATAGGAGTTAGTGGTGTCCTTTGCATTTGTTAGGAAACTTGTAATTTTGATGAGCAATTAACCATGCTAAATTAAGGAAAGTCCAGTAACTAGTACTCTTAAGGTCCATTGGAATTTAGAATTTTAAGGACATTGTAAAGGAGGAACGTTTGCTGAAGACTTAGATTAGATGCTAGATAGGTTGGTTTTTACAGCTTACGATGTATTTTATTTTCTGAAAAGAAAATAACTTATTGAAGCTTTAGCATATGATGTACCTTATTTTCTGAAAAGAAAATAACCTGTTGAAGCATTTGCTGATGATGTACTTTGTTTTTACAAACAAACTATTGAAGCATTTAGAACCGCTCAGAATCTTGAAGAATTTGAAGATCTGAAGACTTGAAGATTTCGAAGAACTGAAGACTTGAAGAATTCGAAGATCTGAAGACTAGAAGATTTCTGAAGACTGGTATCTATAAAGGCACATGTTGCTCAGAAAGTGGAAACTTCAGCAACAGCATTGCATAAGTGAAAATCTGAAAGACAGAGTAGGTTGTGCTTGCTGAAACTGAGACTGACCACTTGTTGATGGAACATATGTGACCTCTTGCTGAAAGTACATTCATTTGCGCTCCAATAATACTGTTTGAATTCTATTCAAATATGCATTAAATGCAAAGCTCGCACGCTGATGAATGTGTATTTTACACTTTCATTTGAGTCTTTTTCACCTATTTTAGCTATCCTCTATGTTAATTTAGCTATATTTTAGTGCATTTTATTAGAATAGTGTCACGTTTTCCTTTAGATTTTATTTTACAGGTTTTGGTTGAAAAACGAGAATTTCCGGGCAATTATATTGAAGTTGACAAGGAATTGGTGTTCCAGAAGCCTATTTGGAGTATCTGAAGGTTTCCGGATAGGATTTGGAGTCTAGGGGTCGAATCTGGAGGTTAGAAGGCCACTAGAAGTCAGAAACCGAGCCCGAAAAGGGGAAGAAATCCAAAAAGGCGTCGAAAACGTGGAATTCCGCGAAAATTACTCCCGGGCGAATCGCCCCACACTATTTCGTAGCCTATATATAGTTGCTCAGTTTTTCTCCGAAATTCATACTTTTCAAGACCTATTCTCTCACCTTTCTCTGTAGTTTCAGGTAGGAACTTCCCAGAGCCTGTTCTGGGGGTTCGTAGCTTAGGAGACACTTTTTCATAGCAGATTGAAGCTTGTAGGATCGCAATTCTTCGAAGATTGACAACCTTCCGTAACATTGAATCTTACAGTTTATTCTACTTATTTTTATATATCTTTCAACATGTTTTCTTCTATGATTTCTGTTGATTGCATGCCTATTATGAGTAGCTAAACTTATCGTTGGTGGTAGTATGTGAATTCTTAGCGAAGGGAAAATAATCATGCTAATGGCTATATCACGCATTATACTCCGTGTTATTGCTTTACTTCGTTGATCAGGCTCAACCTAAATTCTTGTATGTTGTATTAATTATTATGCACAATTGGACCCTCGTCGACATATGCGCATCTATATCTTCGTAGTGTTGAATAATTACGGAACACAATAGGACAATAGCGATTGACTTGTCAGTATCTTTATCTTCGTAGTGCTTAATAATTGCAACAGGACATTTGATTGATCAAAGATCTCCATGCAAGACCGAGGAATTTACGCATGATTATTGACCCGTTATGCTTTGAAGGATTATACTATCACCAATCTCCATTATCTGTTAGAAAAACCTTTGCTATCCCATCCGCTGTTTTTATATTCTAAATTAGATTTGATAAAGCTAGTTATAGTCCTTAGAGAACGACACTCGAGGTCATTCTACTGCTACACTACGATTTTCGTTGTAGTTGTGAATTGCCTTTGGCTAAATAACAAATTTATTTGATTCGTTCGCGTTCGAACACGACACCAGCGCGTTCATCAAGTTGGCGCCGTTGCCGGGGACTATACTCCTTTTTTCTGTTTAATTTGTTTATATTTTCAACATTCGATTCCTAATTCTATTAGTTTTAGTTTTCCTTTTTAATCTCTCTCTGATACTGCTTTCCTAGTCTGTTACAGATAGTGTATGTGGCATACACTATCTAAAGGAACACCACTTGCTGATTCAATTGCTGAGATCGACAGAGTCTACCACCAAAGAAGGCGACTACTTCAAAGGCGTGCACTAGAGAAATAGAGGATACCAATTTCTCTGAATCTCTACACAGTCTTTTCAAGGAAATCGACGGAATGGCAGAAGCTAGACCACTGAAAGCATGGGTTCAACCCACCAAGGATCGTATGAGGGGACCGGCGATTGTCCTTTCGTCTGCAACCCGAGATCTGGAAATCAAGAACCACGCATTCCAACAACATCCGAGGTTCTATGGCTTATCAAGGGAAGATGTGATGGGGTACTTGCACGATATCGATGATTTCGTCAACCAACTCCCACGACCCGGAGCTGAAATAACAACGAATGAGTTGAGGATGAAGGTTTTTGCTATGGGACTTGGCGACAGAGCCAAGTCATGGTTGAGTTCTCTACCAGCAGGCTCGCTGGACACTTGGGAGAAGGTTTTTTCAGCTTTCATGGAAATATACTTCCCTCACACCTTGACTACCGTGCTAAAGGCACAAATCACTGGATTCAAGCAGGACTATGATGAAACCATCTACACCGCGTTTGAGAGATTCCAAGATCTCACGAACAAGTGCCCTCACCATGGTTTTGAGCTTTCTGACCTAGTCCAACACTTCTACAATGGACTAACCTTCGAGAATCAACAAGTGGTGGATTTCCAATGCCGAGGCAATATTTGGGAGGAAACCGCAGAAGCCATCTGGGCAGTTTTCGAAAGGCTTGCTAAGGGTTCGCAATTCAAGGACCCAAGTGCGATGGTTAGGAGACGTGGACCTGAAGCTCCACCGACTCAAGAAGCCCCTATGTATAGGGGGAATGGGGATCAATTCGAGTGCTTTACCAACGAATTGAAGCAAGTCCTCAAGAGCGCCACTGGAACAACTATTTCGAACGAAGTATGCCGAATATGCAAGAACTATGGGCATGGGGCTCATATGTGTAGATCGGAGCTTGCGTATGATGATGGCAACTGGGCTCGAGGAGGTGAAGAGGAAGCCTTTGCTACGGAGTTTGGTACTCAAGAAGTTAGCTACGGACAAGACGGTAGGAATCCTCGAGGTGGATTTTGGAGAAGAGGATTCCGAAACAATCAAGGATATGCACCGGCTAACAAAAGTTATGGCCCTAACCAAGACCGTAGTAGGCTAAACTATGGTAATGATCACTGCGAAAACCCCGCTCCGAAAGAGCCACCGAAGTCGAAGTCGGTTCAACTGATGGAGAACTTGCAAAAGATGGTTGATCACACCCAAAGTTTTCTCAAACGTTATGAAGAAGATTCTGAGAAGACTAGGGCAAGGCTTGATAGGTTGGAAGAGAGCACTAGGCTTGCCCATCAAAAGATGCAAGAGTTGATCGACCGAGGAGCAAGTAGAGAGCAAGGCAAGCTGCCTAGCAACACTGAGAAGTCGATGTCCATTACCTTGGTGGGTGATCTACCTGTCGAAATCACCATCAAGAAGGTTGCTAAGGCGAGAGTTGCAAGAGGGAAATGCCCCAACAAGTCGAGGAAGAAGAGAAGGACGTTGGTACTCACAAGAGTGAAGAGGAGCAAGAGGATCCCGAGTCACTCCCTCAAAGTTTCGATGTTAAGATCGGGATTGGGGAACTTGAAGATGTCCGTGCCACACTAGACACGGGATCCTACTCTAATGTGCTCCCTTTGAATGTTTTCGAGAAGAGTAACCTTGGAAAACTATTTGTGCATAAGGCTATTGTGCAACTGGCGGATGGATCCCTTGTGAAACCCGAAGGCGTTGTGAAGAATGTATTGGTCAAGATTGGTGAAGCTTCTGTATACACCGATTTTGTAGTTATGCCGGCGTCTACACCTGGGACAGGGGATGTCATTCTCTTGGGGCGAACGTTCTTGACTAAGCTACGCTCCATGATGGACATCTACCAAAGAACTTGCACTATTGAAGTGGATGGCAAGCAACATGTGTTGCAAGCCATATCTGGTCCACCTGATCGACCTGATACTTCTAACACTATTGACTACAGTTGTCTTAATGTCTATGTTCGTTCTTATTCACAGGTTCGAGGCATGGGAAGGAGATCCGTGAAGGGGAAGTCTAGTACCCTCAAAAAGAAAAGCTAGGCGAAGACAGGAGTCGAGTCAGAGACTTAAAATAATGGCGCTATCCGGGAGGCAACCCGGGGTTTTTATCGCTTTCTTTACCGCTTTATTGCATGCATTCATACTTGAACAATTTGCTTTTCATATGTGAATTTGTTCGTGTCTGTGTCGTATGTGCTTATGGTATGTTTGAGTGTGATTTTTCAAGAAAAATGGTTTTCGGGGACTAAAAACCGCATTTTATTTCGAAACGATCATCTCCCCACCTCAGGAGGTGGGGGGCGAATCGCCCCACGTCCAGAGCGCGCGCGTGCGCTCCGGACGTGCGGGGCGATTCGCCCTGCACGGGGCGATTCGCCCCAGGCGTGGGGAGAATCGCCCCACGGCCTGCAGAACTTAAAGTCGGGATTTCTCCCCTTTCTTCCTCATTTCACTTCATCTTCTTCCTTTAAACTCCAAAAAATCCTCCATTTTCAAAATACCTTCAAAACTTCATAACTTCTTCATCTTTCCATCAATTTGTGTGTTCTTTAGCTTCAATCGAAGCCCGTTACGTGCTCTTTCTTTTCATCCGAACAAATATCTTCCTAGTTCATTCACACTCCGGATTTGAGGTAATCTCACATGAACCCTAATTTTTCAAATTTGGGTTTTTTTTTATTTATGCTTCAATTAAGCTTGTATGATATATGGGTTGATGATTTATGTGATTAGAATCGTTATTCATTATCAATTGCATGTTCAATTAGACTTGGTTTGTTGATTTGAGATTTTTGCTATTAGATGATATATCTTGTTAGGAAATGTATCTCTTACTTTCATTCCATGCTTAAACATGTGTTTGTTGATATGATAATGATGGATGTATTGGTAGAATGCATGATTGATGAAGTTGAGGATTTATGTTAGATTTATTGTTATTATGGTATGGATTGAACCTTGTAACTCAAGGCATTTGTTGTTTAGCAAGAGCATAATGTGATATGTTATTGTAGTAGTTACATTGATATGTTGCGTGCTGAAGTATCTAGACTAGACTTTGGGTTTTTGAGGAGTTGGATTTTTGAAGATATTGCTCGTTTGTTCGCTCGTACATTTACATATGTATAGGTCTGTTTTGCATCGTACAAGATACTGATTGCTGTTTGTAGGAATCATGGCACCAAGATCGAGGATAGCCGGCTCGAGCAGAAAGGGGAAGGGAGTAGCATCAAGCTCCCAACCATCTCACCATATGTACGAGTTGTCTGTAGCTGCGGTAGAGGTGCGTCAAAGGCTAGAAGCGGAGCTGGCCGACGGGGGAAGATCGATCATCCCAGACAGGAGGATTGATATTCCAGAGTCAGCAGTTGATACAGCGGGGTATAGGACGCTATCACGATTGGGGTCAAGAAGGAATTGGGTATGGTACAGTTCCAACAGGTTCAAGGGGTACGACGAGAGCCTCCTCCAAGAGTTCTACACTGGATACACAGATCTCGAGGAGAAGAATGGGGTACTAGTCCGAGGCCTGATAATACCGTGGACACCAGAGCACATTTCTTCATTTATCCATTTTGGGCATCAGGAATTCACACGGAGCGACCATGCCTATCTGTATTCGAGGGCCTCTAGGGGGATAGGAAGACATATCACAGACGCGATCTGCAGAAATCGGGGGAGAACCTACACGGATCAGTCAGAGCGACCTTAGCATTGAAGCTAAGGTGATGATGAAATTTTGCATCTTCAACTTGATCCCTAGGAAGAATGACTCGTGGATTCAGCCCTACTACGCCGAGCTCCTCTACTGCCTGATAGACAGACATCGGATCGACATAGGGCACATCATGTATGAGGAGTACGAGCGCCACTGGGAAAAGAAGAGGAAGCCCTTCATCTTCCCAAGCTTCATCACAGCCTACTGCAAATATCATGGGGTCGATGACATTGACGAGGGGGATTGCGAGGTCGCTGCCCTTTCACCCTCAACCATTGAGGTGCAGCTGACTAGGTATCAGTTGAAGAACCCCACGGCTTCCGCTGCTGATGTAGGAGAACCCTTCCAGCCGAGCGATTCCGATCATGAGGATGCTATGGAGGCCGATGTTGGCCAAGCACCTATCCCAGATATCCCATTTGTCCATAGAGCACCGCATGCACCGCCTCGAGCACAATAGGGGTCTAGAGGATTTGACTTCTCTGAATTCCGTACCTACCTCGACGGCCGTTTCGATAGACTGATGCCAACAACGCAGCCATGCGACAGGACCTCGACAGGCACATTGCCCAGCACCACCGCGATTGGGAGACATTCGAGGAGCATCGCCGAGAGGATAGGCAACAAAGGTGGGAGCAGCAACAGCTCATCCAACAGCAGCAGGAGGCTCTACGTCAGTCCAATGAGCTCATGTCTGACATGTGGAGGGACTTTTATGGGGATTATCACACTACTAGAAAAAAGGCCTAATTAGACACTTTTTTTAGTGACACAATAATTCAAGCGTCACTATATCTAGCTAATTTAACTGACTACTACAACATACGTCTAATTTGACACTAGCTATTATCACACTTGTAAAAAGATCACCACATCTACCTATAGTGACGCATCACTCGGTGGTCTTATTGTACTTAAGGCTATCTTGGAGGACTGTTATGCAAAATGACATTGCAATACAAGATGGATTGAAAACAATTCTATTAATTAATTTCATAGTCACGGCAATTGATAAGACATAAACCCTATGGCTAGCCTCTGGCGATCCGTGATGGCACCGATCAGCCCGCCGTCGACGAGTATGACGGAATCGAGTATTGGGGACTCCCCGAGCGCTCCGGCTGGCTCACCAAGCAAGGCGAGTACATCAAAACCTGGCACCACCGCTGGTTCGTCCTCAAACAGGGTAGACTTTTCTGGTTTACGGAATCTACAGTCACGCACGCCTCTCGTCCTCGCGGAGCAATTCCCGTCACCGGCTGCCTCAGCGTCAAAGGGGTTGAGGATGTCCTCAATCGTCAATTCGCCTTCGAGGTGTCGCTGAGGGGCGACATGATGTACTTTATTGCCGATTCGGAGAAGGAGGAGGAGGAGGATTGGATTAACGCCATTGGGAGATCGATTGTGCAGCACTCGCGGTCGGCTGTTACTGATGAGAAAGTGCTTGATTATGATAGCCGTAAGTGATGATGAGATGATAATCAATTGGCCATGATTGCAAGGTAGTTTCTGTATATTTTGTTTTTTGTTTTAATTTTGTCTGTGTTGTTTTAGTTTCTCTTGTGAATTTCATGATCAAGATGTTGTTGATTAATTGTTGCCACTCTCTGTTCTGTTATGCAAAATCCCTAAATTATATAGAATTTGCATCAGAGCATGTTTTCATGGTTAATTTGTTTTCTATAAAGTGATTTATTTGAGTGTGAATTTTCTCATGTGAATGATGATCTAGCTAGCTATTAGGAAGTGGTGAACGGATTTGAATCATGTAATTTTCGTTGACAATATCTAGTTTGATTGAGCTGCATAATGGACTTCTTTTATGGCACAAATTATCTTCAACAATGGAATATATCTCGAACTCAAGGAAGATGCAACTACTTGATCTTTCATGTTTCATAGTGTAAAGGATTTAGAAAATATACCATTTTCAACTAAAACAAAGATAAACTAGCAGTGTCTATTTAATTGCATTCGGGTATGTGTTTACTGTTTATGTTTGCCTTGCAGAACTTAGACTAGGTGTATATGTAGATGTCTTTGAAATTTGCAAAGGATTAGTTAATAGTAGTTGTTAGGACTTAGGAATGATGATCTAGCATTCTAGCTATTAGCCTATTAGAAAGTTCACATGAGTTTGAGGCGAGCTTCTTCGTCCTTGAACCTTCGATTTCCAGAGAGATTGAGCTTAGGATTCAAGAATTGCAGTCGACATGCTTCGAAGCCATTTCTGTATTTTTTTTTTAATTTTTTTTTATCTGTGTTGTTTTAGTTTCTCTAGTGAATTTCATGATCAAGATGTTGTTGATTAATTGTTGCTACTCTTTGCTCTGTTATGCAAAATCCCTAAATTATACTATAGAATTTGCATCGGGGCATGTTTACGTGGTTAAAAAAATAAAAGACATAAACCCTAGATACCCAAATTCAATCAATTAGAGATATTCATCACGGTTTTCTTCTTAATACCTCACTGATCGTCTCTATTTTTTTTTATTTTTTTTTTTTGGGCTTGGGATCTTGATTTTCTTCTCAGTACCTCACAGATCATTCTTGCGTTTTTGGGCTTGGGATCGTGCTTTCGTTCTCGGTACCTCACTGATCGTCTCTGTTTGTTTTTGGGCTTGGGATCAAATTTCTGGACAAACAATTTAAAGTTTATTTTAACTTAAGGGAGGATCTTTCAAGGGAAGAGAAATGATTTTATCGAGAAGCTTACTGCTGGATAGCTATATTTCAGGTTAGAAGCTTGGTTTCTACGTGAATTAAGATTTTCTTTTGCAGTTTTATCTACCTCATAATTATTCCCCTTCATCATTGAGCACAGAGTCTCTGTTTTAAAAAGCAAAAAAAAATTGAGCACATAGTCTTCTACATATTCCCATGAATTTTTCCATTGCTGGAATTGCCAAAACTAGCCAACTAAATATTTATGTTTGCTTGATTTTCATGTATATATACATATGTTGCTTTGAATTTGTTGTGCATCAATCAATGTGATTTTGGTTCCTTTTTGATTTGTTGTAGTAAGTCTTGTCCTACAGTTTTTGTTTTGCAATTTTGCTATGTTTGATGAGAAGATTTGTCTCTGGAAAACGCAGCTACAACTGTTGTCGTTGATCGGGAATGTTGTTGGGCTTGGTTCTTACATATAGTTGCTACCCCATATATGTTAAATCAACAATGATGAGGTTGACTTGAGTTCTTTTTATTCTGTTTAATCCCACGCTATCTATTATACTACTTTTGTTTAACGTTGAGTGTGTCTGTAGGAAAATAATGTTGTAATACTGACTTGGGGAGAAAAACATACATATGTCAAGCTGAAAAACCATGTGGAGCTTGATGAGTTTCTCAGTATTGCTGACCTGAAGAAAGGTACTCATTGTTTTTCTTATTACTTTTGTCCTTTAAATCTCGAATATCATGTTCTGTTTCTTAGCAATCGTTGTATAATTGAATCCATCTGAGAATATTAAAGTGAACTTTTCACAGTTCAGTTTTCAAATTCGAATGAAAAGGAATAAAGTGAACTTTACACAGTTCACCAAATAATCCTTGCGGAATTTGAATCCATCTTAGAATATTAAAGTGAACTTTTCACAGTTCACTGAATAAAGTGAAATTTCAATTTCTCGGACATGTTATGTTTGTCTTTATTGGTTTTGTTCAATCTATCTGAAGTTTTGTTCGTGCTTATAGGTTTCTACAATAAAATTAAATACCGCGGCTATGGGGCTCAGTTTCTTCAGGTTTCTTCGTCAACCTTTGAATCTGGATTTGTTTACTTACAAGAATGCATACATCTATTTCTTTTTTATTTTCTTTGATTGATGAATAAGAATTTAAATGGTAAAAAGTCATGACTGATTAACTGACAAAAGCAAATTTGGGAAGTTAGTTGTTGTTTGTTGTGTAATCACGTGTGTAGAGATAGGTTGTGGATAGCATATGTAAATAGAGATAGTGCTTAGAGTTAGGTAGCAAGTCTCAAGTGTCAAACTCTAGATTCTGGAATAGAAAGTAAAGAACACAAGCTGGTTTTTGGGAGTTTAATGGAATTTGTTAGCTTTAGATGCTTATAGAGTGGCAGGGAAACTCTCTTCTGTGGCTTGCAAAATAGAGGTAGTGTTTCCTGGACAGGAGTAGAGAAAGCCTTCTGGTGTTGAATGCTACAAGTAAAAATATTGCTTTTCTTTGCCCTGGAGAACAAGTCAATGATGAGGATCTGAATCGCAAGCACTTGAGGGCTAACCCCATTTTTCGAGTATTCCATGTCATAAACAAGATGAGCTAGCAGCTTCTTACAACTTCATGCGAATATTTTCTCTAGTTTGATATGCAAATTCTTCCTTTTGGTGGTCTGATATATGAAAAAATTGTGATGTTTTGTGCAGCAACTTGTTTCTTATTAACATTATGATCTTACTTAGAATTCTACGTTTTGAGGGTCCAGTTCTTGAGTGATCTGGAGATATCAGGTGTTGGTTTCCAATGGGGATTGTTGGCTTGTCTCTACCATGTCTAACTTTGTGCTCTATACTAACTAACTAATTTTTATGGTTGTTAAATTGTTTTGTAGGCTTTCAACTGGAGCGGAAAGTCTGTTTTTTTGAAGCCTAGACAATAAGTTTGTAGTGTTGAGGCATCGAGGATCAGTCAATAATGAACTCTTGTTGGCTGAGCAAAATATTATGAAATATTTTGACTACTTTGTGCAGGCAATCAGCAAAATGGCAACTTATTGTTCCTTCTTGTTCTGTGCTCTAATGCAGTATAATTAATTTCTTTGTATTTTGTTTCACTACCGGAAGTGCACACATGATAAATATCCATGGTTTTTCTGAAATTTGGGTGTTTGGTCTAGTGGTATGATTCTCGCTCTATGTGAGAGATCGCGAGTTCGATTCTCGCAACACCCCCATAATATGTTTTTGGAATATTTTTAGCATAAATAGTTTCAATATTAATAAATAATTATTATTGTTACTGAAATTGAAAATATACAAAATATGGTGTCATTATAGAAACTTGTAATGACCCAACTTTGGTCAGTACAATTACCTATGGTGACCACCAAACATGGCTATTGTGACACATACAAGGTTACAACATATATCTATATGCACGCATTACGGGGTCACTATAGAAACCTATAGTGACACCTTAGCTATTGAAACGCCTTTACAGGTGACACTTTGCAAAAGTGTCACAATAGCTAAAAGTGTCACCATAAGTCTTTTTAGTGACATTTTATTGGTGTCACTAAATCCATTTTTTCTAGTAGTGTCATCCCGATGATTAGTCCTTTCACATGTCCACTCTCAGCCAACCGAGGCCAAACCGTTCGGTAACATCTAGTATCACTTCTTATTACTCATTCTCTTTTGCTAGGGGCTAGCTGAGGAATCGTAAGGGGGATGGGATGTGAACCGTGATGTTAAGTATTATTTGGCTTTGTGTTGATTAGTATTTTGTTCTTTGTTTGCATTTGCATTTGCACGTTTACTGCTTTCTTAGTTTTTTAGGTTGCATTCACTACATTCATCCTAGGATAGTCTTGCATGTTTTATATGGAATTTATTGCCGAATTTTTTGAACTTTTTTATTGGGTAGATCAACCAACTATGCCATTAATCGTATGCTTCATCTCTATGAATTTGGTTGAGGTTTTTCTGGCTTGGCTTGTCACATTTATGTATTGAACTTAGTTAAGCTTGGTAGTCTCGACATCACTTAGTGGTGTTTTCTCTACTGCGGTTCACGAAGGCCTTTATAATAGGATGATGCATGTTAGGGTCTTATGGTTGTTTTCCCGAGTAATTATGTACCTAAGAGGCAACAAGTCTTCACCATGCTTTGAGATTGCTAAATGCCTAGGAAGGAGGTAGTGTGAGGTTGTGTGATCCTTTGTTTATAACATATTCTTCCGAATAGGTTTGGGGAGGGGGTTACACCATCATTAGACTTGTTTTCGTTTTTCATTCCCTTATCGTGAGTTTATTTTTCCTTTTCCGTAAATTTTGTACTCCAACCTATTCTTTTGAATAGGTTTGGGGAAGTCGTGTGAGTCATTTTCTCTTTGTGTGAGTCATTTTCTCTCTTTTTGTTATGCTACTGCTGGCTAGAAAAAAATCGAAAAAAAAGAAAGAAAGAAAAATTCCAGGAAAAAAGAAAAAAAAGGAAAAAGAAACTGGAAAGAAAAAAGAAGGAAAAAAAGAAAAGACCCCAAAAAAGCAAAGAAGGGTAAAAAAAAAAAAGCCAAATAGCAGTTTAGCAAAGTGTTGTGTCTCATTTTCCAATTCTTGTAATGTTCGCAATCGTGTTGTAATTTTCTATTTTTTATCTTTTTTGTCTTGAGTGTCATCTGTTCTAGACCACCCTCGTCCTGCCATTCAGGAAGTGGTGAATAGCTTAAGACTTTACTTGAGAGATGGGTAGAATAGGGGAGTGTTATCTTTTATAGGGAACCCTCCTTCGTTTGATGAGAGCCAGTACTGGTTCGACCTCTTTGAGAAAAAGTCTTAACATGGTGGAACAACAGTAGGTCCTCAGTTTCATAGGCACGGGACAACCATTTGTATCTTAGCATGCTACATTACGTCGTCACTGACTAGGTCCAGGTAGAGAATGTTACGAGAGACTATCTTGTCTTGACATAAGTGCTTATGTGGATGTGTATAAGTCAATCGAGGTATTCTTCAACCTATATTCATGCTTTGATTTATATGGTTTTTGTTCATATGTTTTTTGATAGATTCAGTAGATTAGTTCATTTAATTTTGCATGAGACTACATTTTGTGTCTTGCATTGGTTTTTTGCATTAGAGTCTAGCTTAGTTGCTTGAGGACAAGCAAAGGTTCGGTTTGGGGAGTTTGATGAATGTGTATTTTACACTTTCATTTGAGTCTTTTTCACCTATTTTAGCTATCCTCTATGTTAATTTAGCTATATTTTAGTGCATTTTCTTAGAATAGTGTCATGTTTCCCTTTAGATTTTATTTTACAGGTTTTGGTTGAAAAACGAGAATTTCCGGGCAATTATATTGAAGTTGACAAGGAATTGGTGTTCCAGAAGCCTATTTGGAGTATCTGAAGGTTTCCGGATAGGATTTGGAGTCTAGTGGTCGAATCTGGAGGTTAGAAGGCCACTAGAAGTCAGAAACCGAGTCCGAAAAGGGGAAGAAATCAAAAAACGCGTCGAAAATGCGGAATTCCGCGAAAATTACTCCCGGGCGAACCGCCCGGGACGTGGGACGAATCGCCCCACACCGGACGAATCGCCCGGTGTGTGGGGCGAATCGTCCCACACTATTTCGTAGCCTATATATAGTTGCTCAGTTTTTCTCCGAAATTCATACTTTTCCAGACCTATTCTCTCACCTTTCTCTGTAGTTTCAGGTAGGAACTTCCCAGAGCCTGTTCTGTGGGTTTGTAGCTTAGGAGACACTTTTTCATAGCAGATTGGAGCTTGTAGGATCGCAATTCTTCGGAGATTGACAACCTTCGGTAACATTGTATCTTACAGTTTATTCTACTTATTTTTATATATCTTTCAACATGTTTTCTTCTATGATTTATGTTGATTGCATGCCTATTATGAGTAGCTGAACTTATCGTTGGTTGTAGTATGTGAATTCTTAGCGAAGGGAAAATAATCATGCTAATGGCTATATCGCGCATTATACTCCGTGTTATTGCTTTATTTCGTTGATCAGGCTCAGCCTAAATTCTCGTATGTTGTATTAATTATTATGCACAATTGGACCCTCGTCGACCTATGCGCATCTATATCTTGGTAGTGTTGAATAATTACGGAACACAATAGGACAGTAGTGATTGACTTGTCAGTATCTTTATCTTCGTACTGCTTAATAATTGCAACAGGACATTCGATTGATCAAAGATCTCCATGCAAGACCGAGGAATTTACGCATGATTATTGACCCGTTATGCTTTGAAGGATCATACTATCACCAATCTCCATTATCTGTTAAAAAAACCTTTGCTATCCCGTCTGCTGTTTTTATATTCTAAATTAGATTTGATAAAGCTAGTTATAGTCCTTAGATAACGACACTCGAGGTCATTCTACTGCTACACTACGGTTTTCGTTGTAGTTGTGAATTGCCTTTGGCTAAATAACAAATTTATTTGATTCGTTCGCGTTGGAACACGACACCAGCGCGTTCATCACACGCGAAGGACATGAATACTAGAAGACAAACAAGGACGCTGCTGAAAGTACAAAAGCAAGATAGTGACATCTTAAGGATCAAAAGCCTTGGAATTTAAAATTCAAACGGCTCCTTGTTTTCACTATAAATAGAGGTCATCCGGCGAAGAGTTGAAGTGTGTCAACAACGTGATCAAACTCTCACTTATGCTTAAACTCACATACCTTCAAACTCTCTATACTGTCATTGATCCGTTCCAAGACTTAAAGCTTAAAAAAAAGCTACTTGTGAAGAAGTAGAACAAACTCGGCTAAGAAATTAGTTAAGTGTTCTTTCTTTCGAACAAGAACAAGTCTTGACACCAGAAACAATCAAACTTGTTTACTGCAAAGTATTCAAAGTTGTGTTTCTTAGATTACTTGTTGTAACTGAATAAGTTATAATTAAGTTATCTCACCCCAAACCTCTCTAACTGAAAATACACCCTTTCAGGCGTGATATTCAGGGGGAACTTAATTGAGCATAGTTTTGCTGATTAAAAGTACCAAGTTTGGTGGAGAACAAGGTTACGTTCTCTAGATTAGGTTGGAGACGAAGCAAGTTGATGAACGTATTTTTGACGCGTTCATCTTGTCTTTTTACCTTCTTTTGCTACCTTTTGGCCTTGGTTTTTGGTTAGTTTTGTAGAATAGTGTCACGTTTTGTGTTTTTTGCATTTTCATGCACTTAGGTACGAAATGGCGTTTTCGGAGCTAAAAACGAGCTTTTTTGATAGAAAATGGCCCCGTTGAAGTTCCTTGATCTCCACGGCTTGTTCGTGAGTGTTTGAGCATCAATAAGCTTTGAGAAGGATGAGTCCAAGGCACCCGAGGGCCGTACGAGGGCAAAAAGATTGAGTTGGAAGACAAAAATCTACCCAGGAGCCAAGCTAAGCGCCTGGAATAGTGAAGCGCTCCGCTTCATTTTCCAGGAGCTTTGGCACAGCAGCCAAGCGAAGCGCTTGGACCCAAGCGCTCCGCTTGGCCTCTCCAAGCGGTCCGCTTGGCAGCGGTTACGTTTTCGGATTTTCCTTCTTAGGTCTGATCTTCAGTTACTTTTTCCATACTTTTGAACTTTGGCTTCGTTTTGGCAGAGCTCCTAAGCACCAAAACTCAGAGAAAACTCAGATTACATTGTATTCTAGATTGGATTAAAGGTTTTGGCATAGGATTGCATCCATTGTTTCATCTACGGAGAGGTTTTCATCAATACCCACCGATTAGTGACAGCTTGGTGGTAACATTGTATCATTATCTCTTGTCTAGTAGTTTGATTTGATGTATTCTATTTACAATTCATATGATTTTATGTCTATGTTGATGAATATGAGTAGCTAAATCCTTTGTGTTGGTGGTAGAATATAGAATATGCATGCTATGGGTTATGTTTATGCCTACATGAGATTGTGATTCAATCTTGTTGCAAATTCCTTCATATGATTCTTAGTTGCCTATAAAATATATTCGAATTTAGTATAGTGACAAACTCTTGGTCAATGAAAGCTATAGGATTGTATGTTAGAGATTTGCAGCATGCTAGATAAATGATGTTGGTGACAAGCACCTCTAAAGTATTGATAGTGGTCTTTTATGATGTGTGTCTTGAAAGTTACCTAGACGAGTTGCTTAGCAGACTTGATCGAAGGTTTTACGCACTGAACTTGTGAGCATATTCGTAACCCATGCATGTGTATTTGATTTTCTACCACCAACCGTTTTCCATACTTGATTACAACAATCTGATTTCTCGTTGCTTGTTCTAAGAAAACAATTCTTTAAACACTTGAACTCGTTGTCTGAAATAACTAGCAAAAACCACAAATAAAGCCACGTTAGGTCCCGAGAGAACGACACTCGGGGACAACTTGCCATTGCACTCTAGTTTGTGTAGTGATAAGTGTTCTTTGGCTTTTAAACAAATTTAATTGGTGAAAAACGACATCATCAATTTGGCGCCGTTGTCGGGGACTTAACTCCTTTGGTTGGTGTTTTTGTTTTGGTTTTTCAGCCAACATCACTTTCTCACCTCATTTCTTTCCCCCTATCTTTTTCAGAAAATTTATCTAATCTGCTCTTGGTTACCTTGCGTGCTTTCGCTCTTTGTATATATTATTAGATTAGAGGATTTTTTTCCTTGCAAGTTTTTCTTTTTTAATTCTTTTGTGGATTCTACTCCTTGGTTTCTTGTTTCCTCATGTGCAGAAACTAGTTCCTTGTAAGGATGAGTATGCGAGCTTCTTTGACAAGGTATGTGAAACCTCGAGGGCCTTGCATAACATCGGATGAAGATTGCAAGGATTATGACTTTGATCCTTCGTACTCATTGTTTCCACGTTTTCGAGTGGCGATGATCCAAGAGGGTTCTTAAACACGTTCGAGGAAGGTGTGTTGAGTATACCTCGGGAGAATGTGGAGGGTGTTATTTTATCACATGAGCAGCTTTGTATAAGAGGATTTATGGGAGTCTTGAGAGGGAGCGCTCGTGAATGGCTCAGAATCCCGCCGGCAAGATCATTGCACACTTGGGATGAAATAACCAACAAGTTTCTAGAACATTGGGATTGGGACTCACCTCCCGGTTCAAAGACATGGACGTCTCGCTTTGCTAGTCCGCCACCAGAAATCGACATAGCCAATGTGGAGGAATGATGTGAAGAATCTATTCATGAAGCCTCTTCAGTGCTTAGCTTGGATTCCACGTCCTTAACTGAGGATGTCAAGACTGTTGGTAAAGAAGAAGTCGTGGAGGAGGTGATGACTGAATCCATTGCTTCACCTGAGTCAGACAGTGTTGTCTTGAGTTGTGTTGAGATCGAGGAGCTACTCTCTGAAGATTTTGGTGTCTCTGAATCGACATGTTTGGATTCTATTGCTACAGACACTCTTGATCTTGACTCCTATGTTCTGGTCCATGCACCCACCTATGAGCTTCAAGGGAGCTTTGATCCACTTTTTTCTTTTTATTTTCCCTCTGATTCCTTTAGTTATTTCTTAGATTTTGATTTTGTTAATTTAGTTGATTTTTATTTTCAGGGAATCATGGATTTGCTTGAGGACTTGAGGAGAGGAGCCAAAGATGGTTCCCAAGATGCAAGGAGTAATGGAACGAATGCACGATATTCGTTCCCATTTGATAATGGATAACCTTTGTGGTATTTCTTTGCATGTAGTTTAGTCTTTCCTTTTTATTGCTTTTGTAGTTGTGGCCTGTGTGCCTTTTGTCGTGATTCGTTTAGTCTAGTGTTTTTCTTGGTGCCTTAGGTGATTAAGATAGGAAAAAACATCGAAAATCTGGAAACAGAGCCAAGCGAAGTGCTTGGAAGGGCCAAGCGGTCCGCTTGAATCTTCAGTAAATAAAAAAAGTATACTGGAATTTCAAGCGGAGCGCCTGGAGCCTCCCAAGCGCTCCGCTTGACAAGCGGACCGCTTGGCGGGAGCCAAGCGGTCCACCTGGACCCTGTACCCATATTTTCCTCGTTTTTTCCATTCTTCTCACCTTTGCGCACCCGTTTTCACTTGTTTCTTGAGTCCTTTCAGGTACTACTCATATATAGGAGATTGGACACGAACCTTTATCTCATGGAAGTGTACTTTCAACCCAATTTTTCCTTTTCATTCAACTTTTCTTTGCTCGAGGACGAGCAAAAGTTTAGGTTTGGGGAGGGGGTATTGGATTTTCAGTACTATATGCTTGTGTGGTTCGTACATGCCTGATTTTACTCAAGTTCATGTGATTTGTCGTGTTTTTTCAAATTTTTGCATGCATATCATCCATATATTAGTTGTTGCACGTTGTTGTGTAGAGTCTATTGCCAAGTCTTTTAAACTTTTTTTTTATTGAGTAGACTAAGTGTTTATGACCATTGATCATATGTTGCATCACTTTGCAAGTAGTTTGAGGCTTGTCTCGCTTGGTTTGTCACATTCGCATGTGCACTAGTTAAGCTTAGTAGTCTCGACATCACCTTGAGTGGTGTTTCTTCTGCTGCAGTTCACGATGGCCTTATGAAATGATGCACGTTTGAGTCTATGGTTGTAACCCGTGTAATTATGTACGTAAGAGGCGACAAGTTCTTCACCTCGATTTGAGATTGCCAAATGCCTAGGAAGGAGGTAGTGTGAGGTGTGCGATTCCTTGTATTAAACCTATTCTATCGAATAGGTTTGGGGAGGGGGTTGCTTCGTTATACTTGTCTTTCGTCTTTGAGTCGTTGTAAAGTTTTCTTTTTCTTTTTCTTTTGTTTTGTGTCCCAACCTATTCTCTCGAATAGGTTTGGGGAGGTGCCTTTGTATAAAGTTTTTCCCTTTTCCTTTTTCGTCTTTGTGCTCAAACCTATTCTTTCGAATAGGTTTGGGGAGGTGTTTTTGACACTTAGTACTGCTGCTTGCCCCTATATAAAAAAAAAAGAAAGAGAAAAAGAAAAGAAGAAGAAAAGAAACAGAAATATAAAAAAAAAAGAGAAAAGAAAAAAAAAAAAAAAAAAGGGAAATAAAGAATAAGACCCAAAAGCAAAAGAAGGGTCGTTGCAAGCCAAAAGCAGTCTCGTAGTGTCAAGTGTCATGTAAATATTTTGTCCTTGTAAAGTATCGAGTTGTAAATTCTATCTTTCGTTTCGTGTCGCCTTTGCCCAAGGCCTGTTCTTGACCACCCTCGTCTTGCTATT
The DNA here is from genome assembly GCA_028274465.1 of Plantago ovata. Classification (NCBI taxonomy): domain Eukaryota; kingdom Viridiplantae; phylum Streptophyta; class Magnoliopsida; order Lamiales; family Plantaginaceae; genus Plantago; species Plantago ovata. The sequence goes on along the minus strand of CM051456.1, from coordinate 85,341,058 downwards.
CAAGAAGTGGTTGAAAGAGGCTCATTCTTGAGAGTCTGGGTAGAATAGGGGAGTGTTATCTTTCTAAGGGAACCCTCCTTCGTTTGATGAGAGCCAGTATTGGTTCGCCCTCTCTTGAGGAAAAGTCTCGCTTGGTGAACAGTAGTAAGCCCTCGGTTTCATAGGCACGGGGCAATTATAGTATGATAACATGCATCATTGTGTCGTCACTGACCAGGTCCAGGTAGAAGATGTTACGAGAGACTCCTTTGTTTAACCAAGTGCACATGAGAATGTGTATATTCGCAATCGAGGCATTCTTCAACCTACTTGCATGTCTTGCTCATTTGGTTTTGTTCATAAGCATTTGGTAGATTCAATAGATTAGTTCACTTTACTTGGCATGAGACTCCTTTTGTGTTGCATTTAGGATAGTTTGTTGCTTGAGGACAAGTAAAGGTTTGGTTTGGGGAGTTTGATGAACGTATTTTTGACGCGTTCATCTTGTCATTTTTACCTTCTTTTGCTACCTTTTAGCCTTGTTTTTTGGTTAGTTTTGTAGAATAGTGTCACGTTTTGTGTTTTTTGCATTTTCAGGCACTTAGGTACGAAATGGCGTTTTCGGAGCTAAAAACGAGCTTTTTTGATAGAAAATGGCCCCGTTGAAGTTCCTTGATCTCCACGGCTTGTTCGTGAGTGTTTGAGCATCAATAAGCTTTGAGAAGGATGAGTCCAAGGCACCCGAGGGCCGTACGAGGGCAAAAAGATTGAGTTGGAAGACAAAAATCTGCCCAGGAGCCAAGCTAAGCGCATGGAATAGTGAAGCGCTCCGCTTCATTTTCCAGGAGCTTTGGCACAGCAGCCAAGCAAAGCGCTTGGAGGGCCCAAGCGCTTCGCTTGCCAAGCGCTCCGCTTGGCCTCTCCAAGCGGTCCGCTTGGAAGCGGTTACGTTTTCAGATTTTCCTTCTTAGGTCTGATCTTCAGTTACTTTTTCCATACTTTTGAACTTTGGCTTCGTTTTGGCAGAGCTCCTAAGCCCCAAAACTCAGAGAAAACTCATATTACATTGTATTTTATATTGGAGTAAAGGTTTTGGCATAGGATTGCATCCATTGTTTCATCTACGGAGAGGTTTTCATCAATACCCACCGATTAGTGACAGCTTGGTGGTAACATTGTATCATTATCTCTTGTCTAGTAGTTTGATTTGATGTATTCGATTTACAATTCATATGATTTGATGTCTATGTTGATGAATATGAGTAGCTAAATCCTTTGTGTTGGTGGTAGAATGTAGAATATGCATGCTATGGGTTATGTTTATGCTTACATGAGATTGTGATTCAATCTTGCTGCAAATTCCTTCATATGATTCTTAGTTGCCTATAAAATATATTCGAATTGAGTATAGTGACAAACTCTTGGTCAATGAAAGCTATAGGATTGTATGTTAGAGATTTGCAGCATGCTAGATAAATGGTGTTGGTGACAAGCACCTCTAAAGTATTGATAGTGGTCTTTTATGATGTTTGTCTTGAAAGTTACCTAGACGAGTTGCTTAGCAGACTTGATCGAAGGTTTTACGCACTGAACATGTGAGCATATTCGTAACCCATGCATGTGTATTTGATTTCTACCACCAACCGTTTTCCAAACTTGATTACAACAATCTGATTTCTCGTTGCTTGTTCTAAAAAAACAATTCTTTAAACACTTGAACTCGTTGTCTGAAATAACTAGCAAAAACCACAAACAAAGCCACGTTAGGTCCCGAGAGAACGACACTCGGGGACAACTTGCCATTGCACTCTAGTTTGTGTAGTGATAAGTGTTCTTTGGATTTTAAACAAATTTAATTGGTGAAAAACGACATCATCACAAGTGTGCTTTGGTTTCTGTTTGAATCGCTCTAGATAGGAGATTGTAAGGAACCTCAATCATATCTTAGTGGATTCAGTCCTAGAAAGGACAAAGTGGATTAGTTGAGAGATTACGCCACTCTCAGATACCACTATAAAAGTGTTCGTGTGATTTACTTACTGTACTTAGTTTTCAGCAAATCATATCTGTCTGTACACAGTCACTCACATCACTTGCTGAAACCTTTACTTACTGAAAGAGCACTTATTGTATCAAATACTTCCGCTCTCTGATTTTAAGTATCAGCAAACCTAGCTACTGAAAAGTAACTTACGCTTGCTGAGAAAGTTAAGTATCAGCAAACTCATTACTGAAAAGTAATAAGCACTTGCTGAGAAAGTTTTAAACGACGAAAGTTTGAAAAGACTATTCACCCCCCCCCTCTAGTCTTTTCTTGTTGTTTAAAGGGACCAACAAGTGGTATCAGAGCAGGAGGTTCTTTAACCTTCAGCACTGAACCTAGATCCCCTTAGGTGCTTTCCGTAAATCACTCTCACTTGATCAGTTTGGTAGTGCTTTGCTGACAGGATGTCTTTAGGAGATGCTCCCTTGCTGAAGCTGGAAAATTACGAGAAATGGCGAAACAACATGATGCTACATCTTGAGGCCATTAGTGATGAGATGGTCACCGTCATTAATCATGGACCTATCAAGATCACTAAGGTTGAAAGGAGTTTCCCTCACAAGACCACTGAAGCTGGAAAGGAAACTATCCTAGGGGAACCATCAGATACGGTTGTGCCAAAACCAAGAGAGGAATGGACTTCTGACGAAGCTAAGAGATTCCGTCTTGATGGCCAAGCAAGAAACATCATCATTCGATCAACTCCGGATACCATACAGTGCAAACTGTGGGGTGCTAAGACTGCAAAGGAAGCTTGGAAAATGGTTCAAGATCTTTGTGCTGGATCTGACAAAACCAAGGAAAACAAACTTGAAGTACTTAAATTAAAGTTTCAAAACTTTAAGCAAGGTACAAACGAGTCACTGGAAGACTTGGATTTCAGATTCACAACTCTTGTTAGTGAAATGGCAGCCTTGGGTGTTAGAAACCTTTACTCAGATTCTGAGAAAGTGAAAACTATCATCAGAAGTCTGAATCAAGAATGGATCCACACTCAGAATTTCTATTATAATCAAGGAATGCTAGACATTACACCAACAGAATTGTTCTCTCATCTTGCTACTGTCAACTATGAGACAAAGCAAAGAGAAAATGTATTTGCTGAAAAATCGCAAAACATTGCTCTTGCTGCAAAGCCATAATCTTCTGAAAAGAAGAATGAAAAAGAACCTACTGATGAAAACTCTTTGGTTGTCAAAAACATGAAGAAATTCATCAGCAAGGAACTTGAAAGGCGAAAAGCAAAAGAGAAGCTGAAAAAGCATCTTGGTAACAACTACCATAAGTACAAGAATGAGACTAGCTCACTGAACAAGCAAGCTCAGCAAGCTACTTCATCAGAAGAACCAGCAGTTGGAAATGATCTATGCTTTTACTGCAAAAAGCCTGGACACTTCAAAGCTAATTGCCCTTTGCTGAAAGGCAAATCTGCTGAAAAGAAGAAGAAGTTCAAAAGAGCTTTTATTGCTGAAGAAAAGAAGAAGCTTCAAGCAAAAATCGATGCATTGTGTATTGATACTAGCTCCGAAGACAGTGAGGATGAAAGTTCAGACACCGACGATGAAGAAGCCACTCTATACGTGGAGATTGGCAAAGAAGTTTGTGGAATAGCTATGGAAGCTTATCCAGATGTGTCAAACTACGAATTCTGCCTCATGGCTGGTCAGATAAATAACCCTACCTCTGACTTAGACTCAGAAAGTGAAGACGAGATTGACCTTGACAAGATTCAAGGAGAAATCGAAAGATTTGAGAAAACTCTGAGCAGACAGCAAGAGAAACTACAAATTTCTAAAACTCTGACCAAGCAGACTACTGAAAAGTACGCCCTGCTGAAGGAAGAGACAGAAGAAAAGGATGCTGAAATAAGGCGTCTTAAGAAGTTGATTGCTGAAGCTACAGAGAAGAACTCTCAAATGGCATTAGAATTGGAAGAATATCAGTCCTCAATTCTAAAGTTACTTGCTGAAATCCAAGAGATGAAAAAGATGAAAATCAATTTCAAATCTTATGTGAGCGCAAGTAATACGCTGACTGAACTAAACTCTTATTTGAGAGATCCATCTCAGAAAGAAGGTTTAGGCGCAATGTATGAAGGTGATGACGTAGAAATCTTGAGTAAAGATAAATCACCTATCTCCTTTGTACGTGCTACTGATAGTGGTCTACCAGAAATCTATCAGTTTGGTCAATCTAAGGTTGCTGAAACAAGCAATCAAGTACCTATGACCATAAAGCCCGCTGTTGCTACTCAAAGTAACAAGACTTTAAAAGGAAAACAGGTTGCTGAGAAGCAAATTGGAAAGAAAAGGATGTTGTGAAGCATCCGCCAAACAAGTTGCTGAAAAGCAAGTTGTTAAGACTAAAGGCAAGATTACTAAAAGTAATCAGAAGACCTTTGCTGACAAACCTGAATCAAGTAAGGTTGCTGACGCAAAAGCTCAGCATTCTCCGAAAAGTGGACTCGGTTTCAAACCAAGCAAAGTCAACTTTTTCATGAGTATAAGCAAAGTCAGCAAAGATACTTCAAAAGAGATGAAGAAAATCAAGCCTAAGAGTTCTGAAAAGAATCTAATGCTAGGGCTAGAAGGAACCTTGCTAGAAAAGAACTTACTGAAAAGTATGTTCAGCAAAAAGGTCAACCGAGCAAGACACCACATCAGAAAGTGATTTGACCAGCACGAATCAAAAGTCTTTCAGCTCAAAACCTCTAGTTCCTCAGCAAAGTAGAAAACAAGTCAAAGGTTGAAAAACTTAAGACTTGGGTTTCCACTGGACGAATTCTTGAACATGTTAATGGACATCCATTATTGGATAATTAACTTGTTTGCTCTTGATTGTGCAGACTTCAGCCACGGAGGAGAACAAACGATGCAATCTGGCACTTTGACAGTGGTTGTGAAAGCACATGACGGGCAACAAGAATAACCTTATAAACTATAGACGGTGGTCTAAAGGTCCAACATAAGTTTGCTGGTGGAGGCTCCGGTTCACAAAAGGCTATGGTGAGTGAAAGTTAGGATGCATACCATTACTGGAGTCTTTATGTCAAAAATCTTAAGTTTAACCTTTTCAGCATGAGTCAGTTGTGCTGACAAAGGAGAAGGCCTCAAATCAAAATGTGATGAAGGTAAACTTATAGATTTCAAGACTAAAAAGGTAATTATGATTGCAAGAAGATCAGGAGGCTTGGACACCGTAGATTGGCGGCCAAACGATTAAAGAAAAATGCCTTGGCTCAGATCAGGAGGCCGGGCGTGAAAAAGCATGGTTATGGCGATAAACGA
>CM051456.1:85188383-85335648 GCA_028274465.1 Plantago ovata | reverse complement strand
GTTGGACTTATGGTATCCAAGATTCTGGACTTGAATTGGTTGGTTATTCTGATGCTGATCATGGTGGATCCACTCTTGATAGAAAAAGTACCTCTGGAACTTGTCAGTTTTTGGGTACTAGATTAATATCATGGTTCAGCAAGAAACTAACCTGTGTTTCCAATTCATCTACTGAATCTGAATACATTGCAGCTGGTTTTGCACAGCTCAAATCCTATGGATTCAGCAACAATTAAGAGATTATGGTATTTCTGCAAAGAAAACACCAATCTTTTGTGATAATACAAGTGCTATTGCAATCACGCAAAATCCTAAGTTTCACTCAAGGACAAAGCACATTGATATTAGACATCATTTCATTAGATATCATGTAGAAAAAGGAGATATTTGGTTGTGAAAGTAGGCACTGATAATCAGCTTGCTGACATCTTTACAAAGCCCCTACCGGATAATAGGTTCGCAATGCTAAGGTATAACCTTGGATTGATTGAACTACCTCAATAAAGGATACACTTGGCAGAATGCTGAAACAGGTATTCAGCAAGCCAAAGTATTCTTACTAAAAAGCTCCATCTACTAATTTCTCCTAAGAAATGATAAGTCACTACATGTTGCTGAAACAGGTATTCAGCAAGTAATTCCTTCAAAACGGGTATTTGTTAGGAAACTTGATCACTTGCTGAGACTGGCACTCAGTAAGAGAAAAACCTTAAGGATTGCTGAAAACAGGCATTCAGACAATCAAAGATACTGAAACAGGTATTCAAGTATCAAGGGAATATTCTGAGACGGAAACTCAGAAAAAGAGAAAACTCATATCTCAGATTTCACCAAAGGATATCTCAAGTATAAAAGTATTTACTGATACGGGAACTCAGAAATATCTTTTAAACTTAAGAAAATACGAGATATCTAAGTAAGGGGAACTTTCAGCAAGTATCTAGAGTGATAATTCAAACTCGCTGAAAAGATTCTTGTCTATTTCAGCAAGCAATCTATTCCCTTAAAACTCGGTAAAATCAATTTGTGACGTTAATCGAGCACAGATAAACTCGTAATAATCATGACATGAAATTCAATCGTGGCCATTGATTAAAAGGAGTTATTAATCTAACGGTTAATAAAACAAAGAGAGAGAGTGCTCTGACGGTTTCAAGTTAGTGGGCCACTACGCATTTAATACAAAGGCTCCACTAACGCCTGTGTTTCTCTATTTTACCCTTGCTGAGAGCTCAAATCGATTGAGTTTCTCACACACCAGAGACACTATATAAAGAAGGAGTTAGAGAAATGACAAAGTTCTTTAACTCACATTTCCTTTCTCTGCAAATGTTAGCCCGAATCTACTGTACCTCCGGTCAAAAAGCAAACTATCTCTTTTCGTACACATTTTCTTTGTTCTATATAAGAAATGGCTCCCAAGAGACAGTCTTCCAAGTCCTCAAAGTCATCAAAGGTTGACAGTGCTGAAACACGCACTGCTCCGGTGACTACTCCGGCTACAAACACAACGAAAGTTGTGTTGAAAAACGACCGAATCTCAGAAAAACCTATGCCTCCGTCATATCTTGACACTGCAAAGTGTGAGATGTTGATGCAATGGGGAGGTTTTGTTAAAGAAAAGTACATTAGGTACTTTTATGAACAAGAACTCGACGACGAGAATGAAGAGGCGCTTGAGCTTATCAAGCAGCAAGGCCTCATGAACTTTATATCTGTTCGCACTAAGCAGGTGAGCATGATAGATACTATGGAATTCTACAACAATGCAGAAATCCAGTCCCTTACTGATAGTAAAGGAGTCACTGAAAAAGTGATCTTTACTACAGTTCAGAACACGCAAATCGTCCTGAAATGGACTGATTTAGCGGAGATATTTCAGATTCCAACCACTGGAACTGAAGATGACGTCACTGCCACTGACGAAGAAATTGAAGCTTTCTACAGTGATGTCAGAAACGAGAAAATGAAGAAAGGCGAGATTGCTCCCGTGACTTGGACTAAGCACGTTAAGAGAAAGCATCTCTGCCACTCACTTGGCCTAGTAGCTCTGCTACTGATAAAAGTTCTTGACTCCCAAGTTGGAGGAATTGACCAAGTAGGCCTGAGAAGATGGCCATTGCTGATGCATATCCATGAAATATAACGGAACTTAACTGGGCTAAGTACATTTTCAACAGGCTTGTTGATTGTGTTACTAAGTTTAAGGTAAAGGTAGAAGACAACAAGGTCTCACCTTCCTTTCCAGTTATGTATGAAATCAAGATATATGCTACATCCTTGAACATTTCAGGATTCAGCTAAGAAACCCATTGCCAATCAAAAAGTCTGTATGCAATGTGGGAAGATCATTCTACAAGCAGAATGTACCTAAGACTGCTGGAAAGAAAACTAAGAAGACAACAACTTCAAATGTTGTCAGCACAAGTCAGCAAGAAAGGTATACAACAGCTGCAGATGTTACCACTCAGCAACTTAGAGATGAAACTGCGGTTGGTGGTGGTAACACAAATGAAACTGCTGTAGAAAATCAACAAGGTACGTGTACAACAGCCGTTGTTGAAAATGCAACTATAGATGCCTCTGGGAAACTGGAGAAATCTAACAAGAAAAAGAGGAAAGCTGATGATAACACTCAGACTGCAGCGTCATCAGCAAACCCCGTACCTAAGAGGAAACGGACCAGCAACACAAGGAAGAAAACACTGGCCCGCAAGTCAGTTCCTGCTGTCCAAGACCTCTCAGACAATTCCCAGACAAATGCTGAAACACATTTGCCAGTAGATGTTGTTGAGGTGATTACTGAAACCTATGTCAACAATGTTGAAGTGTTTGCGGAAGCCTTCAACAATCAACTTAACGTTGATACTTCTACTGTGAATAGACCACAAGGCAGTGGAAATGAAATTCCTGCCCAAGTCCCAGATATCTACATTGTAGATAATTTAGATGATCCAACTTTGGAACCAGCAAGTGATATTGCTGCTGATCTGCAAAAAGCGGCACTTGCTGATGCTGCTGAAAAGATGGTTGTTGAACAAGCAACTCATCAAGTTGCTGAAACCCTGCTTGCTGAAGGACCAGTTGCTGAGACAGCAATGGTTCCAGTTCCAGAAGTTGCTGAAACACAAGAAGCATTATTCAACGATGCATCTCGTGATGCTGAGAATACTGGCCCAAGTTCACCCAAGACATCAATCGACAAAGTCCAGCTTGTACTGGAAGCTATAAGCCAACAAATGGAGTTGGAGATTGAAGAATCATCCAACAAATCGATTGATATCTTCATGACAAGCAGTGAGCTCAAGGGTCAAGATGCTTCTGCTCAACTTGTCATTTCAGAGACAAGGGAGATTGCTGACACCGCACAGCTTTCTCAAACAGAGCAAAACCAGAAGTCTGCTGAAGAAACAGTCCAAGAAGCTGAAGAAACTGTTAATGTTGAAAGGACTGAGCCACAACCTGTCCTTCTTCAGCAGGTAGTTAATTCAACCATCAATAAAACTTCAATTTCTGAAACTTATTCTTTTTCTAATATTATATTATCTCTACAGACTTCTCAAGATGCAAGTCAGATGGTTGTTGAAGCCTCTGCACCAGAACCAACACTCCTTGCTTAGCAGGTAGTTAATGTTTTTGGTATTAAAACTAAGTTTGACAGCTTAGTACTTGTGTCTAACTCTAATTTATTTCAGGATGAACAAATGGAGGATGCTACTCAAGCTCCTCATGGAATGGAAATTGTACAACATGAGCTTGCTGACTCTCAGCAGGTAATTCATGTTTCAGATATGAACTCTAAAACAATTTTCCAAACCAATCCTGATCTAAATAACGTTCTTTTTCAGGCTCGAAAGGAGACCACTGAAGTGGTACTCATCACTGAAGATCATCAAGTAAGTTCTGAGGAACTGTACTTGAACTTCAAAAGGACTACTTTGTCACAAGTTGCTAAGTCTGTCAGCAACTGGCAAAGATATAGGCGAATGGACTTCTCTGATCTTCACCTTCATCTTTCAAATGAGAAAAAGAGATCTTCTCTGCTGAAGCTCGAAACATTTGGCCACTCCATCCTTCCTGAAGAAATGTCATATTCTCAGCAAATGAGCTCGAATCTGATTGCTCAAATCAGAGAGAATATGAAGGCAAAATTCAAGAGTGCCTCTCCAGCTGAACAAGCTGTGATGCTCAAAGGTTCATTTGTGCCTGTGGTAGCTGATCCCCAAAAAATCAATGAGGAAGAGGAAGTGACAAGTGTTGCTTTGTATAAGCACGTTGAGCTAGTAATTCTGACCGATGATGATGAAGAGGAAGAAGATGAGAACATTCCCACTGATCCAAGTGATGATGAAGGGAAAGATTCCAAGGACAAGAAAGACGATGATGATGACAATCAAGGTCCCAGTCCTGATGCTGGAGGATTAAAGTTGACAGCTGCTGAAAATGCTCAACCAGAAAATCAGCAAGCTGAACAACCACAACCTCAGCAAGAATCTCAACCTCCTCCAGCTGCTGCTGAAAATCAAGCACCTGTGCAAGGTGCTGATACTGAAGAAGAATATGCCAGAAAAAGGGCTGCCTTGAAAAATGGCAAAAGTCCAGTTTCTGATGCCAAGGTTACTGAAGAAAACCTTGATGATGATGATGAACAAGATGAAGATTACCAACGCGCTCTCCAGAACAGTCTCTTGATCCATGCAAGGCATACGCAGGATCTAGAAATTGGTCAATCTTCAGGAGTAAGATCAAAGGAAGTCCCCTCCCTTCCATTTACTACTGGCGAAACTCCAGTAACTGAGTCTCATACTAAATTAAAACTAACTACTGGCGAAACTCCAGTCATTGAGTCTCAAACGTTGCCTTCAGCAACTACTCAATTAAAACTAACTACTGGTGAAACTCCAGTTGTTGAGTCTGAAGTGTTGCCATCAGCAACCACTCAACAAAAAGGAAGTGAAGCTACTGATAAAGGTTCTAAAGTTGCTGAACTTGATGAATCTGAGGATGACGACTACTTGTCAGAACATGAGGATGAACAATCCAAGCGAGACCCCAAAGTTGTTCAGATTCCTCCTCCTGATTACATCACTGATAAAGATGATTCCTTAAGAGCCGAATTGCTATTACAGGATGATCAGTTTGCTTCCGAACTAAAAGTTCATTCCTTGACACCACATCTAGTGCCGTTCCGAAGAGTTGAGGAGTTTACTCCCAGAATTTTAGCACTAAAGGAAGTCCATGATGCCTGCAGAGCTGAAGATGAGGCATTGCTTGCTGAGAGCCCACTTGACTTTGGAAAGATATTGGCTACAGTGCTGAGACGCACTACAACTTTGACAATAGCTCAGAAAGACATCAGTCTTTATCACAAGAGCTATGAAGAAGATGTAAGCCAAGCGCTCAGGCTCACAAAGAATGCGCTCGTGAAGGCTCAGACTTTCATGGATGAGAAGGCCGCAACAGAGAAAAGACATGAAGAGAACATGATGAGCATTCAAAGAGAGTTGTCAAAAATGACTTCTGACCAGCAACAAATCATCATGAAATATAACAGCTTAAGCACTCTTGCTGAAAATTGCAATGAGTTCTATTCTCTGCACATCACTCCGATGTTGCAATCCATGTCTAAGGGGGAAAAGAAGAGTACCAGAAAAAGAAACCAAACCCCTCCTGCTGTTGATGAGCCACTGTCCATAGAACCGCTTGCTGAAAGAGAGCAAAGTTCTAAAAGGCAAGCAGAATCTGAGTTAAATTCAGCAAGTACCAAAAAGAGAAAAACCGCTGCTGAAACTCAAAGATTTTTGCCATACTGAAAGTCATCACAATCTGAATGAAGATGATGAAGATGATGACAATCAAACAATAGCTCAATCCATAAGAGCTAGACCCTTAACAGCCTTGACTCCGTCTGCCCACTCAAAGCATTTCTCGTCTGACTCTTCAGCAAGAGATCAAGACAATGCTAAATCAAGAAGAAGAAGGCAAAGACAGGAAGAAAAGAGGCTGGCCAGCATTGCTATTGGCTCCGGCATCGAATATAAGTAATGATGAAACCACTCAGAATGTAATCAGAAACATTCATGGTTGCTGGATTTTAAAGCTGGAAGACTTGCTGGTGAATGAGTTCTTTCCTACAGCCATATTGAATCAAATGTTCAAATGGATTGAACTCAAAGTCGAAAGAAATCAAAGGGAAGAATCCCTCCCAAGAAATATTGCTGGGAGATGGTTGAATCTTGAGGTCTCAGTAAGAAGAATTGTCATTGGTAAGACATATAAACAAGAACAAAATCTGATCAAACCACCTGGCATTGCTTACTACTCTGACCCAGTAACAAAGAAAACAAAGAAGAGACTTGGATTTATTCCTTATGAGTACTTCTATCTCACTGCTAAGGATCAAGAAGAAGATCTTCTCTGGCTAAGAAAGATTCATCCGAAAAGCATTTCAGATACACAACTTCTCCATGCCAGCAATTGGGGCATGCATTTGTGGGTGACTAATTACATGGAAATGAATGCTGAAAAGCATCATCATACCGCCTGCAAAAACGCAAGAATTCTTCAACTACAAGTCCGTAGGCTTCTAGAAAACTACGAAAAGGACTGTGTTGAATTTACTGCACTTGCTGAGAAGAGTGTAAGAGAGATTTTGAGAAAATCATCTAGAAGAGCTTAACTCTCTGTAATAGTTTTTGTTAAAGTTTTTGTTTGCTGATTCTGTTTAAGTTATCTCTGCTATTTTCATGTAAACTACTGAAAGAAAACTATCAGCAATGAAGCTTTTGACTCTTATTGGTTTTTGATTATGCAATTTACTTATGCTTACTGTTTAATTATTCAAGTATGCTTGCATTAATCAACTGATTTATTCAACATCAGAAACCTCTAAAAGGGTAACAATTAATTTAGCCATGGATTGCTAACATCAAAAAGGGGGAAATTTGTTAGGAAACTTGTAATTTTGATGAGCAATTAACCATGCTAAATTAAGAAAAATCCAGTAACTAGTACTCTTAAGGTCCACAGGAATTTTGAATTTTAAGGACATTGTAAAAGAGGAACGTTTGCTGAAGACTTAGATTAGCTGCTAGATAGGTTGGTTTTTACAGCTTACGATGTATTTTATTTTCTGAAAAGAAAATAACTTATTGAAGCTTTAGCTTATGATGTACCTTATTTTCTGAAAAGAAAATAACCTATTGAAGCATTTGTTGATGATGTACTTTGTTTTTACAAACAAACTATTGAAGCATTTAGAACCGCTCAGAATCTTGAAGAATTTGAAGATCTGAAGACTTGAAGATTTCGAAGAACTGAAGACTTGAAGAATTCGAAGATCTGAAGACTAGAAGATTTCTAAAGACTGGTATCTATAAAGGCACATGTTGCTCAGAAAGTGGAAACTTCAGCAACAGCATTGCATAAGTGAAAATCTGAAAGACAGAGTAGGTTGTGCTTGCTGAAACTGAGACTGACCACTTGCTGATGGAACATATGTGACCTCTTGCTGAAAGTACATTCATTTGCGCTCCAATGTTACTGTTTGAATTCTATTCAAATATGCATTAAATGCAAAGCTCGCACGCGAAGGACATGAAGACTAGAAGACAAACAAGGACGCTGCTGAAAGTACAAAAGCAAGATAGTGACATCTTAAGGATCAAAAGCCTTGGAATTTAAAATTCAAACGGCTCCTTATTTTCACTATAAATAGAGGTCATCCGGCGAAGAGTTGAAGTGTGTCAACAACGTGATCAAACTCTCACTTATGCTTAAACTGACATACCTTCAAACTCTCTATACTGCCATTGATCCGTTCCAAGACTTAAAGCTTAAAAAAAGGTACTTGTGAAGAAGTAGAACAAACTCGGCTAAGAAATTAGTTAAGTGTTCTTTCTTTCGAACAAGAACAAGTCTTGACACCAGAAATAATCAAACTTGTTTACTGCAAAGTATTCAAAGTTGTGTTTCTTAGATTACTTGTTGTAACTGAATAAGTTATAATTAAGTTATCTCACCCCAAACCTCTCTAACTGAAAATACACCCTTTCAGGCGTGATATTCAGGGGGAACTTAATCGAGCATAGTTTTGCTGATTAAAAGTACCAAGTTTGATGGAGAACAAGGTTACGTTCTCTAGATTAGGTTAAAGACGAAGCAAGTGTGCTTTGGTTTCTGTTTGAATCGCTCTAGATAGGAGATTGTAAGGAACCTCAATCATATATTAGTGGATTCAATCCTAGAAAGGACAAAGTGGGTTAGTTGAGAGATTACTCCACTCTCAGATACCACTATAAAAGTGTTCGTGTGATTTACCTACTGTACTTAGTTTTCAGCAAATCATATCTGTCTGTACACAGTCACTCACATCACTTGCTGAAACCTTTACTTACTGAAAGAGCACTTATTGTATCAAAGACTTCCTCTCTTTGATTTTAAGTATCAGCAAACCTAGCTACTGAAAAGTAACTTACGCTTGCTGAGAAAGTTAAGTATCAGCAAACTCATTACTGAAAAGTAATAAGCACTTGCTGAGAAAGTTTTAAACGATGAAAGTTTGAAAAGACTATTCACCCCCCCCCTCTAGTCTTTTCTTGTTGTTTAAAGGGACCAACAGCATTTAATGTGTAGTGGTCCACTAACTCGTAACCGTCAGAGCGTGCTTTTACTTTATGAGATTAACCGTTGGATCAACAATTGACTTTAATCAATGGCCACGATTGTATTTCATGTCATGATTATTATCAAGTGTATATGTGCCAAGATTAACGTCATATTGGATTTACCTTTAATCAAGGGATTTACTCCATTACTTGAGTGGTTAATAGCTTGCTGAAGTGAAAGAGAATCTTTTCAGCAAAATTTTAAACTTTCTGACTTTAGCACTTACTTATCAAGTAACAAGCCTTTTATTTGCTGAAAATTCCCCCTTAATTTTATATCTCTTTTCATAAGACCAAAAAGGTTTCTGAGTTCCTGTCTCAGTAAATTCTTGTTTTGTTTGTGTTGAGATATTAAGGTAAATTCCTTTAGTAATAGCATATATGCTCTTTGCTGAGTTCCCGTCTCAGAATGCATCTTTGATACTTAAATACCTTTTTCAGTATCCTTGATTGTCTGAATACCCGTTCCATCAATCTACATGTTCTTACGTTACTAAATGCCCGTTTCAGTAAGTAATCAGGTTTCCTAACAAATGACCAGTTTGAAGGAATATTTGTTGAATGCCTGTTTGAGCAAACACTTGTAACCAACGTTTAAAGGAACCATATTTTTTCTTATGAAACATAGAGACTTTCAAGGGAATGTAATAAACAATTAAGCTCAATTTTTGGCTTGGTGAATACCCGTTTCAGCAATCAAATGTGTGTTCCCTTTTACTGAGTTAGTTCAATCAATCCAAGGTTATACCTTAGCATTGCGAACCTGTTATCTGGAAGGGGCTTGGTAAAGATGTCAGCAAGTTCATCATCAGTACCTATCTTGACAACCTGAATGTCTCCTTTTTCCACATGATCCCTAATAAAGTGGTGTCTAATATCAATGTGCTTTGTCGTGGAATGAAACTTAGGATTTTGCGTGATAGCAATAGCACTTGTATTATCACAAAAGATTGGTGTTTTCTTTGCAGAAATACCATAATCTCTTAGTTGTTGTTGAATCCATAGGATTTGGGCAGTACAACAACCAGCTGCAATGTATTCAGACTCAGTGGACGAATTGGCAACACAGGTTTGCTTCTTGCTGAACCATGATATCAGTCTAGTACCTAGAAACTGACAAGTTCCAGATGTACTTTTCCGATCAAGGGTTGATCCACCATGATCAGCATCTGAATAACCAAGCAATTCTAATCCAGAATCTTTTGGATACCATAATCCAACATTGACTGTGCCTTTGACATATTTCACTATTTTGATAGCTTTTGATGAATGTGTATTTTACACTTTCATTCGAGTCTTTTTCACCTATTTTAGCTATCCTCTATGTTAATTTAGCTATATTTTAGTACATTTTATTAGAATAGTGTCACGTTTCCCTTTAGATTTTATTTTACACGTTTTGGTTGAAATTCGAAGATTTCTGAGCAATTATATTGAAGTTGACAAGGAATTGGTGTTCCAGAAGCCTATTTGGAGTATCTGAAGGTTTCTGGAGAGGATTTGAAGTCTAGGGGCCGAATCTTGAGGTTAGAAGGCTACTAGAAGTCAGAAACCGAGTCCGAAAAGGGGAAGAAATCCAAAAACGCGTCGAAAACGCGGAATTCCGCGAGAATTACCCGGGGGCGAACCGCCGCAGGCTGGGGCGAACCGCCCCGTGTTTTTTCGGGGCCTATATATAGTGCTCAGTTTTTCTCCGAAAATCATATCTTTCCGGACCTACTTTCTCACCTCTGTCTATAGTTTTAGGTAGGAACTTCCCGGGGCCTGTCCTGGGAGTTCTATAGCTTAGGGGATACTTTTTCATAGCAGTTTGGAGCTCGTAGGACCGCAATCATCCGGAGATTGACAACCTTCGGTAACTTTGTATCTTACAGTTTTATTCTACTTATTTTATATTCTTTCAACATGTTTTCTTCTATGATTTCTGTTGATTGCATGCCTATTATGAGTAGCTAAACTTATCGTTGGTGGTAGTATGTGAATTCTTAGCGAAGGGAAGATAATCATGCTAATGGCTATATTGCGCATTATACTCCGTGTCATTGCTTTATTTCGTCGATCAGTTGTAACCAAAATTCTCGTATGTTGTATTGATTATTATGCACAATTGGACACTTGTCGACCATCAGACCAATTATCTTCGTAGTGTTGAGTAATTACGGAATACATTAGGACAATCATCAGACCAATTATCTTCGTAGTGTTGAGTAATTACGAAACACAGTAGGACAATAGTGATTGACTTGTCAGACCAATTATCTTCGTAGTGCTTAATATTTGCAGCAGGACACTAGATTGATTCAAAGATCTCTATGCAAGACCGTGGAATTTATGCATGATTATCGACCCGTTATGTTAAGAAGGACCATACTATCACCAATCTCCATTATCTGCTAGAAACCCCCTTTTGCTTTTTGTCTGCTGTTTTTATATTCTAAATTAGATTTGATAAAGCTAGTTATAGTCCTGAGAGAACGACACTCGAGTCATTCTACTGCTACACTACGGTTTTCGTTGTAGTTGTGGATTGCCTTTGGCTAAATAACAAATTTATTTGCTGAATCGAGACCCGACAAATCTCCTTTCATCAAATTGGCGCCGTTGCCGGGGACTATACTCCTTTTTTCTGTTTAATTTGTTTATATTTACAGCTTTAGATTCCTAATTCTATTAGTTTTAGTTTTCCTTTTTAATCTCTCTCTGATACTGCTTTCCTAGTTTGTTTCTAATCACCTTTCCTAGTCTGTTACAGATAGTGTATGCCGCATACACGTTCTGCAGGAACACCGCTTGCTAATTCAATTGCTGAGATCGACAGAGTCTACCACCAAAGAAGGTGACTACTTGAAAGGCGTGCACTAGAGGAAATAGAGGAAACCGATTTCTCTGAATCTCTACTCAGTCTCTTCAAGGAAATCGACGGAATGGCAGAAGCTAGACCACTGAAGGCATGGGTACAACCCACCAAAGATCGTATGAGGGGACCGGCGATTGTTCTTTCGTCTGCAACCCGAGATCCGGAGATCAAGAACCACGCATTCCAACAACTTCCGAGGTTCTATGGCTTATCAAGGGAAGATGTGATGGGGTACTTGCACGATATCGATGATTTCGTCAACCAACTCCCACGACCCGGAGCTGACATAACAACGGACGAGTTGAGAATGAAGGTTTTTGCTATGGGACTTGGCGACAGAGTCAAGTCATGGCTGAGTTCTCTTCCAGCAGGCTCGCTGGACACTTGGGAGAAGGTTTTTTCAGCTTTCATGGAGAAATACTTCCCTCACACCTTGACCACCGCGCTTAAGGCGCAAATCACGTGATTCAAGCAGGACTATGATGAGACCATCTACACCGCGTTCGAGAGGTTCCAAGATCTCACGAACAAGTGCCCTCACCATGGTTTTGAACTCTCCGACCTGGTCCAACACTTCTACAATGGACTAACCTTCGAGAATCAACAAGTGGTGGATTTCCAATGCCGAGGCAATATTTGGGAGGAAACCGCAGAAGCCGTCTGGGCAGTTTTCGAAAGGCTAGCTAAGGGTTCGCAGTTCAAGGACCCAAGAGCAATGGTTAGGAGACGTGGACCTGAAGCTCCACCGATTCAAGAAGCCCCTATGTACAGGGGGAATGGGGATCAATTCGAGTGCTTTACCAACGAATTGAAGCAAGTCCTCAAGAGCGCCACCGGAACAACTGTTTCGA
This sequence comes from Plantago ovata, assembly GCA_028274465.1. Classification (NCBI taxonomy): domain Eukaryota; kingdom Viridiplantae; phylum Streptophyta; class Magnoliopsida; order Lamiales; family Plantaginaceae; genus Plantago; species Plantago ovata. Next base: position 85,323,274 of record CM051456.1, on the reverse strand, counting down.
ACGAAGTATGCCGAATATGCAAGAACTATGGGCATGGAGCTCATATGTGTAGATCGGAGCTGGCATACGATGATGGCAACTGGGCTCGAGGAGGCGAAGAAGAAGCCTTTGCTACGGAGATTGGCACTCAAGAAGTTAGCTACGGACAAGACGGTAGGAATCCTCGAGGTGGATTTTGGAGAAGAGGATACCGTAACAATCAAGGATATGCACCGGCTAACCAAACTTACGGACCTAACCAAGACCGTAATAGGCTGAACTATGGCAATGATCACTGCGAAAACCCCGCTCCGAAAGAGCCACCGAAGTCGAAGTCGGCTCAACTGATGGAGAACTTGCAGAAGATGGTTGATCACACAAAGAGTTTTCTCAAACGTTATGAAGAAGATTCCGAGAAGACTAGGGCAAGGATTGATAAGTTGGAAGAGAGCACTAGGCTTGCCCATCAAAAGATGCAAGAGTTGATCGACCGAGGAGCAAGTAGGGAGCAAGGCAAACTGCCCAGGAACACTGAGAAGTCGTTGTCCATTAACTTAGTGGGTGATCTACCTGTTGAAATCACCATCAAGAAGGTTGCTAAGTGCGAGAGTTGCAAGAGGGAACTGCCCCCACAAGCCGAAGAAGAAGAAAAGGACCTTGGTACTAGCAAGAGTGAAGAGGAGCAAGAGGATCCCGAGCCACTCCCTCAAAGTTTCGATGTTAAGGTCGGGATTGGGGAGGTTGAAGATGTCCGAGCCACACTAGACACAGGATCCTACTCTAATGTGCTCCCTTTGAATGTTTTCGAGAAGAGTAACCTTGGAGAACTCACTGTGCATAAGGCTATTGTGCAACTAGCGGATGGATCCCTTGTGAAACCCGAAGGCGTTGTGAAGAATGTATTAGTCAAAATTGGTGAAGCCTCTGTCTACACCGATTTTGTAATTATGCCAGCATCAGCACCAGGAACGGGGGATGTCATACTCTTAGGACGAACATTCTTGACTAAGCTACGCTCCGTAATGAACATCTACCAAAGGACTTGCACTATCGAAGTGGACGGCAAGCAACATGTGTTGCAAGCCATATCCGATCCACCTGATCCACCCGATACTTCTAACACTATTGATTACAGTGGTCTTAACGTCTATGTTCACTCTTATTCACAGGATCAAAGCACGGGAAGGAGACTCATGAAGGGGAAGTCTAGTACCCTCAGAAGGAAAAGATAGGCGAAGACAGGAGTCGAGTCAGAGACTTTAAACAATGGCGCTATCCGGGAGGCAACCCGGGGTTTTTATCGCTTTCTTTACCGCTTTATTGCATGCATTCATACTTGAACAATTTGCTTTTCATATGTGAATTTGTTCGGTTCTGTGTCGTATGTGCTTATGTTGTGTTCGAGTGCGACTTTTCGAGTGATTTTTTGAGGAAAAATGATTTTTCGGGGACTAAAAACTTTTTCGGGGACAAAAAACCGCATTTTTATTTCAAAAAAAACGTTCGTCTCCCACCTAGGAGTGGGGGGCGAATCGCCCCACGTCCAGAGCGCGCGCGCGCGCTCTGGACGTGCGGGGCGGTTCGCCCCGCACGGGGCGGTCCGTCCCAGGTGTGGGGCGAACCGCCCCACACTTCCAGATTCTAAAAAAACGGGGGTTTCTTCCCCAAACCCCCATTTTCCTCCATTTTCATCTTCCAAACTCCAAAATTTCCTCCATATTCAAAATAACTTCAAATCTTCATAACTTCTTCATCTATCCATCATTTTGTGTGTTCTTTAGCTTCATTCGAAGCCCGTTGCGTGCTCTATCATTCTATCCTAACAAATTTCTTCCTAGCTCATTCAATTTCCGAATTTGAGATATTATCACATGAACCCTAATTTTTACAATTTGGGGATTTTTTTGATTTATGCTTCAATTAGGCTTGTATGATGTATGGGTTGATGATTTATGTGATTAGATTCGTTATTCATTGTCAATTACATGTTCAATTAGGCTTGGTTTGATGATTTGAGATTTTTGCTAATTGGATGATATATGTCTTGTTAGGAAATTGTCTCTCTTACTTTCATTCCATGTTTAAACATGTGTTTATTGATATGAAATTGATGGATGTATTGGTAGAATGCATGATTGATGAGATTGAGGATTTATGCTGGATTTTGATTTTTATGGTATGGATTGAACCTTGTGATTGAAGGCATTTGTTGTTAGCAAGAGCATAATGTGATATGTTATTGTAGTAGTTACATTGATATGTTGCGTAATGAATTAGCTAGACTAGGCTTTGGGTTTTTGAGGAGTTGGATTTTTGAGAATTTTAATCGTTTGTTCACTCGTATATTTACATATGCATAGGTCTGTTTTGAATCGTACAAGATACTAATTGCTGTTTGTAGGAATCATGGCACCGAGGACAAGGAGAACCGGCTCTAGCATAAAGGGGAAGGGAGTGGCATCAAGCTCCCAACCATCTCACGATTTGTACGAGTTGTCTGCCGCTGCGATAGAGGTGCGACAAAGGCTAGAGGCGGAGATGGCCGACGGAGGAAGGTCGATCATCCCGGATAGGAGGATTGACATTCCTGAGTCCGCGGCGGATAGAGCGGGATATAGGACGCTGTCACGTTTGGGGTCACAAAGCAATTGGGCATGGTACAGTTCCAACAGGTTCAAAGGGTACGACGAGAGCCTCCTCCGAGATTTCTACACTGGATACACGGATCTCGACGAGAAGAATGGGATGCTAGTCCGAGGCCTGATTATACCATGGAACCCAGAGTACATTTCTTCCTTCATCCATTTCGGGAACCTGGAATTCACAGGGAGCGACCACGCCTACTTGTATTCGAGGACCGCTAGGGGGATAGGGAGACACATCACCGACGTGATCTGCAACAGGGAGTACCGATATTCGGAAGTCGGGGCAGCACCTGGACGGATCAGTTATAGCGACCTTAGCATCGAAGCTAAGGTGATGATGAAATTTTGCATCTCCGACTTGATCCTGAGGAAGAATGACACATGGATTCAGCCCTACTACGCCGAGCTCCTCTACTGCCTCATAGACGGACATCAGATCGATATAGGGCACATTATGTATGAGGAGTACGAGCGCCACTGGGAAAAGAAGAGGAAGCCTTTCATCTTCCCAAGCTTCATCACAGCCTACTGCATATATCATGGGGTCGACGATATTGAGGAGGGGGATTGCGAGGTCGCTGCCCTTTCACCCTCGACCATTGAGGTACAGCTCAACAGGTATCAGTTGAGGAACCCCACAGCAGCCGCTGCTGATGTAGGAGCACCATTCCAGCCAAATGATTCCGATCATGAGGATGCTATGGAGGCCGATGTTGGCGAAGCCCCTATCCCAGATATTCCGTTTGTCCATCAAGCACCACATGCACCACCTGGAGCACCACAGGGGTCTGGAGGATTTGACTTCTCTGAATTCCGTACCTACCTCGACGGCCGTTTCGGCAGAATTGATGCCAACAACGCGGCCATGCGACAGGACATCGACAGGCACATTGTCCAGCACAACCGCGATTGGGAGATATTCGAGGAGCATCACCGAGAGGATAGGCAGCACATGTGGGAGCAGCAACAGCTCATTCAGCAACAGCAGGAAGCTCTACGACAGTCCAATGAGCTCATGAATGACATGTGGAGTGACTTTTATGGGGACTACCATCCCGACGATTAGTCCTTCCACATGTCCACTCGCAGCCGACCGAGGCCAAACCCTTCGGTAACATCTAGTATCACTTCTTATTACTCATTCTCTTTTGCTAGGGGCTAGCTTAAGAATCGTAAGGGGATGGGATGTGAACCATGATGTTAAGTATTGTTTGGCTTTGTGTCGATTAGTATCTCGTTCTTTGTTTGCATTTGCATTTGCACGTTTACTGCTTTCTTAGTTTTTTTTTAGGTTGCATTCACTACATTCATCCTAGGATAGTCTTGCATGTTTTATATGGAGTTTATTGCCGAATTTTTTGAACTTTTTTATTGGGTAGATCAACTAGCTATGGCATTAATCGTATGCTTCATCTCTATGAATTTGTTTGAGGTTTTTCTCGCTTGGCTTGTCACATTTATGTATTGCACTTAGTTAAGCATGGTAGTCTCGACATCACTTAGTGGTGTTTTCTCTACTGCGGTTCACGAAGGCCTTTATAATAGGATGGTGCATGTTAGGGTCTTATGGTTGTTTCCCGAGTAATTATGTACCTAAGAGGCAACAAGTCTTCACCATGCTTTGAGATTGCTAAATGCCTAGGAAGGAGGTAGTGTGAGGTTGTGTGATCCTTTGTTTATAACCTATTCGGGAGGGGGTTACACCATCATAGACTTGTTTCTGTTTTCCATTTTCGTATCGTGAGTTGAAAAAATTTTCGTAAATTTTGTACTCCAACCTATTCTTTCGAATAGGTTTGGGGAATTCGTGTGAGTCATTTTGTTTCTCTATTTGTTATGCTACTGCTGGCTAAAAAACATCGAAAAAAAAAGAAAAATTCCAGAAAAAAAAGAGAAAAAGAAAAAGGAAAAAAGAATCTGGAAAGAAAAAAAGAAGAAAAAAAGAGAAGACCCCAAAAAAGCAAAGAAGGATCCAAAAAAGAAAGCCAAATAGCAGTTAGCAAAGTTTGAGTCTTTTCCATTTTTCGTATTGTTCGTAAATCGTGTTGTAATTTTCTATTTTTATTTTTTATCCTTTTTGTCTTGAGTGTCATCTGTTCTAGACCACCCTCGTCCTTCCATTCAGGAAGTGGTGAATAGCTTAAGACTTTACTTGAGAGATGGGTAGAATAGGGGAGACTTATCTTTTATAGGGAACCCTCCTTCGTTTGATGAGAGCCAGTACTGGTTCGACCTCTTTTGAGGAAAAGTCTTAACATGGTGGAACAGCAGTAAGTCCTTAGTTTCATAGGCACTGGGCAACCATTCGTATCTTAGCATGCTTCATTACGTCATCACTGACTAGGTCCAGGTAGAGAATGTTACGAGAGACTATCTTGTCTTGACATAGGTGCTTATGTGGATGTGTATAAGTCAATCGAGGTATTCTTCAACCTATATTCATGCTTTGATTTATATGGTTTTTGTTCATATGTTATTTGATAGATTCAGTAGAATAGTTCATTTTATTTGGCATGAAACTCCATTTTGTGTCTTGCATGTTTTTTGTATTAGAGTCTAGCTTAGTTGCTTGAGGACAAGCAAAGGTTCGGTTTGGGGAGTTTGATGAATGTATATTTTACACTTTCATTCGAGTCTTTTTCACCTATTTTAGCTATCATATATGTTAATTTAGCTATATTTTAGTACATTGTATTAGAATAGTGTCACGTTTCCCTTTATATTTATTTTACAGGTTTTGGTTGAAATTCGAAGATTTCTGAGCAATTATATTGAAGTTGACAAGGAATTGGTGTTCCAGAAGCCTATTTGGAGTATCTGAAGGTTTCCGGATAGGATTTGAAGTCTAGGGGCCGAATCTGGAGGTTAGAAGGCTACTAGAAGTCAGAAATCGAGTCCGGAAAGGGGAAGAAATCCAAAAACGCGTCGAAAACGCGGAATTCCGCGAGAATTACCTGGGGGCGAACCGCCCCGTGTTTTTTCGGGGCCTATATATAGTGCTCAGTTTTTCTCCGAAAATCATATCTTTCCAGACCTTCTTTCTCACCTCTCTCTATAGTTTTAGGTAGGAACTTCCCGGGGCCTATCCTGGGAGTTCTATAGCTTAGGGGATACTTTTTCATAGCAGTTTGGAGCTCGTAGGACCGCAATCATCCGGAGATTGACAACCTTTGGTAACTTTGTATCTTACAGTTTTATTCTACTTATTTTATATTCTTTCAACATGTTTTCTTCTATGATTTCTGTTGATTGCATGCCTATTATGAGTAGCTAAACTTATCGTTGGTGGTAGTATGTGAATTCTTAGCGAAGGGAAGATAATCATGCTAATGGCTATATCGCGCATTATACTCCGTGTCATTGCTTTATTTCGTTGATCAGTTGTAACCAAAATTCTCGTATGTTGTATTGATTATTATGCACAATTGGACACTTGTCGACCATCAGACCAATTATCTTCGTAGTGTTGAGTAATAACGGAACACATTAGGACAATCATCAGACCAATTATCTTCGTAGTGTTGAGTAATTACGAAACACAGTAGGACAATAGTGATTGACTTGTCAGACCAATTAGCTTCGTAGTGCTTAATATTTGCAGCAGGACACTAGATTGATTCAAAGATCTCTATGCAAGACCGAGGAATTTATGCATGATTATGGACCCGTTATGTTAAGAAGGACCATACTATCACCAATCTCCATTATCTGCTAGAAACCCCCTTTTGCTTTTTGTCTGCTGTTTTTATATTCTAAATTAGATTTGATAAAGCTAGTTATAGTCCTGAGAGAACGACACTCGAGTCATTCTACTGCTACACTACGGTTTTCGTTGTAGTTGTGGATTGCCTTTGGCTAAATAACAAATTTATTTGCTGAATCGAGACCCGACAAATCTTCGTTCATCAGCTTTCTTGTAGTGTGATTCTCTAGTATCATATTGAAATGTTGCACACACACAAATAACATACCAAATATCAGGCCTACTTGATGTTAAATACAGCAAGGAACCAATGACCTTCATATACTTGTGTTCATCGACACTTTTGTCTTCTTTAGTATAGCCCAATTTGGTACCAACGCTCATAGGGATCTTTTCAGGTTTTTCTTCCTCTTTGATCCTGAACTTTATGAGCATTTCTTTCGTATACTTTGCTTGATTTATGAATATTCCATCTTTAAGTTGCTTGACTTGCAATCCTAGGAAATAATTCAATTTGGCCATCATGCTCATTTCAAACTTGTTAGTCATGAGCTTGGCAAAATCATCACAGAGTTGCTTGTCTTTAGACCCAAATATTATGTCATCCACATAAATCTGGACTAAAAGTATTTTACCAACAAGAATTTAGCCAACAAGATTTTATCAACTTCACCTTTCTTGAAACCGTTATCCAACAAGAATTTAGCCAAGGTATCATACCAAGCTCTTGGTGCTTGCTTTAGACCATATACAGCTCTCTGAAGCTTGTATACCATCTTAGTTTCTGAGGGAAGTTCAAAGCCGGGGGTTGTCCTAGATAGACTTCTTCAGCAAGTTCACCATTTAGAAATGCACTTTTAACATCCATTTGGTAAACTACGAAGTCATTATGAGAAGCAAAGGCCAAGAAAAGTCTAATAGCATCCAATCTTGCAACTGGAGCATATGACTCATCATAGTCCAATCCTTCAGTCTGACAGTAACCTTGAGCAACAAGACGTGCTTCATTCCTTGTTACTTTACCAGACTCGCTCAGCTTGTTTCTGAACACCCACTTAGTACCAATTGCTTTCTTTCCTTCAGCAAGGGGTACAAGTTTTCAGACTTTGTCCTTTCGAATTGATCCAGTTCTTCTTGCATTGCCTTGATCCATTCAGAATTCTTTAAAGCTTCTTCTATGGTCTTGGGTTAAATTTCTGAAACAAAGCAAGAGAACAAAGCTTCTACCTCAACAACCATTTCTTCTTCAGCAACTTCTTTGTTAGTAGAGACATTGGATCTAGTCACTTGGTGTTTGTCAAGATCACCAATCATATCCTTAGAGGGATGATCTCTAATCCATTTGTTAACAGGCTTTCTGCTCTTAGGATCTGGATATTTATGTGTTTCAGCATGTGACTCTTCAGCATGTACTTGTTCAGTACTACCGGTTTCTGGTTGTGACTCTACTGGTGTGGGTTCATCAGCAACTACTTGTTCAGTATTGTTGGGTTGTTGTAACTCATCAGTAGGCACAAGTGATTGTTCTATTTCAGCAACCTCAGGAGCAACTGATTCTTCAGCAGACTTCCCTTTCAGCAAAGGACAGTTTGCTTTGAAGTGTCCAGACTTTTTGCAATAAAAGCAAAGATCATTACCAACTGCTGGTTCTTCAGAAGAATTTGCTTGCTGGGCTTGCTTGTTCAGCGAGCTAGCTTCATTCTTGTACTTATGGTAGCTCTTGCTGATGAATTTTTTCATGTTTCTAACTACAAGAGCACTTTCATCAGCAGACTCTTTTTTATTCTTCTTTTCAGAAGATGAAGGCTTGGCCAGCAAGAGCAATGTTTTTCAATTTTTCAGCAAACACATTTTCTCTTTGCCTTGTCTCATAGTTGACAGCAGCAAGGTGACAGAACCACTCTGTTGGAGTGATGTTAGGCATTCCTTGGTTGTAGTAGAAATTCTGAGTGTGAATCCACTCTTGGTTCAAACTTCTGATAATGGTTTTCACCTTTTCAGAATCTGAGTAGAAATTTCCAGCACCCAAGGCAGCCATTTCACTCACAAGAGTTGTGAATCTGAGATCCAAGTCTTTGAGTGACTTAGTGGTACCTTGTTTGAAATTCTGAAACTTCAATTTTAGCACTTCGAGTTTGTTTTCCTTGGTTTTGTCAGATCCAATACAAAGATCTTGAACCATTTTCCAAGCTTCTTTTGCAGTATTGGCACCCCACAGTTTGCACTGTATGGTGTCTGGAGTAGATCGAATAATGATGTTTCTTGCTTGGCCATCAAGATGGAATCTTTTGGCTTCATCATAAGTCCATTCCTCTCTTGGTTTATCCACAACCTTGTCGACTGGGTCACCACTAGGTATGTCTATAACATGTTTGTCTTTTGTGGTGTCTGGGAATGATTTTACAACCTTAGTGATCTTGAGTGGTCCATCATTGATGACAGTGACCATCTCATCACTAATGGCCTCAAGATGTAGAATCATATTGTTTCGCCATTTCTCATAGTTTTCCAGCTTCAACTAGGGAGAATCTCCCAGAGACATCCTATCAGCAAACAACTACCAAACTGATCGAGTGAAAGTGATTTTCGGAAAGCGCCTAAGGGGATCTAGGTTCAGTGCTGAAGGTTAAAGAACCTCCAACTCTGATACTACTTGTTGGTCCCTTTAGACAACAAGTAAGGACTAGAGGGGGGGTGAATAGTCTTTAAAACTTTTTCGTCGTCTAATAACTTTCTCAGCAAGTACTTTATTACTTTTCAGTAATGAGTTTGTTGGTACTTAACTTTCTCAGCAACTACTTGTTACTTTTCAATGACAAGGTTACTGATACTTCAAAAAATAGAGTGCGGAAGTCTTGTACAATAAGTGCTTTTAACAGAAAGAAAATTTCAGCAAGTAAAAAGATAAACAGATCAAAAACAAAGTAACTTTCTGAAAGATAGCTGCAGGAATGTAAATCACACACACTTTTATAGTGGTATCTGAGGGTGGCGTAATCCCTCAACTAATCCACTTTGTCCTTTCTAGGACTGAATCCACTACGATAAGATATGAGGTTCCTTACAAATCCTATCACTAATAATTCTCATAAACCAAAGCACACCTGCCTTGTTTCCAACCTAAACTAGAGAACTGTAACTTTGTTCTCCACCAAACTTGGGACACTTTATCAGCAAAACTATGCTTGATTAGTCCCCCTGACAAACACGCCTGAAAGGTGGCTTTTATCAGTTAGAGAGGTTTGGAATGAGATTACTTGAAAATAACTTTTCAGTTATAACAATTAATCTGAAGTGTTAGGAAACTTGTAATTTTGATGAGCAATTAACCATGCTAAATTAAGAAAAGTCCAGTAACTAGTACTCTTAAGGTCCATAGGAATTTAGAATTTTAAGGACATTGTAAAAGAGGAACGTTTGCTGAAGACTTAGAATAGGTGCTAGATAGGTTGGTTGTAAAGCTTATGATGTATCTTGTTTTCTGAAAAGAAATACAAATTATATTGAAGCATTTGCTGATGATGTACTTTGTTTTTACAAACAAACTATTGAAGCATTTAGAACCGCTCAGAATCTTGAAGATTTTGAAGATCTGAAGACTTGAAGAATTCGAAGATCTGAAGATTAGAAGATTTCTGAAGACTGGTATCTACAAAGGCACATGTTGCTCAGAAAGTGGAAACTTCAGCAACAGCATTGCATAAGTGAAAATCTGAACGACAGAGTAGGTTGTGCTTGCTGAAACTGAGACTGACCACTTGCTGAAAGTACTTGCATTTGCGCTCCAATGTTACTGTTTGAATTCTATTCAAATAAGCATTAAATGCAAAGCTTGCACGCGAAGGACATGAAGACAAACAAGGACGCTGCTGAAAGTACAAAAGCAAGATAGTGACATTTTAAGGAACAAAAGCCTTAGGATTTGAAATTCAAACGGCTCCTTATTTGCACTATAAATAGAGGTCATCCGGAAAAGAGATGAAGTGTGTCAACAACGTGATCATACTCTCACCTGTGCTTAAACTCACATACCCTTCAATACTCTTATTGCCATTGATCCGTTCCAAGACTTAAAGCTTGAAAAAGCTACTTGTGAAGAAGTAGAGTTTACACTACTAAGAAATTAGTTAAGTGATTCTTTCTTTCTTTCGAACAAGAACAAGTCTTGACACCAGAAACATTCAAACTTGTCTACTGCAAAGTATTCAAAGTTGTGTTTCTTAGATTACTTGTTGTAACTGAATAAGTTATAATTAAGTTATCTCATCCCGAACCTCTCTAACTGAAAATACACCCTTTCAGGCGTGATATTCAGGGGGAACTTAATCGACATAGTTTTGCTGATTAAAAGTACCAAGTTTGGTGGAAAACAAGGTTGCATTCTCTAGATTAGGTTGGAGACGAAGCAAGTGTGCTTTGGTTTCTGTTTGAATCGCTCTAGATAGGAGTTGTAAGGAACCTCAATCTTATCATTAGTGGATTCAGTCCTAGAAAGGACAAAGTGGATTAGTTGAGAGATTACGCCACTCTCACATACCACTATAAAAGTCTTTGTGTGATTTGCTTACTGTATTTGGTTTTCAGCAAATCATATCTATCTGTACACTGTCACTCACATCACTTGCTGAAACCTTTATTTACTGAAAAATTACTTATTGTATCAAAGACTTCCGCTCTCTGATTTTAAGTATCAGTAAACCTAGTTACTGCAAAGTAACTTGTGCTTGCTGAGAAAGTTAAGTATCAGCAAACTCATTACTGAAAAGTAATAAGCACTTGCTGAGAAAGTTTTAAACGACGAAAGTTTGAAAATACTATTCACCCCCCCCCCCTCTAGTCTTTTCTTGTTGTTTAAAGGGACCAACAAGTGGTATCAGAGCTGGAGGTTCTTTAACCTTCAGCACTGAACCTAGATCCCCTTAGGTGCTTTCCGTAAATCACTCTCACTTGATCAGTTTGGTAGTGCTTTGCTGACAGGATGTCGTTAGGAGATGCTCCCTTGCTGAAGCTGGAAAATTACGAAAAATGGCGAAACAACATGATGCTACATCTTGAGGCCATTAGTGATGAGATGGTTACTGTCATTAATGATGGACCTATCAAGATCACTAAGGTTGAAAGGAGTTTCCCTCACAAGACCACTGAAGCTGGAAAGGAAACTATCTTAGGCGACCCGACTGATACTGTCGTGCCAAAACCAAGAGAGTAATGGACTTCCGACGAAGCCAAGAGATTCCGTCTTGATGGCCAAGCAAGAAACATCATCATTTGATCAACTCCGGATACCATACAGTGCAAACTGTGGGGTGCTAAGACTGCAAAGGAAGCTTGGAAAATGGTTCAAGATCTTTGTGCTGGATCTGACAAAACCAAGGAAAACAAACTTGAAGTACTTAAATTAAAGTTTCAAAACTTTAAGCAAGGTACAAACGAGTCACTGGAAGACTTGGATTTCAGATTCACAACTCTTGTTAGTGAAATGGCAGCCTTAGGTGTTGGAAATCTTTACTCAGATTCTGAGAAGGTGAAAACCATCAAGGAATGCCTGATATTACACCAACAGAGTTGTTCTCTCATCTTGCTACTGTCAACTATGAGACAAAGCAAAGAGAAAATGTGTTTGCTGAAAAATCACAAAACATTGCTCTTGCTGCAAAGTCGTCATCTTCTGAAACGAAGAATGATAAAGAGCCTACTGATGAAAACTCTTTGGTTGTCAAAAACATGAAGAAATTCATTAGTAAGGAACTTGAAAGGCGAAAAGCAAAAGAGAAGCTGAAAAAGCATCTTGGTAACAATTACCATAAGTACAAGAATGAGACTAGCTCGCTGAACAAGCAAGCTCAGCAAGCAACCTCATCAGAAGAACCTGCAGTTTGAAATGATCTATGCTTTTACTGCAAGAAGCCTGGACACTTCAAAGCTAATTGCCCTTTGCTGAAAGGAAAATCTGCTGAGAAGAAGAAGAAGTTCAAAAGAGCTTTTATTGCTGAAGAAAAGAAGAAGCTTCAAGCAAAAATCGATGCATTATGCATTCATACTAGCTCCGAAGACAGTGAGGATGAAAGCTCAGACACTGACGATGAAGAAGCCACTCTAGACGTGGAGATTGGCAAAGAAGTTTGTGGAATAGCTATGGAAGCTTATCCAGATGTGTCAAACTACGAGTTCTGCCTCATGGCCGGTCAGGTAAACAACCCTACCTCTGACTCAGACTCAGAAAGTGAAGACAAGATTGACCTTGACAAGATTCAAGGAGAAATCGAAAGATTTGAGAAAACTCTGAGCAGACAGCAAGAGAAACTACAGATTGCTGAAACTCTGACCAAGCAGACTACTGGAAAGTATGTCTTGCTGAAGGAAGAGACAGAAGAAAAGGATGCTGAAATAAGGCGTCTTAAGAAGTTGATTGCTGAAGCTACAGAGAAGAATTCTCAAATGGCATTAGAATTGCTGAAATCCAAGAGATGAAAAAGATGAAAATCAATTTCAAATCTTATGCTGACGCAAGTAATACGCTGACTGAACTAAACTCTTATTTGAGAGATCCATCTCAGAAAGAAGGTTTAGGTTCAACGTATGAAGGTGATGACGTAGAAATCTTGAGTAAACATAAATCACCGATTTCCTTTGTACGTGCTACTGATAGTGGTCTACCAGAACTCTATCAGTTTGGTCAATCTAAGGTTGCTGAAACATGCAATCAAGTACCTATGACCATAAAGCCCGCTGTTGCTACTCAAAGTAACAAGACTTTAAAAGGAAAACAGGTTGCTGAGAAGCAAACTGGAAAGAAGAAGGATGATGTAAAGCATTCCGCCAAACAAGTTGTTGAAAAGCAAGTTGTTAAGTCTAAAGGCAAGATTACTAAAAGTAATCAGAAGACCTTTGCTAACAAACCTGAATCAAGTAAGGTTCCGAAAAGTGGACTCGTTTCAAAACCAAGCAAAGTCAACTTTTTCACGAATATAAGCAAAGTCAGCAAAGATACTTCAAAGAGATGAATAAAATCAAGCCTAAGAGCTCTGAAAAGACTCTTAATGCTAGGGCTAGAAGGAACCTTGCTAGAAAAGAACTTACTGAAAAGTATGTTCAGCAAAAAGGTCAACCGAGCAAGACACCACATCAGAAAGTGGATTTGATCAGCATGAATCAAAAGACTTTCAGCTCAAAACCTTCTAGTTCCTCAGCAAGTAGAAAACAAGTCAAAGTTGAAAAACTTAAGACTTCCATTATTGAACATGTTAATGGACATCCATTATTGGATAATTAACTTGTTTGCTCTTGATTGTGCAGACTTCAGCCACGAAGACAAACGATGCAATCTGGCACTTTGATAGTGGTTGTGGAAAGCACATGACGGGCAACAAGAATAACCTTATAAACTATAGACGGTGGTCTAAAGGTCCAACAATAAGGTTTGCTGGTGGAGGCTCCGGTTCTACAAAAGGATATGGTGACGTGAAGTTAGGATGCATAACCATTACTGGAGTTCTTTATGTCAAAAATCTTAAGTTTAACCTTTTCAGCATGAGTCAGTTTGCTGACAAAGGATACTTCATCAAAATCAAAAGTGATGAATGTAAACTTATAGATTTCGAGACTAAAAAGGTAATTATGATTGCAAGAAGATCAGGAGGCTTGTACACCGTAGATTGGTCCTCAGCAATCGTTGAAAAATGCCTTGTCTCAGATCATGATTGCCTTGCTGAAAAAGCATAGTTATGGCATAAACGAAGAAGTCATCTAAACTTCAAGACGCTGAATAAGCTGTCTAAAAAGGCACTTTTAGTTGGATTACCTAAGGTTACTTTTAAGAAGGATGGTGTTTGCAATGCATGTCAGCAAGGGAAGCAAACCAAATCCTCTGTCAAGAACAAGGCAGTACTGTCAACTACAAAACCTTTACAACTCTTACACATGGACTTCTTTGAATCGTCTTCAACAAGCTATGCTGGTAAGAAGTATGGTCTGGTCGTGGTGGATGACTATTCAAGATTCACTTGGGTAGTATTCATCAAGCACAAATCTGAAACAAGGACTGAAATACCTAACTTGCTGAATAAGCTTGAAGTCATGAAAAATGACAAGGTAAAAGTCATAAGGACAGACCATGGTACTGAGTTTGTAAACCAGTACATAACTGAATATTGTACCTCAAAAGGTATACAACATCAGTTATCCTCAGTAAGAACACCACAGCAAAACGGTGTTGCTGAACGGAAGAATCGTACCCTGAAAGAAGCCGAAAGAACAATGCTTGCTGACACTGAAATAAGTGAGGCTTACTGGGTTGAAGCGATTAATACCGCCTGTTATACTCAAAACAGATGTTTGATTACTAAGGAATACAACAAAACTCCTTATGAATTGTTTGTTGGAAGACCTCCTAACATCACTCATCTAAGAGTATTTGGTTGCAAGTGTTTCGTTCTTAATAATGGTAGAGAATACCTAAGAACATTTCAACCAAAGGCAGATGAAGTGAAATTTCTCGGTTACTCCTTGCATAGTAAAGATTATAGAGTTTACAACAAAAAGGCACAAAAGATTGAAGAATCAGTGCATGTTGTATTCTATGAAAAGACACAAGGAGTGCCTGTTGAAGAAGAAATATCAGAATGTATGAAAAAGTTAATCATACATGAGCAAAGAACTGAATCTAATGCTAGGCAAATCAAGTCAATTGAACTAAATGATGATTCTGACAATGACTCTCCTCACCCAAGTCATGACAAGATAAATATAGTTCACGACAAAGAATTTCCAGCAAAAGACGCAGTTGCTCCGGAAGTTGCTGAAATTAAGCAATCTCCAGTGCCTGTTGATGAGCTACCTCAATCAAGCAATGCTGAACAAGCAGTTGCTGATGAACCAATCTCAGCAGAGACACAAAATCCTAGTAGTACTGAACAAGTACATACTGAAGAGTCACATGCTGATGAGCAAACATATCCAGATCCAACAAGCAGAAAACCTGTTAATAAATGGATTAGAGATCATCCCTCTACGGATATGATTGGCGATATTAATAAACGCCAAGTGACTAGATCCAAAACTACTCATGGACTTGTTGAAGAAGCAACTGTCGTAGAAGTAGAATCATTGTTCAAATCAAGCATCTTGTTTTGTTTCAGAAATTGAACCTAAAACCATAGAAGAAGCTTTAAAGCATTCTGAATGGATAAAGGCAACGCAAGAAGAACTGGATCAATTCGAAAGGAACAAAGTTTGGAAACTTGTACCACTTGTTGAAGGCAAGAAAGCTATTGGTACAAAGTGGGTGTTCAGAAACAAGCTGAGTGAGTCTTGTGAAGTAACATGAAATAAAGCACGATTAGTTGCTCAATGTTACTGTCAGACTGAAGGATTGGACTATGATGAGTCTTATGCACCAGTTGCAAGATTGGATGCAATTAGGCTTTTCTTGGCCTTTGCTGCTCACAATGACTTCATTGTTTACCAAATGGATGTTAAAAGTGCATTCTTGAATGGTGAACTTGCTGAAGAAGTCTACCTAGAACAACCCCCTGGCTTTGAACTTCCCCAAGAAATCAAGATGGTATACAAGCTTCAGAAAGCTGTATATGGTCTAAAGCAAGCACCAAGAGCATGGTATGATACCTTGGCTAAGTTCTTGCTGGAAAATGGTTTCAAGAAAGGTGAAGTTGACAAAACCTTATTTACCATGAACCATGATGGTAAAATACTCTTAGTTCAAATTTATGTGGATGACATAATTTTTGGATCTATGGACAAGCAACTTTGTGATGATTTTGCCAAACTCATGACAAACAAGTTTGAAATGAGTATGATGGGAAAATTGAATTACTTCCTAGGATTGCAAGTCAAGCAACTCAAAGATGGAATATTCATAAATCAAGCAAAGTATGCGAAAGAAATGCTCCTAAAGTTTAGAATTACTTCCTAGGATTGGGTGTTGGTACCAAATTGGGCTATACTAAAGAGGATAAAAGTGTTGAAGAACACAAGTATAGGAAGCTCATTGGTTCCTTGTTGTATTTAACAGCAAGTAGACCTGACATTCAGTATGCTGTTTGTGTGTTGATGAATGTGTATTTTACACTTTCATTTGAGTCTTTTTCACCTATTTTAGCTATCCTCTATGTTAACTTAGCTATATTTTAGTGCATTTTATTAGAATAGTGTCACGTTTCCCTTTAGTTTTTATTTTACAGGTTTTGGTTGAAAAACGAGGTTTTCCGGGCAATTATATTGAAGTTGACAAGGAATTGGTGTTCCAAAAGCTTATTTGGAGTATCTGAAGGTTTCCGGATAGGATTTGAAGTCTAGGGGTCGAATCTGGAGGTTAGAAGGCCACTAGAAGTCAGAAACCGAGTCCGAAAAGGTGAAGAAATCCAAAAACGCGTCGAAAACGCGCAAAATCCCGAGTTTTTCTCCCGGGCGAATCGCCCGAGATGTGGGACGAATCGCCCCACACCAGGCGACTCGCCCGATGTGTGGGGCCCTTCGCCCCACACTAATTCAAACACTATATATAGTTGCTCAGTTTTTCTCCGTTTTCATACTTTTTCAAACCTATTCTCTCACCTTTCTCTGTAGTTTTAGGTAGGAACTTCCCAGAGCTTGTTCTGGGGGTTCATAGCTTAGGAGATACTTTTTCATAGCAGTTTGGAGCTTGTAAGATCGCGATTCTTCGGAGACTGACAACCTTCGGTAACATTGTATCTTACAGTTTTTCTACTTATTTTTATATATCTTTCGACATGTTTTCTTCTATGATTTCTGTTGATTGCATGACAACTATGAGTAGCTAAACTTATCGTTGGTGGTAGTATGTGAATTCTTAGCGAAGGGTTGATAATTATGCTAATGGCTATATCGCGCATTATACTCCGTGTTATTGCTTTATTTCTTTGATCTTTCAGAATCTCTATCTTCGTATTGTTGATTAATAATTGCACACAATTGGACAATAGTCTTTGACCTATCAGAATCTATATCTTCGTAGTGTTGAATAATTACGGAACACAATTGGACAATAGTCTATGACCTATCAGAATCTATATCTTCGTAGTGTTTGATAATTGCAACAGGAGAATTCATTGATCAAAGATCTCCATGCAAGACCGAGGAATTTACGCATGATTATTAACCCGTTATGCTTTGAAGGACCATACTACCACCAATCTCCATTATCTGTTAGAAAAACCTTTGCTATACCGTCTGCTATTTTTATATTCTTTAATTAAATTAGATAAAGCTAGTTATAGTCCTTAGAGATCGACACTCGAGGTTATTCTACTGCTACACTACGGTTTTCGTTGTAGTTGTGAATTGTCTTTGGCTAAATAACAAATTTATTTGATTAATTGGGACCGACAATTCCACGTTCATCATGTGTGTGCAAGATTCCAATCTGATCCAAGAGAATCACACTACAAAAAGGCAATCAAGATACTCAAATATGTCAAAGGTACAATCAATGTTGGATTATGGTATCCTAAAGATTCTGGACTAGAATTGGTTGGTTATTCTGATGCTGATCATGGAGGATCAACTCTTGATAGAAAAAGTACCTCTGGAACTTGTCAGTTTCTGGGTACTAGATTAATATCATGGTTCAGCAAGAAACAAACTTGTGTTGCCAATTCATCCACTAAATCTGAATACATTGCAGCTGGTTGTTGCACAGCTCAAATCCTATGGATTCAGCAACAATTAAGAGATTATGGTATTTCTGCAAAGAAAACACCAATCTTTTGTGATAATACAAGTGCTATTGCTATCATGCAAAATCCTAAGTTTCACTCTAGGACTAAGCACATTGATATTAGACATCATTTCATAAGAGATCATGTGGAAAAAGGAGATAATGAGGTTGTGAAAATAGGCACTGATGATCAGCTTGCTGACATCTTTACCAAGCCCCTACCAGATAATAGGTTCGCAATGCTAAGGTATAACCTTGGATTGATTGAACTACCTCAATAAAGGATACATCTGGCAGAATGGTGAAACAGGTATTCAGCAAGCCAAAGTATTCTTGTTTAAAAGCCCCGTCCACTGATTTCTTCTAAGAAATGATAAATCACTATATGTTTGCTGAAACAGGCATTCAGACAATCAAAGATACTGAAACAGGTATTCAAGTATCAAGGGAATATTCTGAGACGGGAACTCAGAAAAAGAGCAAAACTCATATCTCAAATTTTACCAAAGGATATCTCAAGTACAAAAGTATTTACTGATACGGGAACTCAGAAATATCTTTTAAACTTAAGAAAATACGAGATATCTAAGTAAGGGGGAACTTTCAGCAAGTACCTAGGCTATTTATGCAAGCTCGCTGAAAAGATTCTTGTCTATTTCAGCAAGCAATCTAATCCCTTAAAACTCGGTAAAATCAATTTGTGATGTTAAACGGGCACAGATAAACTCGTAATAATCATGACATAAAATTCAATCGTGGCCATTGATTAAAAGGAGTTACTAATCTAACGGCTAACAAAACAAAGAGAGAGAGTGCTCTGACGGTTTTAGTTAGGGGGCCAGTACGCATTCAATGCAAAGGCTCCACTAACGCCTGTGTTTCTCTGTTTTACCCTTGCTGAGAGCTCAAATCAATTGAGTTTCTCACACATCAGAGACACTATATAAAGAAGGAGTTAGAGAAATGACAAAATTCTTTAACTCACATTTCCTTTCACTGCAAATTTTAGCCTGAATCTACTGTACCTCCGGTCAAAAAGCAAACTTTCTCTTTTCGTACACATTTTTTCTTCTCTATAAAAGAAATGGCACCAAAGAGACAGTCTTCTAAGTCCTCAAAGTCATCTAAGGTAGACAGTGTTGAGATACGCACTGCTCCGGTGACTACTCCGGCAACAAACACAACGAAAGTTGTGTTGAAAAACAATAGAATATCGGAAAAACCTATGCCTCCGTCATATCTTGACACTGCAAAGTGTGAGATGTTGATGCAATGGGGTGGTTTTGCAAAGGAGAAGTACATTAGGTACTTCTATGAACAAGAACTCGATGACGAGAATGAAGACGCGCTTGAGTTTATCAAGTAGCAAGGCCTCATGAACTTTATATCTGCTCGCACTAAGCAAGTGAGCATGATAGATACAATGGAATTCTACAACAATGCAGAAATCCAGTGCCTTACTGATAGTAAAGGAGTCACTGAAAAAGTGATCTTTACTACAGTTCAGAACACGCAAATCGTCCTGAAATGGACTGATTTAGCGGAAATATTTCAGATTCCAACCACTGGAACTGAAGATGATGTTACTGCCACTGACGAAGAAATTGAAGCTTTCTACAGTGACGTCAGAAATGAGAAAATGAAGAAAGGCGAGATTGCTCCCGTGACTTGGACAAAGCACGTTAAGAGAAAGCATCTCTGCCATTCACTTGGTCTAGTAGCTCTGCTACTGATAAAAGTTCTTGACTCCCAAGTTGGAGGAATTGACCAAGTAGGCCTGAGAAGATGGTCGCTGCTGATGCATATCCATGAAAATAAAACAGAACTTAACTGGGCTAAGTACATTTTCAACAGGCTTGTTGATTGTGTTACTAAGTTTAAGGTAAAGGTAGAAGACAACAAGGTCTCACCTTCCTTTCCAGTTATGTATGGAATCAAGATATGCTACATCCTTGAACATTTCAAGATTCAGCTGAGAAACCCACTACCAATCAAGAAGTCTGTATGCAATGTGGGAAGATCATTCTACAAGCAGAATGTACCTAAGACTTCTGGCAAGAAACTAGAAAAATCAAAGAAGACAACAGCTGCAAATGTTGTCAGCACAAGCCAGCAAGAAAGGTATACAACAGCTGCAGATGTCACCACTCAACAACTTAGAGATGAAACTGTTGTAGATGGTGGTGACAAAAATGAAACTGCTGTAGTTGATCAACAAGGTACATGTACAACAGCCGTTGCTGAAAATGCAACTACTGACGCCTCTGGGACACTGGAGAAATCTAAAAAGAAAAAGAGGAAAGCTGATAATGACGCTCAGACTGCAGCGTCATAGCAAACCCCGTACCGAAGAGGAAAAGGACCGGCAACACAAGGAAGAAAACACTGGCTCGCAAGTCAGTTCCTGTTGTCCATGACCTCTCAGACAATTCCCAGACAAATGCTGAAACGCATTTGCCAGTAGATGTTGACAAGGTGGTTACTGAAGCCTATGTCAGCAACATTGAAGTGTTTGCGGAAGCCTTCAATGATCGACTCAACGTTGATCCTTCTACTGAGAACAGACCACAAGGCAGTGGAAATGAAATTCCTGCCCAAGTCCCAGATATCTACATTGTAGATAATCCAAATGATCTAACTCTGGAACCAGCAAGTGATATTGTTGCTGATCTGCAAAGTGCGGCACTTGCTGATGCTGCTGAAAAGATGGTTGTTGAACAAGCAACTCATCAAGTTGCTGAAACCCCGGTTTCTGAAACCCCGGTTGCTGAAGAACCAGTTGTTTTGACAGCAATGGTTCAAGTTCCAGAAGTTGCTGAAACACAAGAAGCACTATTCAATGACGCATCTCGTGATGCTGAGAATACTGGCCCAAGTTCACCAAAGACATCAATCGACAAAGTCCAGCTTGTACTGGAAGCTATAAGCCAACAAATGGAGTTGGAGATTGAAGAATCATCCAACAAATCCATTGATGTCTTCATGACAAGCAGTGAACTTAAAGGTCAAGATGCTTCTGCTCAACTTGTAATTTCAGAGACAAGGGAGATTGCTGAAACCGCGCAGCTTTCTCAAACAGAGAAAAACAAGAAGTCTGCTGAAGAAACAGTCCCGGAAAATGAAGAAGTTGTTAATGCTGAAAGGACTGAGCCACAACCTGTCCTTCTCCAGCAGGTAGTTAATTCAACCATCAGTAAACCTTCAAATTCTGAAACTTATTCTTTTGCTAATATTACATTATCTCTACAGACTTCTCAAGATGCAAGTCAGATGGTTGCTGAAGCCTCTGCACCAGAATCAACACTTCATGCTCAGCAGGTAGTTAATGTTTTTGGTAATAAAACTAAGTTTGACAGCTTAGTACTTGTATCTAACTCAAATTTGTTTCAGGATGAACAAATGGAGGATGCTACTCAAGCTCCTCAAGTAATGGAAATTGTACAACATGAGCTTGCTGAATCTCAGTAGGTAATTCATGTTTCAGCTTTGAACTCTAAAGCAATTATCCAAACCAATCCTGATCTAAATTTCGTTCTTTTTCAGGCTCAAAAGGAGACCACTGAAGTGGTGCTCATCCGTGAAGATCAACAAGTGAGTTCTGAGGAACTGTACTTGAACTTCAAAAAGACAACTTTGTCAAGAGTTGCTAAGTCCGTCAGCAACTGGCAAAGATATAGGCGAATGGACTTCTCTGATCTCCATCTTCATCTTTCAAATGAGAAAAAGAGATCTTCTCTGCTGAAGCTCGAGACATTCGTTCACTCCATCCTCCCGGAAGAAATGACATATTGTCAGCAAATGAGCTCGAATCTGATTCCTCAAATCAAAGAGAATATGAAGGCCAAATTCAAGAGTGCCTCTCCAGCTGAACAAGCTGTGATGCTCAAGGGTTTCTTTGTACCCGTGGTGGCTGATCCCCACAAAATCAATGAGGAAGAGGAAATGACGAGTGTTGCTTTGTACAAGCACCTCGAGTTAGTAATTCTGACCGATGATGATGAAGAGGAAGAAGATGAGAACATTCCCACTGATCCCAGTGATGATGAAGGGAAAGATTCCAAGGACAAGAAAGATGATGATGATGACAATAAAGGTCCAAGTCCTGATGCTGGAGGATTAAAGTTGACAGTTGCTGAAAATGTTCAACCAGAAAATCAGCAAGCTGAACAACCACAACCTCAGCATGAATCTCAACCTGCTCCTACTGCTGAAACTCAAGCACCTGTACAAGGTGCTGATACTGAAGAAGAATATGCCAGAAAAAGGGCTGCCTTGAAAAATGGCAAGAGTCCAATTTCTGATGACAAGGTCACTGATGCAAACCTTGATGATGATGATGAAGTGGATGAAGATTACCAACGCGCTCTACAGAACAGTCTATTGATCCATGCAAGGCATATGCAGGATCTAGAAATTGGTCAACCTTCAGGAGTAAGACAAAGGAAGTCCCCTCCCTTCCATTTACTACTGGCGAAACTCCAGTTATTCAGTCTCAAACGTTGCCTTCAGCAACTACTCAATTAAAACTAACTACTGGTGAAACTCCAGTAATTGAGTCTCAAACTCAATTAAAACTAACTACTGGTGAAACTCCAGTTGTTGAGTCTGAAGTTTTGCCATCATCAACCACTCAACCAAAAGGAAGTGAAGCTGCTGACTTAGGTTCCAAGGTTGCTGACCTTGATGAATCTGAGGATGACGACTACTTATCAGCAAATGAGGATGAACAATCCAAAGAGACCCAAAAGTGGTTCAAATTCCTCCTCCTGATTACATAAATGATCTAGACGATGGTCTAAGAGGAGAATTGCTGATAAAGGATGATCAGTTTGCTTTAGAACTGAAAGTTCATTCCTTGACTCCAAAACTAGTGCCGTTCCCAAGAGTTGAGGAGTTTACTCCTAGAATTTTGGCACTGAAGAAAGTCCATGATGCCTGCAAAGCAGAAGATGAGGCATTGCTTGCTGAGAGCCCGCTTGATTTTGGAAAAATTTTTGCTACAGTGCTGAGACGCACTACTACTCTGACAATAGCTCAAAAAGACATCAGTCTTTATCACAAGAGTTATGAAGAAGATGTAAGTCAAGCACTCAGACTCGCAATCCATGTCTAAGGGGGAAAAGAAAAATACCAGAAAGAGAAATCAAACCCCTCCTACTGTTGATGAGCCACTGCCCTTAGAACCTCTTGCCGAAAGAGAGCAAAGTTCAAAAAGGCAAGCAGAATCTGAGTTGAATTCAGCAAGTACCAAAAAGAGAAAAACCGCTGCTGAAACTCAAGATTTTTGCCATACTGAAAGTCATCAAAATCAGAATGAAGATGATGACAATCAGACAATATCTCAAGCCATAAGAGCTAGACCCTTAACAGCCTTGACTCCGTCTGGCCACTCAAAGCATTTCTCGTCTGACTCTTCAGCAAGAGATCAAGACAATGCTAAATCAAGAAGAAGAAGGCAAAGACAGGAAGAAAAGAGGCTGGCCAGCATTGCTATTGGCTCCGGCATCGAATATACAAAGACCAGTAATGATGAAACCACTCAGAATGTAATCAGAAACATTCATGGTTGCTGGATCTTAAAGCTGGAAGATTTGTTGGTGAATGAGTTCTTTCCTACAGCCATATTGAATCAAATGTTCAAATGGATTGAACTTAAGGTCGAAAGGAAACAAAGGGAAGAATCCCTCCCAAGAAACGTTGCTGGGAAATGGTTGAATCTTGAGGTCTCAGTAAGAAGAACTGCCATTGGTAAGACTTATAAACAAGAACCAAATCTGATAAAACCACCTGGCATTGCTTATTACTCTGACCCAGTAACCAAGAAAACAAAGAAGAGACTTGGATTGATTCCTTACGAGTACTTCTATCTCACTGCTAAGGATCAAGAAGAAGATCTTCTCTGGCTAAGAAAGATTCATCCTAAAAGCATTTCAGATACACAGCTTCTCCATGCCAGCAATTGGGGCATGCATTTGTGGGTAACTCACTACATGGAAATGAATTCTGAAAAGCATCATCATACTGCCTGCAAACACGCAAGAATTCTTCAACTACAAGTCCGTAGGCTTCTGGAAAACTACGAAAAGGACTGTGTTGAATTTACTGCACTTGCTGAGAAGAGTGTAAGAGAGATTTTGAGAAAATCTTCTGGAAGAGCTTAATTCCCTGTAATAGTTTTTTTGTTAAAGTTTTTGTTTGCTGATTCTGTTTAAGTTATCTCTGCTACTTCATGTAAACTTCTGAAAGATAACTATCAGCAATGAAACTTTTGACTCTTATTGGTGTTTGATTATGCAATTTACTTATGCTTACTGTTTAATTATTCAAGTATGCTTGAATTAATCAACTGATTTATTCAACATCAGAAACCTCTAAAAGGGTAACAATTAATTTAGCCATGGATTGCTAACATCAAAAAGGGGGAAATTTATTAGGAAACTTTTAATTTTGATGAGCAATTAACCATGCTAAATTAAGAAAAATCCAGTAACTAGTACTCTTAAGGTCCACAGGAATTTAGAATTTTAAGGACATTGTAAAAGAGGAACGTTTGCTGAAGACTTAGAATAGGTGCTAGATAGGTTGGTTGTAAAGCTTATGATGTATCTTGTTTTCTGAAAAGAAATACAAATTATTGAAGCATTTGCTGATGATGTACTTTGTTTTTACAAACAAACTATTGAAGCATTTAGAACCGCTCAGAATCTTGAAGATTTTGAAGATCTGAAGACTTGAAGAATACGAAGATCTGAAGACTAGAAGATTTCTGAAGACTGGTATCTACAAAGGCACATGTTGCTCAGAAAGTGGAAACTTCAGGAACAACATTGCATAAGTGAAAATATGAACGACAGAGTAGGTTGTGCTTGCTGAAACTGAGACTGACCACTTACTGATGGAGCATATGTGACCTCTTGCTGAAAGTACTTGCATTTGCGCTCCAATGTTACTGCTTGAATTCTTTTCAAATAAGCATTAAATGCAAAGCTTGCACGCGAAGGACATGAAGACTAGAAGACAAACAAGGACGCTGCTGAAAGTACAAAAGCAAGATAGTGACATTTTAAGGAACAAAAGCCTTAGGATTTGAAATTCAAATGACTCCTTATTTGCACTATAAATAGAGGTCATCCGGCAAAGAGTTGAAGTGTGTCAACAACGTGATCATACTCTCACTTGTGCTTAAACTCACATACCCTTCAATACTCTTACTGCCATTGATTCGTTCCAAGACTTAAAGCTTGAAAAAGCTACTTGTGAAGAAGTAGAGTTTACACTACTAAGAAATTAGTTAAGTGATTCTTTCTTTCTTTCGAACAAGAACAAGTCTTGACACCAGAAACCATCAAACTTGTCTACTGCAAAGTATTCAAAGTTGTGTTTCTTAGATTACTTGTTGTAACTGAATAAGTTATAATTAAGTTATCTCATCCCGAACCTCTCTAACTGAAAATACACCCTTTCAGGCGTGATATTCAGGAGGAACTTAATCGAGCATAGTTTTGCTGATTAAAAGTACCAAGTTTGGTGGAGAACAAGGTTGCGTTCTCTAGATTAGGTTGGAGACGAAGCAAGTGTGCTTTGGTTTCTGTTTGAATAGCTCTAGATAGGAGTTGTAAGGAACCTCAATCTTATCATTAGTGGATTCAGTCCTAGAAAGGACAAAGTGGATTAGTTGAGAGATTACGCCACTCTCAGATACCACTATAAAAGTGTTTGTGTGATTTACTTACTGTATTTGGTTTTCAGCAAATCATATCTATCTGTACACTGTCACTCACATCACTTGCTGAAACCTTTATTTACTGAAAAAGTACTTATTGTATCAAAGACTTCCGCTCTCTGATTTTAAGTATCAGCAAACCTAGTTACTGCAAAGTAACTTGTGTTTGCTGAGAAAGTTAAGTATCAGCAAACTCATTACTGAAAAGTAATAAGCACTTGTTGAGAAAGTTTTAAACGACGAAAGTTCGAAAAGACTATTCACCCCCCCACCCTCTAGTCTTTTCTTGTTGTTTAAAGGGACCAACATGAAGAAACTCAACTTGTAATACTACACAGTAAACGAGTTTATTGTTTTTGGTGTCAAGACTTCTTCTTGTTTAGAGGAAAGAACACTTTACTAATTTCTTAGCTTTTAGTATTCTACTTCTTCACAAGTAGCTTTTGTTTCAAGTTTAAGTCTCGGAACAGATCAATGGGCAGTTTGAGAGTAGAGAAGGATTTGAGTGTTTAAAGCACAAATGAGAGTTTGATCACGTTGTTGACACACCCTTCTACTCAACCTAAGGAACTCTATTTATAGTGTCTAAATGTAGTCGTTTGAATTTCAAATTCTAAGGCTTGTACCTTAAGATGTTACTATCACTTGCCGGAACAGTACTATTAGCAACGTGCTTCTTTTGCCTTCATGTCTTCAGCATGCTTTAGCATTTAATGCTCTTTTGAAAATTCAAATGTGAACGTTTGGGCCAAAATGCAAAGTACTTCAGCAAGTAGGTCACAAATGTTATCAGCAAGTTGTCAGTCTCAGTTTCAGCAAACACAACCTACTCTGTCATATAGATTTTCACTTATGCAAACTGATTTGCTGAGTTTCTCACTTTCTGAGATAACATGTGCCTTTGTAGATACCTTCTCAAAATTCTTCTAAGTCTTCAGTCTTCGAATCTTCAACTTTCTCAGCGGTTCTAGGTCTTCAATAGATTGTTTGTTAAAACAAAGTACATCACCAACAAACATAAGAACCTAACTAGTACCTACACTAAGTCATCAGCAAACATTTTTCTTTTACAATGTCCTTAAAATTCTAAATTCCTATGGACCTTAAGAGTACTAGTTACTGGACTTTACTTATTTTAGCATGGTAATTGCTAATCAAAATTACAAGTTTCCTAACCATTTAACCATTTAAGTCAAAACTCATTAGATGAGAACTCCCTCACTTTCTTGGAAATCTGACTAACCTAAGATACCTAGATCCTGTTGTAGCAAATAAAATTTGCACAAATGAAATTTATTGATCTTGAGTAAATTTGGGGTTACAATCTCTAGAGAAAATCTTTGATTCTAGTCAACGACTTGGAAAATCTATGCGAACTGTTGTCTTGAAAGCGTCAGTTCAGGGGCCTTCGCAACTTTATCCTGAATTTGACCGGTCTTGACTTGAATTCGCTTGGAAACGTTAATTCAAGGGCTTCGCGCTTGATCTTGAATTGAACGCCGGGTCTTGAGTTTGATCTTCGCGAACGAGCACGTCTTCAAGGGCCGTAGAGACTTGATCTTGAATTTGGAACGTACGTTGTTTCGATCTTCGAGCGAGTGCCTCCACGAGCTTTTGCGTTGGAGTTCGATCTTCCGTTGCTGCTGCAAGTGTCTTCGCGACTTGTTCTTGGAGCTGGCTTTGACCTCTTGAAGAACTGGAGTTGTTCTTGCTTGAAAAGATGCCTTTGATCTTCTTGGCTTGCTGTTGAATTCTTCACTTCTGTTTGAGCTCTGATTTCTGAATTCTGAATTGTGATTTATTGGTGGAGAATGAACTCCTTATATAGGTGAGGAAAAAAGAGAAGGATCAATTCTGATTGGTCAATCAAGATTTGATCTTATCTGTGTTTATTTCTAGCAATTAATTAATAACTGCATCAACTTTATGACACGACACCATTTGATTGGCCACTAATAGCTCATCTTTTCCACACAATTATTTCATGAGAAATAATATTAAATGGATTTAAAAGCTCTAAAATTTTACATGACACAATTTGATAGGCCATAAATAAGCATTTAATCTATAATAATTGGAATTAAATTTAGCGAACTCCAATTAAATACAAAAGTTTATTTTTTAAATTGAGATTTAATAGACATTAAATTTAAACGTCTACAAATGCCCCTTCGCGACTTATTTGCGAATAACATCGAAGAGATGTATATTTGAGCGAGTAAGTTGTGAACTTTTATCTCGGACCGCATCCAATATGGAGTAGCATGGTAATATATTGGGTCTTCTTAACTTTTATTGCCCAAGGCACGTGAACCATGATTTTTTTACCATGGCCCATGATTTATCACAACTTTGACCTGATCTTAACCAAGACACGTGACTGGCCCATGACTTCTTCTTCTTCTTTAATCAAAACTCTACAATTCCAGTTTCTTTCCAAAACAGAGCACGACACATGAGATTTTGGACTCCTTTTCCGTATTGAATTCAACCAGAATTTTTCGCATAAGTTTTAAACCCGAATTGATTCCCACTCGAACTCAACATGCTTCTTATTAGAACATAGCCTTGATTTTGACCCGAATACGGCATTGGATCGGATTCAAACTCCGATTTCGGCTAGAACTTCAACTCGATCTCAACTTCAAATCGATCTTGGGCAACGATCCTGAACACTATATAAGGAGCATCAACCTCAATGATTTTACTCACCTAAAATCTTCCGAGCGATCCTGAAACCGGAGAAACCATCTTGATAGATCAATTTTAATCGTCCGACCAGGTTTTTCATCAACTCAAGGCCTAAGCCTCCAATCCCCAACCTCACGAGGTTACTCTGCCACCAGATTCAGTTCGTCGAACATCGTTTCCCGTAGCAACAAGTATCAGGTCGAAGCTTTGCAAATTTTGGACTCACACACAGTCAACTTTTGGGTCTTGTCCTTTGTTTTCTTACTTTTCTAATCCTTTTGCCACTATTTTGCAAATAAGGACTTATATTTATTTGTCTCTTCAATTTGCTTACTTTCTTCTTCTCTCTTCCTCTATTTTGCTTTGTCTCTTATTTATTTTTTCATTCTTTGCAGAATTGAGACGTAAGGAATTGCGCATTAACTTTCGAAGATTCAAGCTGGTTCGTGGATCAAATTTGAAGACTCGGGCAACTTCCACGTTGTCCACCAACTTTGACGAATCGGGTAACTTTCACGTTATCCACCAACTTTGAAGACTCGAGCAACTTCCACGTTGTCCACCGACTTTGAAGACTCGGGCAACTTCCACATTGTACATCAAATTTGAAGACTCGGGCAACTTCCACGTTGTCCATCAACCTTGAAGACTCGGGCAACTTCCACGTTGTCCATCAACCTTGAAGACTCTGGCAACTTCCACGTTGTCCATCAACCTTGGAGACTCGCTACCCAAGTTTTTGCCATTTATTGAAGACTTTGCTCTTGCGCGATGGTGTTTTTTGAACACTCCTCATCATCTCGCGGGAAATACTTGCGCATCACCGATCGCAAGAAACATGTCAAGGACACTATTTTACCTGTCGGAACCCCGCAATTTGAACCTTATGTGGAATTCCCGAAGTTTATTCACAAGCTCCATGTACAAGAATGGACCACGAGAGAAGGTACGTCCAAGAATGACAAGACGGCAAAGTGGGTTTTGAAAGGTGCACATCATGACGTTCCAACGACTAGTAACCCTGTACCGCTGGTGGGTGCTGATTACTTCTCAACCTTAGGCTCAAAAATCATTGACGGTGAAGTAGCATGGGAAGACACGAAGCTTGACTTTCCCGGAGAATTTCAATTCTACAAGGGTTATTGGGAGTGGACAGAGGATGTACTCTCTCGTTGTAAATTTACTCTTGAGGGTGCAGAGATTTATGGCTCCGTTTATGCGTCATTGTTTACATATGACCGAGATGTGGAGATCATGAAGGCCTTTTGCGAAGCTTGGTGTTCCCGAACTAATACTCTCCTCACTTCTCCTGGGGAGTTATCGATCAGCCTGTGGGACTTGCGGTAGAATTGCGGGCTTCCTATTAGAGGAGTAAACTATGATGAAGTTGTTCTTGCCGCAGATGAGCTTGCAAACACCGCTATTACGCAATCATCATGCATGCGTCTTTTCCATGCTTTCCACTTGCTCAATTCTCGTGAGAATAACAATAATGGAGCCGACTCTAAAGAACCGTCAGTTTCTGTCAATGCTTGGATTGCTTTTTGGTGGAAAGGGAAAACAGTTTACTCTAGGCCTCCCATACGTCCGGATGCCCCATGTGATACTCCTGTCACTAACCAAACGCGTTCGAAGCGGACTCATAACCCGACTGGTGATCTCGAAAGACCCAAGGCTTGGTCACAGGAGGATTTAAGCATGTTTGGGACGCCTGACGTCGCGGCGTCCTCGCGAGATGAAGTATTCTTAGCGGCCCATCTTGCTTGCTGGCTTTGTGTCTTTGTTTTGCCCATTAAAGATATTGGATATATTCGTCCTGGTGTTTTCAAAATGGCCAGCTATTTGGCTTCGGGCAGAAAAATAAGTCTTCCACTCCTGTGCTGGCCTCAATTTATCGTAGGCTTAATTCGATTTCGGCGTCCCAACGACCTCCTCGTGCAAATTTCCATGCCCCCATGCATTTTGTCTATAGTTGGCTTGCTACGCGCTTCTGGACTCATTTTAATTTGGCCAAAGTTTCAGACAATGCTAATATGGCGAACTTTTCTGGTGAAAATGGAGCTCGGCGTTTCTCACCACTAGCAGCCCGTACAAGAATCTTTAAAGGAGACACCGTTCGTTGGAATATTACTAGTGGTCCTCGCCGTTTCGATTTCCTATATGTGGATAATAACACGACATCGTCTGAGGAACGAAGTTATTTTTCCAGCATTCGCTCTGGCCACTTGGCTTTGCGTGATGGAGAGGGTTTTGTTATTGAGGCGTATAATCCTCATCGATTTAGCAGACAATTTGGCTTTTATCAACAATACCCAGGATCTCTTGCTAGGGATGTCCGTTATGCCAATCTTGCTGAAGGTTTGCGCTATTGGAGGACGACCGCCTTGCGTAATTCCAAGGAGAGGGCGTGGTTCCCGAACAAGATCGAGCGCCCTAGAACATTTTGTTCAAGACAATTCTCTACTTGGTGGGGAGAAGTGTTCTGTCGAAGTGTTGATGGTAGAGTCGATGCTTTGGCTTCTTCGAGACTGTTAACCATGGAATTTCATAACCTGCAAATAAACATTAAAAGAAGGCAAGAAAACATGGAACATAAATTTATTCATAACTTTTGGGTTACAATCATCGTGGATCTCATGATTCCTCTCTCTAATGGATATGAACTGGATTACCGGTGTCAAATGACTTGTTCCGGATTTGAATCTAACCTACAATTTGGGTAGGGGTTTGGATTTGGAGTTTAACCTACAATTTAGTAGTAGGGAGTTTGATGAAGTTGTTTGTGACTCCATCTCTAACTATCTAGCTCTAATCACCTCACATATTTATAGGTGGGTGATGACTTAGGAAGCAAGCTAAATCATATCTTTAGAGATATGATATGATTCTCCTTTATCTTCTAAATAATATCACTTATTGTAGTGATAATTATCTCTAATTACAAAGAATCCTAAACACCAATAATTATTAAATTTTAGGTGTCTACAAATGCCCCCTCGAGACGAGTTGTCGAGACTTGATAACGGTTGCAACTTGTCTCGAAATTATTTGAAGTAGAATATGATCTTGAGTTGATATGCCAGTAATTTAGCATGCCCCCAACAAGTTTATTTCTCCATCCACGTAAACATACGTGGTTTCTCATATCACCATTTAATCATTGGTTGGTGTTCTCCGAGTCAAACAAAGCTTGTGAAGCTCCACTCTCTCATCCAACTCGGTACTCGATCGATCGGCTTGCCTCTTTGTACTTTCGGATTTTTTGCAAGCCGTGTACATATTGAATCTTCCGTTTCAGAATGAGAATAATTCAATCCAACAACCATGTGCCTTTAGAGAGCGGAGATGAAGAGCGAAAATCGTCCCACTAGGCGTGCCAATTTGTCAACCATGGTTTTTCATAATCTGCAAATAAACATTAAAAGAAGGCAAGAAAACATGGAACATAAATTTATTCATAACTTTTGGGTTACAATCTTCGTGGATCTCATGATTCCTCTCTCTAATGGATATGAACTGGATTACCGGTGTCAAATGACTTGTTCCGGATTTGAATCTAACCTACAATTTGGGTAGGGGTTTGGATTTGGAGTTTAACCTACAATTTAGTAGTAGGGAGTTTGATGAAGTTGTTTGTGACTCCATCTCTAACTATCTAGCTCTAATCACCTCACATATTTATAGGTGGGTGATGACTTAGGAAGCAAGCTAAATCATATCTTTAGAGATATGATATGATTCTCCTTTATCTTCTAAATAATATCACCTATTTTAGTGATAATTATCTCTAATTACAAAGAATCCTAAACACCAATAATTATTAAATTTTAGGTGTCTACAGAGACCTAGACATCCTTCTAGGGAGCGAAATAACCGGTCTCCCTGTAAAGATCGTGTGGACGAACATGATAAGGACGACATTTCGTTAGAAGTGGATGAGATAACCACTCACAGAGGTACCCCATTGACTTTTTTTTTCTTTTTTTTTAATGTGGAAAACTTGTTTCGTTGCAGGGAGCGGTAAAAGACAAGCCTCTAGTGGTAGTGAGAGCAGTAACAATGCCGGAGACCGTCGTGGAAAAGGGCGAAGAAAGGTCTCAACATGCAAGATGCCAAGGCTTCTATTCCCGTGAAGACCCCAGTCGCTAGCGATAAAGGCAATGATCAAGGGAAGCAAATTGTTGAGGTTGATTCCGATGACGACTGCTCTGGGGATACGGAAGAAATAAGTAATATTGCTGATCTACCAAAGAATGCAACTTGTCTGCCTGTTGTTAAAGCTGCATCTCCTTGTGCCTCAGTTTTCCATGCGGGCCATTTTATTTCTACCACCTACAGAGACATTGTGGATTTTACCTGGCAGCGTCTTCAGGATAAACTTGCAAGTACTAAACTGGATGACATTTCTTCCATTCAAGATGAGATTTGGAAGATTGTGGGCTCACTTGAAGCTTTCGAAGTTGACCTATCTCCAATGAAGAACTTGTTGACGTCATTCTTTGATCAAGTTGCTTTGTATGATGCGGCTAGATCTCAGTTAGCGGACAAGCAACCTGATGAGTCTCACACTCAACAACTTAACGAAGCCATGGATCTTTTACAAAATACGCAGGCGAAGGAGAAACTTGAAGCCGATCGCCTTACATCTATGCACGAAGAGCTCAAGGCGCTTAAGCAGAAGATTAAAGACTTGACTTCTTCGGCAAAGGCTCAAACTGATGTCGTGGTTTCGCTGCAGAATGAAGTGTACGAACTTGAGCAAAAGGTGACCATGCTTAAGGATGTCCCAGTATCGACTAAGGAAGACATAGAAAATCTGGAATCACTCAAGGCTCAGTTGACCAATGCACTTGAAGACT
The DNA here is from genome assembly GCA_028274465.1 of Plantago ovata. Classification (NCBI taxonomy): domain Eukaryota; kingdom Viridiplantae; phylum Streptophyta; class Magnoliopsida; order Lamiales; family Plantaginaceae; genus Plantago; species Plantago ovata. The sequence goes on along the minus strand of CM051456.1, from coordinate 85,289,979 downwards.
TGAAGATTGCGAAGACTTTTGCTTGACAATTTCTCTTTTGTTTCTGTTATTTTGTCATCTTTTATTACTCATGCAAAGATTGTTTTTTCTTTTCACAAATAAAAATATTGCTTTATGTTTCTTGTTTGCATCATATGTGTATTCGTCTTGATTTTCCATGCAACTTCGTAGCAATACTTTATACATTCGCTTGCAATTCACACCAACAAACCTCTTTTTAAATGTTGCAACTGAACTTAGAATTTCTAAGCTGCCTACGTACCTTACAAAAGGATCAAGTCATCACGTAGTTCAAGATATTTCTTTTTGAAAAGAGGGGGGGTGTCGTACACAGTTTTAACTCGTGCGGGCCAGGAGTATCTATTAATTAACCACCTTAGACAAAGTGGGGGTTGAAGTTTAACCACATAAAACACCTTTGGTGGGGAAGTTAACAGTTTAACCACATGTTGCCATTTGGTGGGGAAGTTAACAGTATAACCACATATGTTGTCATTTGGTGGTTACCGTACACAGTTTATACTCATGCGGGTCAGGAGATATTGGTGACCCTGTTTCTTTTGAGGGCACCGTCCCTTTTTTTTTTTTTTTTTTTTGGGTGCCCCTGTTTCTTTGAGGGCACCGTTTTTTTTTTGTTTTTTTTTCTTTTTATGGGTAGTATCGTTTTAAGAATTTCCCGTTGATTGGGCCAACTCTTAAACCGTCTTCAGCAACTAACTTGTATGCTCCACTGTTGTAAGCTTCTATGATTACATACGGACCATCCCACTTTGACAGAAACTTATTCCCTGTTTTGTGGGTTATGATGATGGGTCTTCTGACAGCGAGCACCAAGGCTCCAATTTGAAAGGATCGTGTGTGCACCTTCTTGTTAAAGGCTCTAGACAGACGAGCTTGGTAGCATTCAAGTCTTTGTTGAGCTTCGAGTCTCTTTTCATCCAATCCTTCTAACTCTTCAAGGCGTAAACAGATGTTTTCTTCTTCAGAGAGACCTTCTTGGATTGCTACTCTCAAGTATGGGATCTGTTGCTCGAGCGGAAGGACTGCCTCTACGCCATACACCAATGAGTAGGGCGTTGCTTGTGTAGGAGTTCTATGAGTTGTCCTGTAAGCCCATAAGGCTTCTCCAACTCTTTCATGCCAATCCCTTCTTGTCTTTGCGACAATCTTCTTCAACAAATTGCACAGCGTCTTGTTGAAAGCTTCAGCGAGGCCATTGGCGGCAACATTGTACATTGAAGATTTCCTTTGCTTGAAACCAAACTTTTCGCATAGCTTGTCGATGAGACTATTGTAGAAAGGCTTCCCATTGTCGGTGATTATGTACCGAGGAATCCCATAGCGATAAATGATGTTCGTACGAATAAAGTCGGTGACATTCTCTTTCTTAACTTCTTTCAAAGGTACAGCTTCAGCCCATTTAGAGAAGTAATCTGTTGCTGCCAAGATGTATTGATGGCCAGCAGATGACTTTGTCATCGGTCCTACTACATCTAGTCCCCACGCGTCAAATGGCCAAGACGCGACAGTTGGATGCAATGGCTCGGGCGGTTGATGGATAAAGTTAGCATGGAATTGACATGCTTGACACCTTTTCGCATAATCCATGCAATCTTGGACCATTGTGGGCCAATAGTATCCCATCTATTGATTCGGAAGTGTAACTTTGGGCCAGATTGATGCGCACCGCAGACTCCAGAATGAGCTTCCTCCATTGCTTGCAAAGCTTCTTCCTCTCCCAAGCAACGTAAGAAGACTTCATTGAAAGAGCGCCTGTAAAGTGTGTCATTGTAGTATATGAAGCGGGTTGCGCGACGTTTGATTTCTGGCCTTCGTCGTGGTTCGTCAGGCAATTTGTCATACTTCAAGTAATCCACCAAACATTGGCGCCAGTCCTCTTTCTCAATCTCATGTACTTCTATAGCATGGATTTCTTCTTTGCCCTCACCATCATTATTATCAAGTGATGGAGGGATAATCCAACTTTGGCAGACAGGAACACTAAACTTTCTTTCAGGCATTGTGAGAGTAGAAGCAAGTTTTGCTAAAGCATCTGCTTGCCCATTTTCGCCTCTCGGAATGTGTTGGACTGATACTTCTCCCAGCCACGCAATCAATTTCCTGGCACAGTCGACATATGGAACTAGTTCATCCTTTTTGACATCGTATTCTCCAGATAGCTGTTTGACTACCAATTGAGAGTCGCCATACACATCAAGTTGCAAATGCTTTGCGTCCACTGCCATTTCTAAACCAAGTATTAAGGCTTGGTATTCTGCGACATTATTTGAGCAATTTTGAGTTAGAGTAAATGAATATGGCAGCACACTTCCATCTGGTGAGATAAATACGACTCCAGCCCCTGCACCATTTCTATGAGAAGCACCATCAAAGTACATCTTCCAGGGTTGGGTTACTTCGACTGTCAGGACATCTTCATCGGGTAAGTCATCCATCAGCTCCCAATCGGCAGGAATAGGGTGATCGGCCAGGAAATCGGCTATGACTTGTCCTTTCACAGCCTTTTGGGGTACATAGGTAATCTCGAACTGTTGGAGCTGTAAGTACCATCTTGCCAGCCTACCAGAAAGTACTGGCCTTGTCATGACATACTTTAATGGGTTAGCCTTTGAGACAAGAGGAACCGTATGTGCATGGAAGTAATGCTTCAACTTTTGGATTGTGAAGATGAGGGATAAGCATAGCTTCTCTATAGGAGAATATTTCAGTTCATTAGGTGTAATCGTTCGGCTTAAGTAGTAGAGCGAATTTTCCTTTCCTCCGTCATTTTCTTGGGCGAGTAGTGCTCCAACGGAACTCTCTTGTGCAGCGATATATAAAATCAATGGGCGGCCTGGTTTTGGAGCTGCTAACACGGGAGGATTCATGAGGTATGATTTTATGCTCTCAAATGCATTTCTACATGACTGATCCTATTCAAACGGAACGTCTTTCTTCATGAGGTGACTGAACGGTTGACATCTTCCAGCGAGATTGGATATGAACCTTCGAAGATATGCTACCTTCCCTCTCAAGATTTTGAGCTCATGAATGTTGCGCGGCTCAGGCATCTTCACGATTGCATCTATCTTTGCTTGCTCAATTTCTATTCCTCGTTGACGAACTACGAAGCCCAAAAATTTTCCGGATTTTACACCGGATGCACACTTTAATGGGTTCATTTTTAACTGATATCTTCGTAGCCTTTCAATCACTTTCCTTAGATCGTCAAGATGACCTTTCCGTTCCTTGGATTTCACAACCAAATCATCTACGTAGCATTCTACATTCCTATGAAGCATATCATCAAATATTTTTTGCATTGCTCTTTGGTAAGTTGCTCCAGCATTCTTCAGACCGAAGGGCATCATTTTGTAACAGTAAATTCCTTTCGGAGTACGGAAAGCCGTCAACTCTTCATCTTTAGGAGACATGCGAATTTGATTGTATCCAGATGATCCATCCATGAATGACAATGCTTCATGGCCGGTGGTGGCGTCGATCATCAGTTCTGGTATTGGCAATGGAAAGTCATCCTTTGGACATGCAATGTTCAGGTCTCTAAAATCCACGCATACTCGAATTTGGCCATTCTTCTTTTTCACTGGGACTATGCTAGAAATCCATGTAGGATACTTGACTTCGCGAATAAATCCTGCTTCAATGAGCTTATTTACTTCATCTTCGATCGATGGGATTAGCTGAGGGCGGAAGCGTCTTTGGCCCTGTTTTACTGGACGAGTTCCACTCTTGACTGAAAGTTGATGGATGGCTACCTTGGGGTCTAAACCCGGTATTTCTCTGTATGTCCAAGCAAACACATCCATGAATTCTTTCAACAGTGCAAGGTATGTCTCCTCTTCCTCAGTGTTGAGCAAAGCGCTTATGTATGTTGGTCGAGGCTGATTTGAATCACCAAGGTTGACTTCCTTCAGTTCATCTACAGTGGCTTTGACACCTTCCTCAAACTCGGGTGGAGCATCCTCAGCATCTTCTTCTTCGATGATATCATCATCTTTCAAAGTGATGTGATATGATGGTGCTATTTCATCATCCTCAACCTTATCGTGTGGAATCCTTGTGTATACTACTGTATGTAACTTTGCCTTCAAGACTTCCTCGCATGACAAAACGACGTCCTCAATTCTCACCATTCGAGATGGGACCGTACTTCGGAGCCTTTTGGGAAAACTAGAGTCAAGCCTTTTTTCTGCATCTTCCGTTTCTTTGGGTCCTAACCTTTGGTGTATTATTTTTCCAACCGGGCCGAGCCTTTGGTGAATTGTCTTTCTAATCGGACCAAGTCTTTGATGCGCTGACTTTCTAACGGGACCAAGCCTGTGGTGTACTGATTTCTTGATTGGTCCAAGTCTATTGAAGATGGACACACGCGATTGTTCATTGGGATCCTGCGGATGATCACTATCGATGTTAGGAGTTTCTCCTTCACTAATAACATTGGCGCTAGCTTGCTTAAGAGTGATACGGATTGGCTCGGGTTGTGCGAATCCTAGACCTTCTCGGGTTCGACCTCCTTGTCGTGCGTTCGTCTTGACAGAATTAGATGTCAGGCCCGTGAGCGGAGTACCCTTCTTAGGATCATATCCAGCATTAATCAGAAGTTTTAGCGCATTCGGGCCAAAATGTTCATTTGCAAATCCGTGCTCTGCTGATGGCGCGTGAATGGGGCGAACGAATCCCTTGATTGGAGCTGGGGCCGGAGCAGAGATAGCCAGCTTTGTTAAAGGCAGAGTGAGCCCTTCCAGTGTCTCATCACGCGGAGATTCCTTTGAACAACCACCCAAGGTAGGTTGATTCTTCTCGCTTTGCTTTGATACAGAAGTGTTGTTTGGCGAGCCTTCCACATCCTCTAGTTCTTCGATACGTTTAACATAGTACTTGGCATCGGCAAAGTGTGATTCGGCTTTGGTGAAGGGCTTATCATCGGCCATTACCTTCTTCACTTCTCTATTGTGGCAATATTGAAAACATTGGTGTAATGTTGACGGAACCACTCCATTTTCATGTATCCATGGCCTTCCTAGGAGCATGTTATAAGATGTTTTGGCATCTATAACATGGAAAAGTGTGGTGTATAACATATCTTCGATCAATAATCCAAGATGTATGATCCCAATTGCCCTTTGTCCCCCTTGGTTGAAGCCTTGAATCATCAAACGACTCTTGGAAAGTTCTTCAACTATGACGCCTATCTCCTTCATCGTACGTATGGGTAAAATGTTAACAACGGAACCTCCATCAATCAGTATCCTCTTTACCTTTTGCTCATTGGCATAACCACTTACGAACAATGGTCGATTGTGAGGCTTAGATCCAAGCAAAAGATCTTCATCAGTGAAGGAGATCGTTGCCATACACAGTTCGGTACCATCTTTTGTTGCAACGGTGGGAATAGCTCCTTCATACGTATCTTTGATGTTGCAAATGTCTTCAACTTCACGCTCCACAGAAGCAGTGTTAGCACTTGCAGCCTCTTCTTCTAGTGTTATCTTGCCTTCTCGCACGAGCTTCATAACCTTCTCTTTCAAGACAAAACAATCTTGTATTGCATGGCTCACCAAGCGATGGTACTTCCAATACTTAGGGTCATCGACACGACCTTCCTCTTCAGGTCTTTTCATCTCCGGCAATTCAATTAAATTCCTGTTAAGCAACTCATCAAATAATGCTGGGACATGGGAGTTGAGGAACGGGTACTTCTTTCCGGTCATTTCTTTCAAAGTCGTCTTCCTCTGTTCTTCCTTCTGCTGAGTGGTATATGGTACCACGTGAGTTGATTTCTCTACAGGTTTATCTTTGATAGTTTTAGGGACTTTGACTTTTGTAACAGCTGTCGCCATTGACCCTTTCTCTTTATATTGAGGCCTTCCTCCTTTCTTGGCATCTGCGTTGTCATAGAATGTACGTGATCTGTTTATAGGAGGTCCCGAGCTTCCACTTGATGCTATGCTCAATTCCATATCATGTGCTCGAGTGGCTAGTTCTTCAAAAGTCCGCGGTTGGATGCCTTGAAGAATGTAGCGCAGTCCCCAATGCATTCCTTGTATGCACATCTCAATTGCTGATATTTCGGACAGTCGGTCCTTGCATTTGAGGCTTAGATTTCTCCAACGATTGATGTAATCCGTGACGGGTTCTTCATTTCATTGACGCGAGTTTGTGAGCTCAATCATGCTGACAGTTCTCCTTGTGCTGTAGAAACGATTAAGGAATTGTCGTTCCAACTCATCCCAACTGTCGATTGATCCTGCCTCCAGGTCCGTGTACCAGTCAAATGCGTTGTTCTTCAGAGAGCGAACAAATTGTTTAACGAGGTGGTCACCGTAGGTTCCCGCGTTGTTGCATGTCTCTATAAAGTGCGCAACGTGTCCTGGATTTCCTTTTCCATTAAACTGTTGGAACTTGGGTGGCTGATAAGCATACGACATTTTCAGGTTATCGATCATTTGCGTGTACGGCTTGGAGTATGCGGATGATTACTTGGAGCTCTTGTCCAATTTCTCTTTTAAAGTCCCCATGATGAACTCCTTAATTCGATCGGCAGGGATCGTTCCGCCGGAAGAAACCTCGAAGTGTTGAGTTGAAGAACCCTCCTTCTTCTTCCTTTTGTCCTTGGGAGGGGTCTCGTCGTATTCTTCATGTGGCTTTTCTTTGTGACAACTGTCCTCTCCAGTGTCTTGACACATGAGTTTTGAGATTTTAGCGTCTTGATCCCTACTTTGCTTCACAAGGTATTCTATACCCTTGGTGAGAGCTTGTATTTGTTCCGCCAGGGATGCCAAATCTCCCTGTGAATTAGCAGACTTGCTTGTTGATCTATCATCCTTGTCAGATGAGTCTTCTTCGTCGGATTCCGACTCACTCTTATCAATTTCACCGTCAACTTCTTTGTCGTTCAAGTTTTGACTTTTCTTCTTGGGAGGCATGTTGATTTCCTGCGTTGATGACTAGAGATGAGAGGTAGAGTTGTCCCACTGGGTGTGCCACAAATTTGTAACAAATAAAATTTGCACAAATGAAATTTATTGATCTTGAGTAAATTTGGGGTTACAATCTCTAGAGAAAATCTCTGATTCTAGTCAACGACTTGGAAAATCTACGCGAACTGTTGTCTTGAGAGCGTCAGTTCAGGGGCCTTCGCAGCTTTATCCTGAATTTGACCGGTCTTGACTTGAATTCGCTTGGAAACGTTAATTCAAGGGCTTCGCGCTTGATCTTGAATTGAACGCCGGGTCTTGAGTTTGATCTTCGCGAACGAGCACGTCTTCCAGGGCCGTAGAGACTTGATCTTGAATTTGGAACGTACGTCGCTTCGATCTTCGAGCGAGTGCCTCCACGAGCTTTTGCGTTGGAGTTCGATCTTCCGTTGTTGCTGCAAGTGTCTTCACGACTTGTTCTTGGAGCTGGCTTTGACCTCTTGAAGAACTGGAGTTGTTCTTGCTTGAAAAGATGCATTTGATCTTCTTGGCTTGCTGTTGAATTCTTCACTTCTGTTTGAGCTCTGGTTTCTGAATTCTGAATTGTGATTTTTTGGTGGAGAATGAACTCCTTATATAGGTGAGGAAAAAAGAGAAGGATCAATTCTGATTGGTCAATCAAGATTTGATCTTATCTGTGTTTATTTCTAGCAATTAATTAATAACTGCATCAACTTTATGACACGGCACCATTTGATTGGCCACTAATAGCTCATCTTTTCCACACAATTATTTCATGAGAAATAATATTAAATGGATTTAAAAGCTCTAGAATTTTACATGGCACAATTTGATAGGCCATAAATAAGCATTTAATCTATAATAATTGGAATTAAATTTAACAAACTCCAATTAAATACAAAAGTTTATTTTTTAAATTGAGATTTAATAGACATTAAATTTAAACGTCTACATCTGTCATTCAACAAGTTTAACTCTTGCAACCAAGTTAATCTTAATAGATTAACAAACCTTGTCCAACTCGATCTTCGTCATAACTCCTTAGATTGTAGTGTTGGTTCCGTCTCCTTAGATTGTAGTAGTTCTTTTCTAGGGACATATCAGATTTTTTTCTACTTAACCTATCAAGATGCCCAAACCACAAATTAGCCACATTACATTTGGGGGTAAACAACATTTATGGTCAATTGCCTGAGCGAATTGGTGCCATATTCAGGAAACTAAAGAGTCTTGATCTTAGTGGTAACAACATAAGTGGTCATATTCAGCCTCAATTGCGAACTTATTAACTTTGACGAGATTAGATCTATATGAGAATAGAAGAACAAGAACTAATTTATTTATTTTCGAAAAGAGAAAATAGATTTTTCTAACTTGAAATAAACACCTGAATCTTTTTAATTTTTTTATTTAGATGACTTGTTTGGCAATTGGAGCCAGCAGCAAAGCTAGTTTGCTTTTTTAGCAATTTCTAGTCTTCACCTATCGGGGGTTTCATCCATTTTAGGTTCGATCAATTAATTCGATCGATGCAATGGAAACCTATCGGCAGTGCTTTTTCGATCTCTTGACTCTAGTTAATAGAGGGATCCTTTCTAGACTATAAAAAAGAGAGAGAAATGGTTTTTAATTTACTATTTAGTTAGAAACAAAGCTAGTTTGCTTTGGTTTCTGAAATTCTTGTTGTTATGAGTTGTAAAGAATCTCATCTCTTATCATAGTGATTTCAGTCCAGAATTGGACAAAATGGATTAGTTGAAGGATTATGCCACCCTCAGATACCACTACAAAATTATTTGTGTGATTTAACATTACTTTTAGCAAGCTTTATCTGTTTTACTTGTGTTTTAAAGTAATATAATAAGCCGGTTGATTTACTCAATTGATTGACCTACCAATCAATTTTAATCCGTTGATCTTGCTTATTCAATTTTAATTTGGTGTGTACATGTGTCATTAGTTAATTAAAAGATATAGGGTTCGAATCCTGTTGGCGTGATTTTTCTCCATTATTTTTATTATTATTTTTATTGAAGGTGTTTGGTTCGAATCTTGTGGGCATGATTTTTCTCTATTATTTGTATCATTATTTTAGTTGAAGGTGTTGGGTTCGAATCTTATTGACGTAATTTTTTTCTTTTTTACTTATTGTCTTCTTAAATTTTTATTTTTTAACATAAAGTTGTATGATGTATTATACTTAATTTTAAAAATAACCATGATATGTTCTTATAAAAAAAGACACACTTCCACCGTCCAATAATAAATGTAACACTTGATTTTGTTGACTTTTTCGATGGTCATTTTGACCTTAAATTGTTCTTAAATCATACGATAAAAATAACTAAAAACATCATATTATGAAACTAGAATGTTTATATGAACAACTGATGAAGAATACCAATTAACATGCGAAAAAGATGCATTGCAGATTTTGAAGTTGAATGTTTCCAAAGTACATGGTTCTTAACTCATCGGAAAAATACTTTTCGTATGTCTAATATAGTTCAATTCAAAACTATTAATTGGGTAACTACATAAACTATTACATTTATAGCACACCACTTATATTAAGTTTAATTACTCAATTCCACTTATATTAAGTTTAATTACTCAATTAGTTATTTTTTTATCACGTTTGAAGTCATTATGTGAAGATTATATATTCACTCCATTTATTTCAATATATTATTTAATAAAACAATAATGTTTTACAAGATTACGCTTCACACGCGTATCGTGTGATGCGGTTCCTAGTTACAAACTGCTTACTGATATTAGGGCTGAGCATCGGTCCAGACCCGGACCGGACCGAATTATAATGGGTGTAATTTAATGAACTCGAAGACCGGACCAGAAAATAACCGGATCAGACTCAGACCGAACCGAATATTACGGTCCGGTCCGGGTCAAACCCGGTTAAGACTGAATTATTTAAAAAATAAAAGAAAAATGAAAAAGGAAGAGCAAAAATAAATGGAACGCACAAGGGTTTTCCATTTATCCTCCATAAAGAAGTCAACATCACATGGATCCATTCCACACAGCTTCTATTTCTAAAAAATAAAAAAAATGCCCTCCTTTTTCTTCTTACTCTTGAAGACCAATTTCATATGAATCCATCTCTAACACTCCATGAAACCCCAAACATAATTAAATCGAAACCCCCAAACAAAAGATCACGGTAGATCCGAGCTCCTTGCCCACAACAAACCCTACACCCACTCCACAAGCTAAAATTCAAAACACCTAACATTCGTGAGATCTAAGCCTATCTGTAAAAGTGAAAGAGCCAACGGTCTAGAGAGTAGAGAGGCACGAATGATGATGATTGATGATGATAGTGGCGTGGCGTCGGGTGGAGGTGGGTTGTGGGGAGGGAGAATCGAGAGAGCCAGAGAGAGAGGTGGGTTTTGGATGTGTGTGGAGAATAAATTAGGTTTAGCATAAAAGGATAAGAAAGGAAAAGAGTAGACTTAGAGGAAAATGAAAAAAATTATAATAATTTCGGGTCTATTCGGTCCAGCCCGGAAATTTCCGGATTTGGACCGGAACCGGACTGAACCCGAACTTTAGGAATTCCTAGGATCGAAGACCGGACCGTATGCGGTTCGAGCTGGACCAAACTCGAATTTTCGGTTCGGTTTCGATTCGGTTTTCGGTCCGGTCCACTTTCTGCTCAGCCCTAACTGATATACTGTTTTTGCTACGCACTTAACTGTAAAAGTATTACGCACTCTCTGATTGTTAAGTATCAGCAGACAGTACTTACTATAAAGTAAGAACTGTTTGCTTAGAAAGTTTTAGACACGAAGAAGTTTTGAAACTATTCACCCCCTCTTGTCAAAATTTTAGTTGTCTAAAGGGAACAACAAAAATTGTTGACTATGAATCTGCGTTGAATTTGTTAGCTTTGTATGAACTCATGTGTTTAAAAGTTTTCTATTTTAATTGAAAACGAACACTTTTATGATATAATTTTTAAAAGTTTTTCAGTGAGTTTCAATTAATTCAAAATCTAAGAAAATTATGTGCCACGGTGTTGGTCCCTTTAAACAACAAGAAAAGACTAGAGGGGGGTGAATAGTCTTTTCAAACTTTTCGTCATTTAAAACTTTCTCAGCAAGTGCTTATTACTTTTCAGTAATGAGTTTGCTGGTACTTAACTTTCTCAGCAAGTACTTGTTACTTTTCAGTAACGAGTTTACTGGTACTTTAAAGAACAGAGTGCGGAACACTTTATACAATAAGTGCTTTTCGTAGAATGCTAGTTTCAGCAAGTGAGCAGAGTGTCAGTGTACAATAAGTGTAGCTTGCTGAAAACTAAATGCGGTAAAGTAAATCACACAGACACTTTTATAGTGGTATCTGAGAGTGGCGTAATCTCTCAACTAATACACTTTGTCCTTTCTAGTACTGAATCCACTAAGATAAGATATGAGGTTCCTTACAAATACTATCACTAATGATTCTTCAGAAACCAAAGCACACTTGCTTCGTTTTCAACCTAACTAGAGAACTGTAACCTTGTTCTCCACCAAACTTGGGACTTATAATCAGCAACACAATGCTGGATTAATTCCCCCTGAATTTCACGCCTGAAAAGGGTGTTTATCAGTTAGAGAGGTTTGGGATGAGATGACTTGAGTATAACTTTTCAACTATAACAAGTTATCTAAAGAAACACAACTTGTAATACTTTTCAGTAAGCAAGTTAAGTTGTTTCTGGTGTCAAGACTTGTTCTTGTTCAAAAGAAAGAACACTTAACTAATTTCTTAGCCGTGAATGTTCTACTTCTTCACAAGTAGCTTTTGTTTCAAGCTTAAGTCTTGCAACGGATCAATAAGCAGTAAAGAGTATAGAAGGTTTTGAGTGTTTAAAGCACAAGTGAGAGTTTGATCACGTTGTTGACACACTTCTACTCTTTGCCAGATGTCCTCTATTTCTATTGTCTCAAGGGAGTCGTTTGAATTTCAAATTCTAAGGCTTTGCACCTTAAGATGTCACTATCTTGTTTTTGTACTTTCAGCAGCGTCCTTCATTTGTCTTCTAGTCTTCATGTTCTTCGCGTGCCTACTTTGCATTTAATGTTCATTTGAATAAATTTCAAATGTGAACGTTGGAGCTAAAATGCAAGTACTCTTCAGCAAGGAGGTCACATATGTTTTTTAGCAAGTGGTCAGTCTCAGTTTCAGCAAGCACAACCTACTCTTTCATATAGATTTTCACTTATGCGAGCTGTTGCTGAAAATCTCACTTTCTGAGCAACATGTGCCTTTGTAGATACCTTTCTCAGACTAAGTCTCCAGTCTTCGAATCTTCAAGTTTCTGAGTGGTTCTAGTGCTTCAATAGTTCATTTGTAAAAACAAAGTACATCATCAGCAAACGAAAGCACCTAACTAGTACCTACACTAAGTCTTTCAGCAAACGTTCCTCTTTTACAATGTCCTTAAAATTCTAAATTCCTATGGACCTTAAGAGTACTAGTTACTGGACTTTCCTTAATTTAGCATGGTTAATTGCTCATCAAAATTACAAGTTTCCTACCAAATTTCCTCCTTTTTGATGTTAGCAATCCATGGCTAAATTAATTGTTACCCTTTTAGAGGTTTCTGATGTTGAATAAATCAGTTGATTAATGCAAACATACTTGAATAATAAAACATTAAGCATAAATAGTTTGCATAATCAAAAACCAATAAGAGTCAAAAAGTTCATTGCTGATAGTTATCTTTCACTAAGTTTACAAGAAAGCTCATAGATAACTAAAGTAATCAGCAAACAAAACAAAGCTTTTACAAGGGACTAGTCTATTCCAGTAGAAGATTTTCTATGAATCTCCTTTACACTCTTCTCAACAAGAGCAGAGAATTCAACACAGTCCTTCTCGTAATCTTCAAGTAGCTTACGGACTTCAAGTTGAATAATTCTTGCATTCTTGCAGGCAGTATAATGATGGTTTTCACCATTCATCTCTTTGTAGTGAATTACCCACAAGTGCATGCCCCAATTGCTAGCATGTGGAAGTTGAGTGTCTGAAATACCCTTGTTGGCATGAATCTTCCTTAACCAGAGAAGGTCTTCTTCTTGATCCTTAGCAGTGAGATAAAAGTACTCATACGGAATCAAGCCATACTTCTTTTTGGACTTCTTGGTTATAGGGTCATTATAGTAAGCAACATCCATCGGCTTGATTAAATCAGGCTCTTGTTTTATCTTCTTGCTGATGGAAGTTCTTTTTACCAAGATCTCAATATTCAGCCATTTTACAACAATGTTTCTTGGGAATGGAGGAGGATCCCTTTCTTTCCTTGCAACTTTCAATTCAATCCAAGTGTACATTTGATTCAGTACAGCAGTTGGAAATAAGTCATTGGCCAAAAGATCTTTCAGCTTTATGATCCAGCAACCATGGAGGTTTCTGATCACATTCTGAGTGGTTTCCTCATTGCTGATCTTAGTATAATCAATGCCAGTGTCAGTTGCAATGTTAGCTAGCCTTCTTTCTTCCTGTCTTTGCTTTCTTCTTCTTGACTTAGCATTTTCATGATCTTTTGCTGAAGATCTGGAGTCAGAAGAGAAATGTTTGGATTGGCCAGATGGAGTTAAGTCAGAAAGAGGCTTGGCCCTTATTGTAAGAAAATATGGTCAAGAAGTACCTCTAAGGTAGCGCAGAGGAATTTCAAAATTTTCTTAACAAGCAAGCCAATTGATTATCTATCTACGTATATTAATATCACATAAGAGTTATCAGACAAACCTGTGAATCTACAGATTCAGTTTGGCAGAGAATTGATAGAGAAAATCTCCTTCTATTTCGATTCCCTTTTACATCAAGGTAGTTCAATGAGTCTGGAGCATCCTCCAACTGGAATCACCTCAAAAGCTTTTCTAACGAAGCGGGAATTGATTTTACAAAATTGTTGCGCAGTGTAGAAAATCTGCACTCGGGAATTCTTTCTGCAAGACAGAAGTTAGTATATAAATAAACAATATAATAACTTGGAATACATAACCTTGATATCCATCGATGGATGGTGGCTTGTTCAAGGGGTTGTGCTCGAAGCTGCCTACGTATCTTCAAAAGAATCAAACCCAACGTAGTTCGTAGGAAGGTGGCAATGGCGGCATGGGTGCAGAAGAGGGAGAGTCTTTTCCTGTAATGGAGGAGCACGAAAATTACAGATCAAGAATGAATTTCCAGCTCTCTAATACCCTCTATTTATAGCTTCTATTGGAAGCCTTTAGAAGCCAATAAAATCCTGAAAGGAATAAGAATTCTAATTCTTATTGCACAATTAAAACCTTCACCTTTTATGTTCCAAACTCTAATTAGGTAAAACTTTTCCCAACTCCTAACTAATTCAAAACTCAATTAGGAAATTCTATTTACACACATGTTTATTTGTAGAAGGAGAAAACTTCTTCTCCAACACCTCAATCGGCCGAGCCGTGTGGGAAGGTGGGTCCCACGTTTTGGGACCCACATTCATGTGTAATAGTGGCAATTTAAATCTAATTTAAATCTTGCCCAAGTGCATATATTAATCTAATTAATACATCCTTTCAATTAACCTATAATTGTATTTTCAAAATACAATTAATATATTAATACATAATTAATATATATATCTATAATTAATATTCAAAATATTAATTATGCCACAGTCAATTATAATTAACCAAGTTAATTATAATTCTTTCTATAGTATTATGGACAAGCCGGTCCATCATAATGTGACCCATAGTGCCTCAATGTATTAAGCTAGACAAGATAACTAGGCATCCATGGAATTCTCAGACGATTCCATTTGCAATATTAATACATGAGGATGTTTGAGGGTGAACCTCAAAACTACTTTCGTTGAGGAAGCCTGTCGCACTCAATGCGGCGATGGTAAGGTCCTTCATCTGACTGACTCGCATGCATCTAGGATCGATGAAGTGTCTATCCCAATAATACATTCATAGGCACCTTCAGGGAGTTTCTTGGTGAATTAGATATCTCTTATGACTATCATAATTATATATGTACGTTGGCCAGCGGCTTAACCAATCACAACTATGAACGACTATGAGCAGTACTTATCCAATGCTACACGCGAGAGATGAATCCGCACAGGAACACTTACCACCCACATTTGTAATGTAGCCATAATCACAGATAGTACCGTGGCCAACTGCTTATTCAGAGCTGACATTGATTTTCTTTCCAAAAGCATGGGCACCAAATGTGATGATAAAGTCCTGAGAGTCTAAGGACGAATGGCATCACTTTGACAACTCCGGTTCCCATAGACACTTCTGTGTAGAGTATACATCGATGGGAGTATCCGGTGGGTTCTTCCATTGTTCGGTATCCTCCTCGAACAACTATGCACAGTTATGGGAACATCATGGATCCGTCTAACGATCCGTTCCGTAGTCGTGGGATCGACTCACACTTGCTCCAACAAGTATAACCTCCACGCATACTATTCTCAATTGCTTCATTCAGACCCCTACATCCGAGATGAACTTCGACTAGGGAGAGTTTGGGATAGATGATAATTCACATAGTTCCCACTAATTATGTGATCAGTCATCTATCCACATGGGACATGTTTGATATCTAAACAGACCAACCAGATAAAGATGTGACATGTCGTATGCCTGATGTAATATATAAATACGTAGGTAAACATAAACATGAATAAACAAACATATAATATATTACGTTGACTGTGATATAGTATATATGTCCTTAAATGTGATTGTCTCTAGGGCATATTTACTATCAATCTTCCACTTGGACTAGAGCCAATCACATTTATGCTTAACTCCCACAGGTAGCATATGTCTTGTATAAGCCTCCATATATTATACTTTTGTGAATGGTCCGCCACGTTCTTCCATTTGTGGACATACGTTCTATATTGATTTCCCCTTTCATATCTACGATCATTAGTACGATATTTCTAAGTACATGTTTGTTCTTGTTTGTAGATCCAGGCTCCTACGCTTGAGCGGCGGCGCCCATGATGTGCCAATAAACCATTATTGGACTAGGAGCAGGAATAACCCTCAATTCCTTTCAAGAACCTCGACATCATGATAGCTTCTTACAATGCTTCAGATGGAGCGATGTACTCGGCTTCTGTGGTAGAGTTTGCAATCGTGGCTTGCTTAGAACTCTATCCAACAGATTGCTTCACTGTTCAATGTGAACACATATCCAATTTTAAGACTCCAAGCCTTAAAGATCCGATTCGAAGTCGGTATTGATGTAACTAGACATCTTCAATTATAGTTGTCCACCATACACCAAGAACATTTCTTTAGTCCTTTAAGGCACTTTAGAATGTTCTCTACAGATATCCTAGTGAGGTACCCCTGGATTCTGTTAGTGTCGACAAGTAATATCAAGTGCAGTGGCCTTCACTTGGTCGTGTGCAATCATCGCACATATAATGGATCCTATTGCGGAGGCACATGGGGTATGATTCATGGCTTTTCTTTCTTCGACAGTTATAGGACTATCCTTAACTGTTAGCTTGACATCATGTCTAGCTAGGAGAAAGCCTTTCTTTGAATCTTCCATTTCAAAGCACTTGAGTACTTAGTCGATACATGGTGACCGTGTCAATCCTAACATCCTTGGGATCTATCATCATAGATCTTCTACTCCAAGGTTGCTATAAACTTCGCCTAAGGCCTCCATCTAATAAGGTCGTGGGTAACCAAACTTTTGTTTCTTGTAACATAGAGACATTGCTTCTTATGATTAGAATGTTATCAACATATTTAATCATGAAGAAAATTCTCATGTCGCTATGTTTCATCATAAAAACAGGGATCTTCCTAACTACTGATGAAATCAAACATATTGACAACTTCATCAAAGTGGATATTCCAGCTTCTTGAGGTTTGCTTAAGTCCATACATGGACCTTTCAAGCTTGCAAACGAAATATGGATTGGTCTTGGATTCAAAGCTTTTCAAGCTATGATGTGTATACCTTTTCTCAAGGTTGCCATTGAGAAAGGGTCTTGATATCCATCTCCAAATCTCATAGTCGCAGTATGCAGCTATCGCAAATAGAATTCTAATAGACTTTCAGTTTCATAACTGGTGAAAAGGTCTCATCGTAAACGATATCATATCGTTGAGTGTAACCTTTAGCCACAAGCCTCACCTTGTGGGTATGTACCCTGCGCCTAGGCATTGGTCTTCTACTTGAAGAACCATTTTCACTCAATGGGTCTAACCTCTTGAGGCAAGTCAACCAAGTCACTAACTTGATTTTGGTACATAGAGTCTATTCTTAATTCCATGGCTTCTTTCCACCTCTCTGAGTCAATATAAAATATTGTCTCATCGTAAGTCTTAGGGTCTTCCCTATTCGACAACCCTACATCAAATCTAACTGATGTATTTCAACAGAAGGGTTGTTGTTGGAGGTAACTTCAGTAGCCTCCTCGATTTACGAAGCTCGACATTTTGTCGTTGGTGCACTTTTTTTCTGAAGACGTGGAGCTTTGAACATATTGAGCTTCAGTGGGTTACACAGATTTCGAATGCTGTGTTTGCACCTAAGTTGGTGCATTAGGAATCGACAATCAGTACTGTCGATGTGGGCACAATCGTAGTGTTCTCAGAACTACTCGCAAAACTCCCACTGACAATGAGATAGCTACACATAGATTCTCCCATGCCATCCTTAGCTTCAAAAGCTCCCACTGAACTTGAGTCAACTCTATTGACCCTTGTTCATCATTAGTGTTATTTTCTTGAATTCCTTCAAATTCTATCTTGCCTCTAAGACATGCTAGACATCTAACATGTCTATACATGATCACTCAGTGATCTTCATCTTGATATAAATAGTATCCCTTAGCCTTTTAAGGGTAACCTATAAAATAACACTTAACGCTCTACACTTCCAACTTATCAGTGAGAAAGACTTTCACATGCGCATGGGACATCCCACGTGCACATATGAGAATAGGAAGGACTTCCTTCCAGTCCATAACTCATGTGGACGTTTCTCAGCTGATTTAGTTGGAACACGGTTCAGAATATAGATTGAGGATAATAGCATATAACCCACATACGTTATTTGGAAGAGATGAGAATACAATCATGAAACTTACAATGTCTGACAAGGTTCGATTTCTCATATCGAATACACCATTACTGGTGAAGTCCATTGAGATTGTATTTTATTTTGTTTAAGTAAAATCGAGAAACTTAAGCACTTGCTTATTTGATCTAATTGACATGTGGCAACTCATTTGCCAATATGTTTCTCGACTTCGTTTCTCTAAGGTTAATGAAGTAAGAATAATCATCACGAGCTTGAGTTGGAAAGTGTACACATACGATGTATGTGAACAAGCTCCAGCGCGCCAATCGGTGCCTACCCTTCTTAACGAGGGGCTTGCTCGTCATCTTACCTCTTTCATAAGATCAGCAAGTTCCATATGATCTCAAATCAAATGGTAAGTAGTCTAACTACATAAATCTTGCAATCGAGAGGTAAGTTGGATTATTCCAATTACTTAAATTGTTTGTTTGTTCTTCTTCATGAAGTAAAGTTTATCTAACAAACAACACGTTGCCAATCAACCCATATACATTATTACAAATGTAGTATTTCTGACATAATAACAATTATTAAGTTCAAAACTAAAGTCAGGGGCAGATCTAAACATTGGAATTGTTTAGTTCAACAAGATGTGTCCAATCATTGGAATCAGTTACTTCAATCAACAAACAAATCACAGCCAGATGCACCATGCATCAAGGCTTTTGTTTGTCTAATCATTTAGGCAGTATCTCTTCCAGTAGCCTTTCTCTAAAGGCTCTCATCCTTTGCAATAGTCCATCTCTCTTGTGAACTCCACCTCTTTACTTAAGACAAGTAGGCTTCAACCTACTTTTGGCTCTTTTGCCTGTCCTTGCTCTTGTCTTTGGCTACTTTGCCTTTAAGGTTCCAGTTAGGATGTGATCTAATCACTATGACCAATTTTCCTATACGAGGAATGGATTGGTTATATGTCTTAAGTTGTGAAGTTCTTGCAATGTAATTTTCTTTGGCATTGATTGTGCAGTTCACTATGAACTAGGCAATGACTGAAGGATGGAAGCTATGGAGACACTTTCTTCCAATTTGTTTCCAACAACAACATGTTTCTCAAAGAATCAAATTAATTTGAGAACATGCTCTAACATGTTGCCTCCTTCATTGAGCTTGTATTCGAATATCATTTTTTATCAAATCAAATCTTGACATTCTACGCAGTAGTCTTATTCAAAGACTCCACATGCACATAGCATCTTGTATGACAACATTTACATGTTGTCTTTCAAGCTCAGTCGTCATTGCCACTAATGTTATACATTGCGTGGACTTTGCATCCTCCTTATGATTATCATGTTTAGCTTGGCTCAGCCATCAGCTTTAGCATGACTCATAAGAGGCGCGACTATTTATGTGTCTAACACATACTCAACCATCTTGTACCTCAGCACCAGATGTATGTTACGGATCTAATCCATAAAGTTTGGTTCGGTGAACAGTTGCTTCTCTAAGAAGCTTGAGCGAGATATTAGCCATATATATAAACCAGAGGGAAAAACAATATAAAACGAATAAATCAACAATTGAAATAGTATTTCTAAATCACAATCAACAAACTAAACAACAAGGTCCTTTAGCTGTTTAGCTCCCACTATTTTCACATATTTATTGCCCCCAAAACAAAACATACGAGTAATGTCTAACAGTTACTTTAGTGGCCAAGATCCAATAACTACTATGTTATACTCCAACTTGGGCTGGTCGCATAACATAGCAAAACTGGTAGGACTATCCAATTGCACATGCAACTCTTGGTTGTTGAATCTAATTCAACGTGATGCCCTACACATTGAACCATCTTTGGCGACAAATGCAATGTTAAGTAAGTCATAACCATAAGCCTACTCTAATCTGAAGATCGCTGCCAATTTGCAGATCATTGGCGATAATACAAAGAGGCAACGAAAGTTCAGAATTAAAGCATCCTATGGCATCGCAGAAATACATATTTATATATTTCAGTACTTATATTGTTTGGGGAATTTAGCTCGAGGGTTGTCATCACTTATCTACAAAAGCAAATACGGGCGCCGCCTATGTAATGGTATCGGTTTTTTAAAAACAAAATAATTTCTTGAAAGAGAAAATCCGAAATAACTTTAAAAAGCAACGGTCGGCAATAAATGCCAAAATAATATTTGACGCGCGCAGCGCTAACAGAATCAAGTAAATATCCAACGGTAACTTTGAAATCAAAAGAATAACAACATTGAAGACAGTAAAAAGGTTCATCTTATAAACATCCTCACAAGTATCTGGAAGGAAGGAATTTTGAAAACAAAGAGAGTGTGAGATAAAGGATCTCAGTGAGGTTCTAAGTTAAAAACAGAAAGTAAACAGTTTTGAAATCAAAATCCTTTTCAGCAAAAATAACAAACAGAATAGATAACGAAACAGAAAAACAGAATAGATAAGTTGAAGACCGTTGGTGCAGCCCGCCTTGTTACTCCTACTCCCAGATTGCCCTTATAACTCCCTCCAGAGGGTGCACAACTCCGGACAGAAACAGAAACCCCCGTGTACTTTGGGGAAACAGAACCTACGACCCTAATAGACCTCACCGACTTCTGCCTCGCGCCTAAAAGGGATTAGACTAGGCAATAATCAAGCAAACCCGATAGTCCTCTACTACCCAAGCCTACCTAATTATGACCTAATCGACCGGTCACACAGAAACAGACAGAACAGATACAGATCAAACAGATACGAACAATCAAACAACGAGTAGTGTTCCTGCAGAAAAGTTAATCCAGAACAGAGTAGCAATAAACAAAGAAAGTAAATAGTCATACATAGGACTTAGTTACTTTTACGCGGAAGCATATAGTAAAACAGTTTATATAGTAGTAGATACAGATAGTCACATAGCCTTCCAGTTTTTCGCAAATAGATAAGTTTAGGGGTGAACACTCACCTCAACTTGCGAGCAAAAGATCTCCAACGAGCAGTGAGCTTAAGAGTTATCGAACAACGGAGAACCTAAATAGAAAGTAACTAGTTACACTTTAGAAGTCGAACAAACAGAAAGAAAAAGGTCGGTAAAGAAGTGGTAAAGAAGGGGTTCGAACTCGGGACCTCTAAGTTAGTCAAGCAACCCTTAACCAACTAAGCTAGAAGGTAAGTCACTACTAAGGTACCAAAGCAGAAACTAAGTTAAAACGTTTTCAGAAAATACTCTTTCAGTTTTCAGTCTCTGGAAATTACTAAAATACCCTCAGCGGTAAATTGCAAAAAGATGCTTTTTTAAAATCAGAAAGTACAAACAAGTCCAGCAGGTTTCCAAACATACATATCAGTCCCCACAGAATAAAAAGGTTTACAAAACAGTCCTCTGTCAGTCAACTACGGTCAAAGCTTAATTGCAAAAAGGTCCTTTAGGTTTTCAAACTTCCCAAAACAGTCCACAGAGTTCAGATTAATTCACTAAAGTCCAATCAGTTTTTTGAAGTCAAACAAATCCAATACGGTCAACATACGAGGTCAACAACAAAACAATAGTCCAGCAACAATCACAACTATCCTAGGTCCGAGTTCGAGTTCGAGTTCACGGTTCGAATCAAAACAACAAGGCCAGAAAGTACAAGGGCAAAACGGTCCAGGGGCAAAAATGTCCAAAAAGATTACGAATTGTAAATCGAAAAGAAACAGAAAGGGGATCGAGATTACCTTCGAACGGAAAGGAGATTGAAACAATCTGCGAATTAAACGTAAACAAAAAGGATTAAATCGAGATTCAAATCGAGATTGAATCCGAAATAGACAAGGACGGGGTCACTTACCGAAACTAAATCGGAGCAGAACAAGCCGGCGACGTGAACGGAACAGAGGCGGCGCGGACGGATCGGAACGGGCGTACGGCGGAGCACGGACGGCAGCGGAACGGCGGGAAGAAGAGTAGCAGCGACAACCTCTTCTTCTCTCTTCTCTCTCTCCTTTTTCTTTCTTTCTTTCTTTCATTCTTTCTCTCTTTCTCTCCCTTTTTTCGTTTTGGCAGAATGAAGAATGAAGACTGGGGTGTCGGTTAGGGTTAGGGTTAAGTAAATGGGCCGGTCAAAGGGTCAGAAGACTGGGCCACAAAAATGGGCCAAAAGTAGTCAGAAAGTCCAGTTTTTCCAGCTCGGTCCAAACGTAACGAGACGAATTAGTTTTACGCGAATTAACTAAGTCGCTCACGCAAGAAATGAATTAAATAATTATCGAATAAAATAAATTACTCCGATAATTAATTAATTAAATTAAATAATTAAAAAATAAAATAATAAATAAATAATTAAAAAAAAGACGGGGTGCTACACTCTTCCCCCCTTAAAGGAATTTGGTCCCCGAATTCGCACCTGAAAAGTTGAAGAGCTCGGGATACTGTCGGCGCATGTCATCCTCGCTTTCCCAGGTTGCCTCCTCATACTGATGGTTTCGCCACAGAACCTTTACTTGCTTGATTTGCCTATTACG
Organism: Plantago ovata; assembly: GCA_028274465.1. NCBI lineage: Eukaryota > Viridiplantae > Streptophyta > Magnoliopsida > Lamiales > Plantaginaceae > Plantago > Plantago ovata. The sequence continues at coordinate 85,267,444 of CM051456.1, read as the reverse complement.
GAGTTGTTGCACCTTTTGGTCTAGAATACGAACCGGTTGCTCCACATAAGACAAATCCTCCTCAATAGTCACCTCCTCGGGTTGAATCACGTGCGACGGGTCAGGATAGTACTTCTTCAGTTGAGATACATGGAAGACATTGTGAATCACAGTAATAGTAGTGGGTAGTTGCAACCGATAAGCCACAATGCCAACTCTCTCAATGATCTCGTATGGTCCTACATATCGAGGGTTCAGTTTAGCTCTACGACCCATACGAACAATTCCCTTTCTCGGAGATAGCTTGAGAAAGACAAAATCACCAACTTCGAACTCCAAATATCGCCTACGATTATCGGCGTAACTCTTTTGTCGACTTTGAGCAGTTCTCAATCGGTCTCGGATAAGCCTAACCTTTTCCAAGGTTTCTTGTATCATCTCATTGAGAGTCCTCTCTCCAGCTACCGGTGTAGAAATTCGGTCCTCCAAATCCCAATACAGCGGTGATCTACATTTCCGACCATACAACGCTTCAAACGGTGCCATACCAATCGATGCTTGATAACTATTATTATAAGCATACTCAACCAATGGTAAATGTTGTGCCCAACTTCCTTGGTGATCCAGCACACACAATCTCAGTAGATCCTCAAGAGTTTGAATGGTCCTTTCGGATTGACCATCCGTCTGCAGATGTGCTGCGGTGCTAAAGTTTAACTTGGTACCCAAGCCTTCGTGTACTTGCTTCCAAAATCTCGAAACAAACTTCGGATCTCTATCAGACAAAATGTTCACCGGATTGCCATGTAACTTAATTATCTCATCGCGATAAACGTCGGCTAACTTCTCGGATGTGTAGGTGGTTTTCACAGGCAGAAAGTGTGCCGATTTTGTCAATCTATCGACAATAACCCAAACACTATCAAAACCACCCCCAGCTACCGGTAGACCAGTTACAAAATCCATAGTGATCATCTCCCATTTCCACTGTGGAATCTCGAGTGGTTGTAGTAAACCTCCCGGTTTCTGGTGCTCAGCCTTCACTTGCTGGCAGACCAAACAACTTTGCACAAACTGTGCAATATCTCGCTTCATATGGGTCCACCAGTAAACCTTCTTTAAATCTTCATACATTTTGGTTCCTCCAGGATGCATCGAGTACTTAGATTTATGAGCTTCATCCAAAATTAGACGCCTAAGCTCATCATCAGAAGGCACGCACAATCTACCTTGAAACCTTAGGGCTCCATTCTCATCAACAGTGAATTTCGCATTGCGAGGTTCAGTGATATGTGCTTTGATGTCTTGAATCTCTTCATCATGCTCTTGAGCCTCAAGAATTCTACCTGCCAGCTCATACCTCAAAGTGATATTGGCGAACATACAAGACACGTTGGATACTTCGAGATTCGACACGTGTACCCTACGACTTAAGGCATCAGCGACCACATTGGCCTTACCGGGGTGATATCGAATGGTACAAGTGTAATCGCCCAGAAATTCCATCCATCGTCGTTGTCTCATGTTCAACTCCTTTTGTGTGAACACATACTTCAAGCTCTTATGATCAGTGAGGATGGTCAACTCAGGACCATAAAGGTAGTGTCTCCACTTTCCCAAGGCAAAGACTATAGCAGCTAGCTCAAGGTCATGGGTTGGGTAATTTCTTTCATATGGCTTCAACTTTCTCGAAGCATATGCGATCACCTTTTCCCGTTGCATCAGTACACAACCCAAACCTTTCTTTGAAGCATCAGTGTAAACCACAAAGTCGTTGGTCCCCTCGGGAAGAGCTAGTATAGGGTCCGTCGTCAGTCTCTTCTTCAGCTCCTCGAAGCTTTCCTCACACTTGTCACTCCATACGAACTTAGGATTTTTCCCTGTTAAAGAGGACAAGGGTCCAGCTATCTTCGAATAATCCTTCACAAAACGGCGATAGTAACCCGCCAAACCGAGAAAACTCCTCACCTCAGTGACAGATTCGGGTCTCTTCCAGTTAACTATCGACTCAATCTTCGATGGGTCGACCTCCAAACCTTCTCCAGAGATAATGTGCCCTAAAAAGGCTACTTTATCTAGCCAAAACTCACACTTGCTGAATTTGGCATACAACTTGTTGTTCTGAAGAGTTTCCAAGACAATTCGAAGATGTTTCTCATGATCCTCTTCGGATTTCGAGTAAACGAGAATATCATCGATGAAAACAACAACAAACTGATCCAAATACGGCTGAAAAACTCGGTGCATTAAATCCATGAACACAGCTGGGGCATTGTTTAGGCCAAACGGCATCAGCACAAACTCATAATGACCATACCTCGAGTTCAGAGCAGTCTTAGGTATGTCTTCTTCCCTTACCCTAACTTGATAATAGCCTTGTCGCAGATCAAGTTTCGAGTAAACCTTCGAACCTTCCAATTGATCGAAGAGTTCCTCAATACGGGGTAGGGGGTACTTGTTCTTGACAGTGACTTGGTTCAAGCCTCGATAGTCGATGCACATCCTCATACTACCATCCTTCTTCTTTACGAACAGAAACGGTGATCCCCAAGGCGAAGAACTAGGTCTCACACAACCGTTATCAACCAGATCTTGCAGTTGAGTCTTAAGCTCAGCAGGTGCCATTCTATAGGGTGACTTCGAAATGGGTGCGGTGCCAGGTACCAGATCAATACTAAACTCCACTTCTCGTTCAGGGGGTACGGAATCCATCTTCTCAGGGAAAACACCCTTGAATTCCTTAACCACCCTAACTTCCTCGATTTTTGGTTGATCTTTAGGTTTATTGATCAGATACGCCAAAAAGCAGGTAGCACCCTTTACGTACAGCCTCCTAGCTTCCATAGCAGACAGCAGAAACTTCTCATCCTTTCTCTTATCTCCTTTCCACACGACTTTCTCCTCTCCAGGTTTTCCCAGGGATATAGCCTTGGTTCGACAATCCAGTTGTGCGTAGTGCTTGGACAGCCAATCCATACCCAGAATAACATCGTAGGTTGAAAGAGGTAGAAATATAAGGTTAGCAGAAAAAGTTCTTCCTAGGATGGAAATATCGCAACGCTCGATGAACTTCTTAGTGATTAAACTAGCTCCCAAAGGCGTACATACTTCTAAAGCGTGGGGTAAAACTTTGTACGGTAAAATGAGTGACTCAGCAAATACTTCAGCAATAAATGAATGCGTAGCACCAGGATCAAATAAAGCTTTAGAAGAAGTTTGAGCGATCAGTAGCGTACCTTCAACCACATTCGCGGCGTCAGGAACTTCATGACCACCTATGCTGTAAACTCGGGGCTTAGCCTCATCTCTCGGAGCATAGCCTCCTGGTCTTCCTGCTTTGACAATGGCATGACGGTTCGGACAGTGGCTGATCTTGTGATCCTTGCTCCCACAAGCCAAACACAAGCCTTGTCTCTTCCAGCAGTTTTTCTCATCGTGGTTGACTCCTCCACAGTAGTTGCAGTTCTTCCTTGCCTGGGATGACTGCCCAGACCCTCCAGTGGTGTTGCGGGAACGATTGTCCTGCTTATTACGGGGATACTTCGCCGGTGGTGCTTGATATCCAGATTGATACCCACCTCGACTCTCCCTCTTGTATCCAGATTGGCTTCCTCCTCCATGGTTCCCAGAAGAACTAGAGTAGCTCCTCTTGCTAGAATACGGCTTATCAGCCATCTTGATTTATTTGAGACCACTTTCTACCTCGGATGCGAGTTCAACGGCCTTGAGGTAGGTAGGTATGTTGTTCCCAAACAGACTGTACCGGATCTCAGAGTTCAGACCCTTCACAAAGTGACGCACCTTCTCTCGTTCATCGTCCTGGAAATGTGGCACATACTTCAGTAATCGGGTAAATTCTGAGTCGTAGTCGGCAACATCCATGTTCCCTTGAACCAAAGCCTGGAATTCATCTCTCCTGTTCTCGCGGACCAGGCGAGGTACGTACTTGTCCATGAAATCCTTGGTGAAGTTCTCCCAGGTGCGAGCAACTCCATCTTGCATTCACGATCCTCCACCAGTTCCTGGCGGCTCCCACGAACTGGAAAGCAGCAAGCTCAATTTTCCTCTCGTCCGGATAGTGTAGGATCGAGAATAAGTTCTCCATACTTTCGATCCAGAGCTCAGCCTTACGGGCATCAGGCGTTCCCTCGAACCTTTCAGGATGGAAATGAGTGAAACGTTCCGCAGATTGATCGATGGTCTGAATCGATGGTGGTGGCGGAGGAGCTGGTTGAACAGGTGGTGCTCCAGCACGGCGAATGGTTTCGCTGAAATTTCCTAAAGCAGCGATGATGCGGTCCACTTGGTCTCCATTTTCAGCATGTTGGTCATCTCCACTTTCATTGCTGCTGGCACCACGAGTGTTTCTGCGATTCATTCTAACAAAGGGGCACTACTTAGAAGTTGATTTTACAACCTCGAATCTCTAACTTAGAAACGAACGGAAGAAAAAGAACTAAGGCCAGTACTTAATCTTCTACAACAGGTATGAAACTGAGCAGTGACGAAAACGTGCCTTGAACTTTAAAACAAAACGCAAAATCAAGAAATCAACGCAGTCTCAAATAAACCAAGCATGCAATTATTCAAAGGAAAACCGGTCTCTACTCGTCTTAGCGAGAAAACAGAAAACCACAGAGTCAAGTAAACGGAAAAGCATAAACAGTCTCAGTCGGGTTGAACTAAAAAAAACTCGATTGGCAAAAAGGAAATTCGGTACGAGCTCGAAAAGGCATCTATCCTAATAAACGTCCTCGATATCGTCTTCGAAATGTCGTTCGGGCACGTGTGCATCTTCTCCTTCTTCCTCAGAGGGGTCCTCCTCGGGTTCTTCTTCGGGTTCTTCCTCATCCTCCACTCTACGTGAAGGTCCGCAACCCTCGGGAAACGTCCTTCGAGCCTTCCTCTTATGGATCTTGGTGCCTAGGTTGGATGTGGTTAACGAGACAAAGTGAGAGTGCTCCTTTGCGGCGCGTAAAGCCATCTTAAGGAATCGGATTTCAGCATCCTTCGTTGCCATTTCGTCTTGAAGCTTCATGTTTTCAAGCCAGTAGTGGTCTCGTTCGCGAACGACCCTGTCCATCACGCTTCCAGGGTAAACGCCAATGACGGGAACGGGGGTATAAGGGTTAAACTCTCCTTCGACTAGGCGGTAACGGATGACTTTCTTTTCGGAACTCATACCTATCTGTAAGCACATGCGTATTTATCTAGTTAATAACTACGTCAAAATCAAAAACAACCACGGAAGGTCAACAGTTTCAGAAACGGATCAGAAAGTCGTCAAAATCAGAACAGAGAAGATGAAGAAACAGTTTAAGGTTAGTACGTAAGACTCGGATCAGAAAAGTAAAAGGAAATGCAAGACCTAACCAGCGACTCGGACCCTCACACACACCCCAAAGGTAAAAAGATCCTATCCTAGAAAGCTCGAGTTTGAACTCAAGCTCTGATACCAACTGTAACGGTATCGGTTTTTTAAAAACAAAATAATTTCTTGAAAGAGAAATCCGAAATAACTTTAAAAAGCAACGATCGGCAATAAATGCCAAAATAATATTTGACGCGCGCAGCGCTAACAGAATCAAGTAAATATCCAACGGTAACTTTGAAATCAAAAGAATAACAACATTGAAGACAGTAAAAAGGTTCATCTTCTTATTTTGAAATAAACAAAACCCCAGAGACATCCCCGACCCTTCTCTCAGTCGCTGGCATCCTACTCGCGAACATCCTCACAAGTATCTTGAAGGAAGGAATTTTGAAAACAAAGAGAGTGTGAGATAAAGGATCTCAGTGAGGTTCTAAGTTAAAAACAAAAAGTAAACAATTTTGAAATCAAAATCCTTTTCAGCAAAAATAACAAACAAAACAGATAACAAAACAGAAAAACAGAACAGATAAGTTGAAGACCGTTGGTGCAGCCCGCGTTGTTACTCCTACTCCCAGATTTCCCTTATAACTCCCTCCAGAGGGTGCACAACTCCGGACAGAAACAGAAACCCCCGTGTACTTTGGGGAAACAGAACCTACGACCCTAATACACCTCGGCGAGTTCTACCTCGCGCCTAAAAGGGATTAGACTAGGCAATAATCAAGCAAACCCGATAGTCCTCTACTACCCAAGCCTACCTAATTACGACCTAATCGACCGGTCACACAGAAACAGACAGAACAGATACAGATCAAACAGATACGAACAATCAAACACCGAGTAGTGTTCCTGCAGAAAAGTTAATCCAGAACAGAGTAGCAATAAACAAAGAAAGTAAATAGTCATACTTAGGACTTAGTTACTTTTACGCGGAAGCATACAGTAAAACAGTTTATATAGTAGTAGATACAGATAGTCACATAGCCTTCCAGTTTTTCGCAAATAGATAAGTTTAGGGGTGAACACTCACCTCAACTTGCGAGCAAAAGATCTCCAACGAGCAGTGAACTTAAGAGTTATAGAACGACGGAGAACCTAAATAGAAAGTAACTAGTTACACTTTAGAAGTCGAACGAACGGAAAGAAAAAGGTCGGTAAAGAAGGGGTTCGAACTCGGGACCTCTAAGTTAGTCAAGCAACCCTTAACAACTAAGCTAGAAGGTAAGTCACTACTAAGGTAACAAAGCAGAAACTAAGTTAAAACGTTTTCAGAAAATACTCTTTCAGTTTTCAGTCTCTGGAAATTACTAAAATACCCTCGGTGGTAAATTGCAAAAAGACCCTTTTTTGAAATCAGAAAGTACAAACAAGTCTAGCAGGTTTCCAAACATACATATCAGTCCCCACAGAATAAAAAGGTTTACAAAACAGTCCTCTGTCAGTCAACTACGGTCAAAGCTTAATTGCAAAAAGGTCCTTTAGATTTTCAAACTTCCCAAAACAGTCCACAGAGTTCAGATTAATTCACTAAAGTCCAATCAGTTTTTCAAAGTCAAACAAATCCAATGCGGTCAACATACAAGGTCAACAACAAAACAATAGTCCAACAACAATCACAACTATCCTAGGTCCGAGTTTGAGTTCAAGGTTCGAATCAAAACAACAAGGCCAGAAAGTACAAGGGCAAAACGGTCCAGGGGCAAAAATGTCCATAAAGATTACGAACTGTAAATCGAAAAGAACCAGAAAGGGTATCGAGATTACCTTCGAACGGAAAGGAGATTGAAACAATCTGCGAATTAAACGTAAACAAAAAGGATTAAATCGAGATTGAATCCGAAACAGACAAGGACGGGGTCACTTACCGAAACTAAATCGGAGCAGAACAAGCCGGCGGCGCGAACGGAACAGCGGCGGCGCGGACGGACCGGAACGGACGTACGGCGGCGGAACGGCGGGAAGAAGAGCAGCAGCGACAGCCTCTTCTTCTCTCTTCTCTCTCTCCTTTTTCTTTCTTTTTTTCTTTCATTCTTTCTCTCTTTCTCTCCCTTTTTTCGTTTTGGCGGAATGAAGAATGAAGACTGGGGTGTCGGTTAGGGTTAGGGTTAAGTAAATGGGCCGGTCAAAGGGTCAGAAGACTGGGCCACAGAAATGGGCCAAAAGTAGTCAGAAAGTCCAGTCTTTCCAGCTCGGTCCAAACGTAACGAGACGAATTAGTTTTACGCGAATTAACTAAGTCGCTCACGCAAGAAATGAATTAAATAATTATCGAATAAAAGAAATTACTCCGATAATTAATTAATTAAATTAAATAATTAAAAAATAAAATAATAAATAAATAATTAAAAAAAAGACGGGGTGTTACAGCCTACCCAACATGCATGAGCGGTCTACACTTAACGGATGCCGCCTATCCATTCTAGTTCTAAACGCGGTCAAGCACATAATGGGCGCCGCCTACCCATACATATAAAATGCGGTGCGACAATTAAGAGGGCGCCGTCTACCCTCACATGCAATCCGGTCGAACATAATGTAAAGTACGTGGTATTTAAACATGCATTGTCAAACAATAACACATTGAACATTCAAACAAATAATAGTCTATGTAGATAACAAAAGACTTCATAATTTCATTATGAAAATTATAATCCCATACTTATAATCTCTATGTAAAAATTGAAAATTTTGGACTAGATTGAAAATTCAAAAATTCTAGTGACCAACTAGCAATTTTTCGAAAACCCGAAGGACCTAATTATAATTTTCAAAACTTAGAGGCGTTAAGATCAATATTCAAAAGTGGAAGGATCTATTTGCAATAAACAATAAATTGATAACTGAAAATAGACCCTTCAACTTAATACAAATTAATCTTTAACACCTCTAGTTAATACTAATTACAAATAAGTCTAATTTATATTCCAAATATAAAATTCAATCTATATTATATTCTAAAGATAATATCAAATCCAAAATTATCATAATTTTGAACTATAGGGTCAAACCCTTAATTATTGGAAAACCAGATATATCAAATATATCTATAAAAATCTGGAAATTCAAAATGAAAGATCGTATAAATTAATCATGTTGACAATGTTGTTAACAAACTTGAAGCCAGCTCAGCTGGTTCGTTGGTCAGCAATGACATGGAAGGACTAGGGTTCAAAACCCATGTTGCTCGTATATATTTTTTTTTTTTCAAAACAAAACAGATAACGCAACAGATAGGTGTAATCGATGCCACATATCTAACATAGAGCTGCCGTAGCTCACTTGGTTTGTGTCCTCGTCTATTATGGCAGAGGTTAACAGGTTCGAAGGTAGTTCAATGAGTCTGGAGCATCCTCCAACTGGAATCACCCCAAAAGCTTTTCTAACGAAGCGGAAATTGATTTTACAAAATCGTTGCATAGTGCAGAAAATCACATAAGAGTTCGATTTCGATGCTCTTTTACAGAAAGGTAGTTCAATTAGTCTGGAGCATCCTCCAACTAGAATCACATCAAAAGCTTTTCTAACGACGCGGAAATTGATTTTACAAAATCGTTGCATCGTGCAAAAAATCTGCACTCGGAAATTCTTTCTGCAAGACAGAAGTTAGTATATATAAATAAACAATATAATAACTTGGAATACATAACCTTGATATCCATAGATGGGTGGTGGCTTGTTCAAGCGCTTGTGCATGAAGCTTGTAGACATTTAAATTTTATGTCTAATAGAATCAATTTAAAAAATAAACTTCTGTATTTAATTGGAGTTTGCTAAATTTAATTCCAATTATTATAGGGTTTTTTTAATTGATTTTAAATGTCTATTTATGGCCAATCAAATGATGCCATGTCATAAAGTTGATGCAGTTATTAATTAATTGCTAGAAATAAATATAGATAAGATCAAATCTGTATCGACCAATCAGAATTGATCCTTCTCTTTTTCCTCACCTATATAACGAGCTCATTCTCCACCAAAAATCACAATTCAGAATTCAGAAACCAGAGCTCAAACAGAAGTGAAGAATTCAACAGCAAGCCAAGAAGATCAAAGACATCTTTTCAAGCAAGAACAGCTCCAGTTCTTCAAGAGATCAAAGCCAGCTCCAAGAACAAGTCGCGAAGACACTTGCAGCAGCAACGGAAGATCGAACTCCAACGCAAAAGCTCGTGGAGGCACTCGCTCGAAGATCGAAGCAACATACGTTCCAAATTCAAGATCAAGTCTCTACGGCCCTTGAAGACGTGCTCGTTCGCGAAGATCAAACTCAAGACCCCGGCGTTCAATTCAAGATCAAGCGCGAAGCCCTTGAATTAACGTTTCCAAGCGAATTCAAGTCAAGACCGGTCAAGTTCAGGATAAAGCTGCGAAGGCCCCTGAACTGACGCTCTCAAGACAATAGTTCGCGTAGATTTTCCAAGTCGTTGACTAGAATCAGAGATTTTCTCTAGAGATTGTAACCCCAAATTTACTCAAGATCAATAAATTTCATTTGTACAATTTTATTTGTTACAAATTTGTGGCACGCCCAGTGGGACCTCTCTACCTCTCATCTCTAGTCATCAACGCAGGAAATCAACATGCCTCCCAAGAAGAAAAGTCAAAACTTGAACGACAAAGAAGTTGACGGTGAAATTGATAAGAGTGAGTTAGAATCCGACGAAGAAGACTCATCTGACAAGGATGATAGATCAGCAAGCAAGTCTGCTAATTCACAGGGAGATTTGGCATCCCTGGCGGAACAAATACAAGCTCTCACCAAGGGTATAGAATACCTTGTGAAGCAAAGTAGGGATCAAGACGCTAAAATCGCAAAACTCATGTGTCAAGACACTGGAGAGGACAATTGTCACAAAGAAAAGCCACATGAAGAATACGACGAGACCCCTCCCAAGGATAAAAGGAAGAAGAAGGAGGGTTCTTCAACTCAACACTTCGAGGTTTCTTCCGATGGAACGATCCCTGCTGATCGAATCAAGGAGTTCATCATGGGACTTTAAAAGAGAAATTGGACGAGAGCTCCAAGTCATCATCCGCATACTCCAAGCCATACACGCAAAGGATCGATAACCTGAAAATGCCGTATGCTTATCAGCCACCCAAGTTCCAACAGTTTGATGGAAAAGGAAATCCAAGACAGCACGTTGCGCACTTTGTAGAGACATGCAACAACGCGGGAACCTACGGTGACCACCTCGTCAAACAATTTGTTCGCTCTCTGAAGAACAACGCATTTGACTGGTACACGGACCTAGAGGCAGGATCAATCGACAGTTGGGATGAGTTGGAACGACAATTCCTTAATCGTTTCTACAGCACAAGGAGAACTGTCAGCATGATTGAACTCACAAACTCGCGTCAATGGAATGAAGAACCCGTCACGGATTACATCAATCGCTGGAGAAATCTAAGCCTCAACTGCAAGGACCGACTGTCCGAAATATCAGCGATTGAGATGTGCATACAAGGAATGCATTGGGGACTGCGCTACATTCTTCAAGGCATCCAACCGCGGACTTTTGAAGAACTAGCCACTCGAGCACATGATATGGAATTTAGCATAGCATCAAGTGGAAGCTCGGGACCCCCTATAAACAGATCACGTACATTCCATGACAATGCAGATGCCAAGAAAGGAGGAAGGCCTCAATATAAAGAGAAAGGGTCAATGGCGACAGCTGTTACAAAAGTCAAAGTCCCTAAAACTATCAAAGATAAACCTGTAGAGAAATCAACTCACGTGGTACCGTATACCACTCCGCAGAAGGAAGAACAGAGAAAGATGACTTTGAAAGAAATGACTGGAAAGAAGTACCCGTTCCTCAACTCCCATGTCCCAACATTATTTGATGAGTTGCTTAACAGGAATTTAATCGAATTGCCTGAGATGAAAAGACCTGAAGAGGAAGGTCGTGTCGATGACCCTAAGTATTGCAAGTACCATCGCTTGGTGAGCCATGCAATACAAGATTGTTTTGTCTTCAAAGAGAAGGTTATGAGGCTCGTGCGAGAAGGCAAGATAACACTAGAAGAAGAGGCTGAAAGTGCTAACACTGCTTCTGTGGAGCGTGAAGTTGAAGACATTTGCAACATCGAAGATACGTATGAAGGATCTATTCCCACCGTTGCAACAAAAGATGGTACCGAACTGTGTATGGCAACGATCTCCTTTACTGATGAAGATCTTTTGCTTGGATCTAAACCTCACAATCGACCATTGTTCGTAAGTGGTTTTTCCAATGAGCAAAAGGTAAAGAGGATACTGATTGATGGAGGTTCCGCTGTTAACATTTTACCCATACGTACGATGAAGGAGATAGGCGTCACAGTTGAAGAACTTTCCAAGAGTCGTTTGATGATTCAAGGCTTCAACCAAGGGGGGCAAAGGGCAATTGGGATCATACGTCTTGGATTATTGATCGAAGATATGTTATCCACCACACTTTTCCATGTTATAGATGCCAAAACATCTTATAACATGCTCCTAGGAAGGCCATGGATACATGAAAATGGAGTGGTTCCATCAACATTACACCAATGTTTTCAATATTGCCACAATGGAGAAGTGAAAAAGGTAATGGCCGATGATAAGCCCTTCACCGAAGCCGAATCACACTTTGCCGATGCCAAGTACTATGTTAAACGTATCGAAGAACTAGAGGATGTGGAAGGCTCGCCAAACAACACTTCTGTATCAGAGCAAAGCGAGAAAAATCAACCTACCTTAGGTGATTGTTCAAAGGGATCTCCGCGTGATGAGACACTGGAAGGGCTCACTCTGCCTTTAACAAAGCTGGCTATCTCTGCTCCGGCCCCAGCTCCAATCAAGGGATTCGTTCGCCCCGTTCACGCGCCATCAGCAGAGCATGGATTTGCAAATGAACATTTTGGCCCGAATGCGCTAAAACTTCTGATTAATGCTGGATATGATCCTAAGAAAGGTACTCCACTCACGGGCCTGACATCTAATTCTTTCAAGACGAACGCACGACAAGGAGGTCGAACCCGAGAAGGTCTAGGATTCGCACAACCCGAGCCAATCCGTATCACTCTTAAGAAAGCTAGCGCCAACGTTATTAGTGAAGGAGAAACTCCTAACATGGATAGTGATCATCCGCAGGATCCCAATGAACAATCGCGTGTGTCCATCTTCGATAGACTTGGACCAATCAAGAAATCAGTACACCACAGGCTTGGTCCCGTTAGAAAGTCAGCACATCAAAGACTTGGTCCGATTAGAAAGACAATTCACCAAAGGCTCGGCTCGGTTGGAAAAACAATACATCAAAGGTTAGGACCTAAAGAAATGGAAGATGCAGAAAAGAGGCTTGACTCTAGTTTTCCCAAAAAGCTTCGAAGTACGGTCCCATCTCGAATGGTGAGAGTTGAGGACGTCGTTTTGTCATGCGAGGAAGTCTTGAAGGCAAAGTTACATATAGTAGTATACACAAGGATTCCACACGATAAGGTTGAGGATGACGAAATAGAACCATCATATCACATCACTTTGAAAGATGATGATATCATCGAAGAAGAAGATGCTGAGGATGCTCCACCCGAGTTTGAGGAAGGTGTCAAAGCCACTGTAGATGAACTGAAGGAAGTCAACCTTGGTGATTCAAATCAGCCTCGACCAACATACATAAGCGCTTTGCTCAACACTAAGGAAGAGGAGACATATCTTGCACTGTTGAAAGAATTCATTGATGTGTTTGCTTGGACATACAAAGAAATGCCGGGTTTAGACCCCAAGGTAGCTGTCCATCAACTTTCAGTCAAGAGTGGAACTCGTCCAGTAAAACAGGGCCAAAGACGCTTCCGCCCTCAGCTAATCCCATCAATCGAAGGTGAAGTAAATAGGCTCATTGAAGCAGGATTTATTCGCGAAGTCAAGTATCCTACATGGATTTCTAGCATAGTCCCAGTGAAAAAGAAGAATGGCCAAATTCGAGTATGCGTGGATTTTAGAGACCTGAACATTGCATGTCCAAAGGATGACTTTCCATTGCCAATACCAAAACTAATGATCGACGCCACCACTGGCCATGAAGCATTGTCATTCATGGATGGATCTTCTGGGTACAATCAAATTCGCATGTCTCCTAAAGATGAAGAGCTGACGGCTTTCCGTACTCCGAAAGGAATTTACTGTTACAAAGTGATGCCCTTCGGTCCGAAGAATGCTGGAGCAACTTACCAAAGAGCAATGCAGAAAATATTTGATGATATGCTTCATAAGAATGTAGAATGCTATGTAGATGATTTGGTTGTGAAATCCAAGGAACGGAAAGGTCATCTTGACGATCTAAGGAAAGTGTTTGAAAGGCTACGAAGATATCAGTTAAAAATGAACCCATTAAAGTGTGCATTCGGTGTAAAATCCGGAAAATTCTTGGGCTTCGTAGTTCGTCAACGAGGAATAGAAATTGAGCAAGAAAAGATAGATGCAATTGTGAAGATGCCTGAGCCGCGCAACATTCATGAGCTCAAAAGCTTGAGAGGGAAGGTAGCATATCTCCGAAGGTTCATATCCAATCTCGCTGGAAGATGTCAACCGTTCAGTCACCTCATGAAGAAAGATGTTCCGTTTAAATGGGATCAGTCATGTAGAAATGCATTTGAGAGCATAAAAGCATACCTCATGAATCCTCCCGTGTTAGCAGCTCCAAAACCAGGCCGCCCATTGATTTTATATATCGCTGCGCAAGAGAGTTCCGTTGGAGCACTACTCGCCCAAGAAAATGACGGAGGAAAGGAAAATGCGCTCTACTACTTAAGCCGAACGATGACACCTAATGAACTGAAGTATTCTCCCATAGAGAAGCTATGCTTATCCCTCATCTTTGCAATCCAAAAGTTGAAGCATTACTTCCATGCACATACGGTTCGTCTTGTCTCAAAGGCTAACCCATTAAAGTATGTCATGACAAGGCCAGTACTTTCTGATAGGCTGGCAAGATGGTACTTACAGCTCCAACAGTTCGAGATTACCTATGTACCCCAAAAGGCTGTGAAAGGACAAGTCATAGCCGATTTCCTGGCCGATCACCCTATTCCTGCCGATTGGGAACTGATGGATGACTTACCCGATGAAGATGTCCTGACAGTCGAAGTAACCCAACCCTGGAAGATGTACTTTGATGGTGCTTCTCATAGAAATGGTGCGGGGGCTGGAGTTGTATTTATCTCACCAGACGGAAGTGTGCTGCCATACTCATTCACTCTAACTCAAAATTGTTCAAATAATGTCGCAGAATACCAAGCCTTAATACTTGGTTTAGAAATGGCAGTGGACGCAAAGCATTTGCAACTTGATGTGTATGGCAACTCTCAATTGGTAGTCAAACAACTATCTGGAGAATACGATGTTAAGAAGGGCGAACTAGTTCCATATGTCGACTATGCTAGGAAATTGATTGCGTGGCTTGGAGAAGTATCAGTCCAACACATTCCGAGAGGTGAAAATGGGCAAGCAGATGCTTTAGCAAAACTTGCTTCTACTCTCACAATGCCTGAAACAAAGTTTAGTGTTCCTGTCTGCCAAAGTTGGATTATCCCTCCATCACTTGATGATAATGATGGTGAAGGCAAAGAAGAAATCCTTTCTATAGAAGTACATGAGATTGAGAAAGAGGATTGGCGCCAATGTTTGGTGGATTACTTGAAGTATGACAAATTGCCTGATGAACCACGACGAAGGCCAGAAATCAGACGTCGCGCAACCCGCTTCATATACTACAATGACACACTTTACAGGCGCTCTTTCAATGAAGTCTTCTTACGTTGCTTGGGAGAGGATGAAGCTTTGCAAGCAATGGAGGAAGCTCATTCTGGAGTCTGCGGTGCGCATCAATCTGGCCCAAAGTTACACTTCCGAATCAAGAGGATGGGATACTATTGGCCCACAATGGTCCAAGATTGCATGGATTATGCGAAAAGGTGTCAAGCGTGTCAATTCCATGCTAACTTTATCCATCAACCGCCTGAGCCATTGCATCCAACTGTCGCGTCTTGGCCATTTGACGCATGGGGACTAGATGTAGTAGGACCGATGACAAAGTCATCTGCTGGCCATCAATATATCTTGGCAGCAACAGATTACTTCTCTAAATGGGCCGAAGCTGTACCTTTGAAAGAAGTTAAGAAAGAGAATGTCGCCGACTTTATTCGCACAAACATCATTTATCGCTATGGGATTCCTCGGTACATAATCACCGACAATGGGAAGCCTTTCTGCAATAGTCTCATCGACAAGCTATGCGAAAAGTTTGGTTTCAAGCAAAGGAAATCTTCAATGTACAATGCTGCCGCCAATGGCCTCGCTGAAGCTTTCAACAAGACGCTGTGCAATTTGTTGAAGAAGATTGTCGCAAAGACAAGAAGGGATTGGCATGAAAGAGTTGGAGAAGCCTTATGGGCTTACAGGACAACTCATAGAACTCCTACACAAGCAACGCCCTACTCATTGGTGTATGGCGTAGAGGCAGTCCTTCCGCTCGAGCAACAGATCCCATCCTTAAGAGTAGCAATCCAAGAAAGTCTCTCTGAAGAAGAAAACATCTGTTTACGCCTTGAAGAGTTAGAAAGATTGGATGAAAAGAGACTCGAAGCTCAACAAAGACTTGAATGCTACCAAGCTCGTCTGTCTAGAGCCTTTAACAAGAAGGTGCGCACACGATCCTTTCAAGTTGGAGACTTGGTGCTCGCTGTCAGAAGACCCATCATCATAACCCACAAAACAGGGAATAAGTTTCTGTCAAAGTGGGATGGTCCGTATGTAATCATAGAAGCTTACAACAGTGGAGCATACAAGTTAGTTGCTGAAGATGGTTTAAGAGTTGGCCCAATCAATGGGAAATTCTTAAAACGATACTACCCATAAAAAAAAAAAAAAAAAAAAAACACGGTGCCCTCAAAAGAAATAGGGGCAACCCCCCCAAACAAAAAAAAAAAAAAAAAAAAAAAAGACGATGCCCTCAAAAGAAACAGGGGCACCAATATCTCCTGACCCGCATGAGTATAAACTGTGTACGGTAACCACCAAATGGTAACATATGTGGTTAAACTATTAACTTCCCCACCAAATGGCAACATATGTGGTTAAACTGTTAACTTCCCCACCAAAGGTGTTTTATGTGGTTAAACTTCAACCCCCACTTTGTCTAAGGTGGTTAATTAATAGATACTCCTGGCCCGCACGAGTTAAAACTGTGTACGGCACCACCCCCCTTCTCTTTTCAAAAAGAAATATCTTGAACTACGTGATGACTTGATCCTTTTGTAAGGTACGTAGGCAGCTTAGAAATTCTAAGTTCAGTCGCAACATTTAAAAAGAGGTTTGGTGGTGCGAATTGCAAGCGAAGTATTGCTACGAAGTTGCATGGAAAATCAAGACGAATACACATATGATGCAAACGAGAAACATAAAGCAATATTATTATTTGTGAAAAGAAACACAATCTTTGCATGAGTGATAAAAGATGACAAAATAACAGAAACAAAAGAGAAATTATCAAGCAAAAGTCTTCGCAATCTTCAAGTCTTCAAGTGCATTGGTCAACTGAGCCTTGAGTGACTCCAGATTTGCTATGTCTTCCTTAGTCGATACTGGAACATCCTTAAGCATGGTCACCTTTTGCTCAAGTTCGGACACTTCATTCTGCAGCGAAACCACGACATCAGTTTGAGCCTTTGCCGAAGAAGTCAAGTCTTTAATCTTCTGCTTAAGCGCCTTGAGCTCTGCGTGCATAGATGTAAGGCGATCGGCTTCAAATTTCTCCTTCGTCTACGTATTTTGTAAAAGACCCATGGCTTCGTTAAGTTGTTGAGTGTGAGACTCATCAGGTTGCTTGTCCGCTAACTGAGATCTAGCCGCATCATATAAAGCAACTTGATCAAAGAATGACTTCAACAAGTTCTTCATTGGAGATAGGTCAACTTCGAAAGCCTTAAGTGAGCCCATAATCTTCCAAATCTCATCTTGAATGGAAGACATGTCATCCAGTTTAGTACTTGCAAGTTTATCCTGAAGACGTTGCCAGGTAAAATCCACAATGTCTTTGTATGTGGTAGAAATAAAATGGCCCGCATGGAAAACTGAGGCACAAGGAGATGCAGCTTTGACAACAGGCAGACAAGTCGCATTCTTTGGTAGATCAGCAATATTACTTATTTCTTCCGTATCCCCAGAGCAGTCGTCGTCGGAATCAACCTCAACAATCTGCTTCCCTTGATCGTTGCCTTTATCGCTAGCAACTGGGGTCTTCACAGGAATAGAAACCTCTGCATCTCGCATGTTGAGACCTTTCTTTGCCCTTTTCCAATGACGGTCTCCAGCATTGTTACTGCTCTCACTGCCGCTAGAGGCTTGTCTTTTACCGTTCCCTGCAACGGAACAAGTTTTCTACATTAACAAAAAAAAAAAGAAAAAAAAAAAAGTCAATGGGGTACCTCTGTGAGTGGTTATCTCATCCACTTCTAACGAAACGCCGTCCTCATCATGTTCGTCCACACGATCTTTACTAGGAGACCGGTTATTTCGCTCCCTAGAAGGATGTCTAGGTCTCGAAGAAGCCAAAGCATCGACTCTACCATCAACACTTCGACAGAACACTTCTCCCCACCAAGTAGAGAATTGTCTTGAACAAAATGTTCTAGGGCGCTCGATCTTGTTTGGGAACCACGCCCTCTCCTTGGAGTTACGCAAGGCGGTCGTCCTCCAATAGCGCAAACCCTCAGCAAGATTGGCATAACGGACATCTCTAGCAAGAGATCCTGGGTATTGTTGATAAAAACCAAATTGTCTGCTAAATCGATGAGGATTATACGGCTCAATAACAAAACCCTCGCCATCACGCAAAGCCAAGTGGCCAGAGCGAATGCTGGAAAAATAACTTCGTTCCTCAGACGACGTTGTGTTATTATTCACATATAGGAAATCGAAACGGCGAGGACCACTAGTAATATTCCAACGAACGGTGTCTCCTTTAAAGATTCTTGTACGGGCTGCTAGTGGTGAGAAACGCCGAGCTCCATTTTTACCAGAAAAGTTCGCCATATTAGCATTGTCTGAAGCTTTGGCCAAATTAAAATGAGTCCAGAAGCGCGTAGCAAGCCAACTATAGACAAAATGCATGGGGGCATGGAAATTTGCACGAGGAGGTCGTTGGGACGCCGAAATTGAATTAAGCCCACGATAAATTGAGGCTAGCACAGGAGTGGCAAGACTTACTTTTCTGCCCGAAGCCAAATAGCTGGCCATTTTGAAATCACCAGGACGAATATATCCAATATCTTTAATGGGCAAAACAAAGACACAAAGCCAACAAGCAAGATGGGCCGCTAAGAATACTTCATCTCGCGAGGACGCCGCGACGTCAAGCGTCCCAAACATGCTTAAATCCTCCTGTGACCAAGCCTTGGGTCTTTCGAGATCACCAGTCGGGTTATGAGTCTGCTTCGAACGCGTTTGGTTAGTGACAGGAGTATCACATGGGGCATCCGGACGTAGGGGGGGCCTAGAGTAAACTGTTTTCCCTTTCCACCAAAACGCAATCCAAGCATTGATAGAAACTGACGGTTCTTTAGAGTCGTCTCCATTATTGTTATTCTCACGAGAATTGAGCAAGTGGAAAGCATGGAAAAGACGCATGCATGATGATTGCGTAATAGCGGTGTTTGCAAGCTCATATGCGGCAGGAACAACTTCATCATAGTTTACTCCTCTAATAGGAAGCCCACAATTCTGCCGCAAGTCCCACAGGCTGATCGATAACTCCCCAGGAGAAGTGAGGAGAGTATTAGTTCGGGAACACCAAGCTTCGCAAAAGGCCTTCATGATCTCCACGTCTCGGTCATATGTAAACAATGACGCATAAACGGAGCCATAAATCTCTGCACCCTCAAGAGTAAATTTACAACGAGAAAGTACATCCTCTGTCCACTCCCAATAACCCTTGTAGAATCGAAATTCTCCGGGAAAGTCAAGCTTCGTGTCTTCCCATGCTACTTCACCGTCAATGATTTTTGAGCCTAAGGTTGAGAAGTAATCAACACCCACCAGCGGTACAGGGTTACTAGTCGTTGGAACGTCGTGATGTGCACCTTTCAAAACCTACTTTGCCGTCTTGTCATTTTTGGACGTACCCGCTCTCGTGGTCCATTCTTCTACATGGAGCTTGTGAATAAATTTCGGAAATTCCACATAAGGTTCAAATTGCGGGGTCCCGACAGGTAAAATAGTGTCTTTGATATGTTTCTTGCGATCGGTGATGCGCAAGTATTTCCCACGGGATGATGAGGAGTGTTCAAAAAACACCATTGCGCAAGAGCAAAGTCTTCAATAAGGGGCAAAACTTAGGTAGCGAGTCTTCAAGGTTGATGGACAACGTGAAATTGCCCGAGTCTTCAAGGTTGATGGACAACGTGGGAGTTGCCCGAGTCTTCAAATTTGGTGGACAACGTGGAAATTGCCCGAGTCTTCAAGGTTGATGGACAACGTGGGAGTTGCCCGAGTCTTCAAATTTGGTGGATAACGTGGAAGTCGCCCGAGTCTTCAAGGTTGATGGACAACGTGGAAGTTGCCCGAGTCTTCAAATTTGGTGGATAACGTGGAAATTACCCGAGTCGTCAAAGTTGATGGACAACGTGAAAGTTGCCCGAGTCTTCAAAATTGATGGACAATGTAGAAATTGTCCAAATCTTCAAATTGATCCACGAACCAGCTTGAATCTTCAAAAGTTAATGCGCAACTCCTTAAATTCTGCAAAAGAATGAAGATAAACAAGAGACAAAGCAAAATAGAAGGAAAATATAAACATAGGTACTTGTTTGCAAATATGGGCACAAGATGTAGTACAAGAGGGGCAAATACGACAAGGTAGAGACAAAAGAAAGAAAAGAAAAAACCAACCCAGATTGCAAACCTCTTGCAACCACGATTAACACGGCGTGACAAGAGAACGACTGGTTGGATCGACGATGAATCCCTTCAGTACTACGGGCTGCTCAGGCCTCGAGTTGATGAAGATCTTGGTCGGGCAATTAAAACTAAGTTGCGGGCGAGGTGGTTCCTTCGGCTTCGAGATCGCTTATGATGATCGGAATTCGAGTGAATAAATTAGTGAAGTTGATGCCTCTTATATAGTGTTCAGAATCGCTGCCTAAGATCGATTAGAAGTTGAGATCGAATCGAAGTTCTAGCCGAAATCGGAGTTCGAATCCGATCCAATGTTGAGTTTGGATCAAAGTTAAGGTTTAGAGAGTTGTACTCTGTTTTTTTTTAAAAAGTTGCAGGAGTTTGCTTGGAGAAGACGACTGTGGATTTTGTTTATTTGGTCCACATAAACCGGTCAATGTTCGCTGCAAAGTCAAAGGAAATGTGGGTTTGGGCCGTGATGATCGGATGAAGAATGGCTCAATGCATGATTTGGTGGACTAATCCGGCTTAATTAATTAGGTCCATTGATTAAAGTTCACATAGTTAACCCAAGGCTAAATTAAAATTACTTGGGTAACTTGTGTTAAGTTAAAAGTCGCACCCGGTCCAATTTAAGAGTCGTAACTCGTTCATTTCAAGACACGTCTTTACGACGTTATTTATGAACAAGTTACGAAGGGGCATTTGTAGACATTTAAATTTTATGTCTAATAGAATCAATTTAAAAAATAAACTTCTGTATTTAATTGGAGTTTGCTAAATTTAATTCCAATTATTATAGGGTTTTTTTAATTGATTTTAAATGCCTATTTATGGCCAATCAAATGATGTCATGTCATAAAGTTGATGCAGTTATTAATTAATTGCTAGAAATAAATATAGATAAGATCAAATCTGTATCGACCAATCAGAATTGATCCTTCTCTTTTTCCTCACCTATATAACTAGCTCATTCTCCACCAAAAATCACAATTCAGAATTCAGAAACCAGAGCTCAAACAGAAGTGAAGAATTCAACAGCAAGCCAAGAAGATCAAAGACAACTTTTCAAGCAAGAACAGCTCCAGTTCTTCAAGAGATCAAAGCCAGCTCCAAGAACAAGTCGCGAAGACACTTGCAGCAGCAACGGAAGATCGAACTCCAACGCAAAAGCTCGTGGAGGCACTCGCTCGAAGATCGAAGCAACGTACGTTCCAAATTCAAGATCAAGTCTCTACGGCCCTTGAAGACGTGCTCGTTCGCGAAGATCAAACTCAAGACCCCAACGTTCAATTCAAGATCAAGCGTGAAGCCCTTGAATTAACGTTTCCAAGCGAATTCAAGTCAAGACCGGTCAAGTTCAGGATAAAGCTGCGAAGGCCCCTGAACTGACGCTCTCAAGACAATAGTTCGCGTAGATTTTCCAAGTCGTTGACTAGAATCAGAGATTTTCTCTAGAGATTGTAACCCCAAATTTACTCAAGATCAATAAATTTCATTTGTACAATTTTATTTGTTACAAAGCTGCCTACGTATCTTCAAAAGAATCAAACCCAACATAGTTCGTAGGAAGGTGGCAATGGTGGCATGGGTGCAGAAAAGGGAGAGCGTTTTCTTGTAAAGGAGGAGCACGAAAATTAGAGATCAAGAATGAATTTCTAGCTCTCTAATACCTCTATTTATAGCTTCTATTGGAAGCCTTTAGAATCCAATAGAATCCTGAAAGGAATAAGAATTCTAATTCTTATTGCACAAGTAAAGCCTTTAAACTTTTATGTTCCAAACTCTCATTAGGTAAAGCTTTTCCCAACTCCTAATTAATTCAAAACTCAATTAGAAAATTCTATTTACACATATGTTTATTTGGAGAAGGAGAGAAACTCCTTCTCCAACACCTCAATCGGCCGAGCCGTGTGGGAAGGTGGGTCCCACGTTTTGAGACCCGCATTCATGTGTAATAGTGGCAATTTAAATCTAATTTAAATTTGTCCACGTGCATATATTAATCTAATTAATATATCCTTTCAATTAACCCATAATTGTATTTTCAAAATACAATTAATATATTAATACATAATTAATATATATATATATATATATATATATATATAAAATTAATATTCAAAATATTAATTATGCCACAATCAATTATAATTGACCAAGTTAATTATAATTCTTCCTATAGTATTATGGACAAGCCGGTCCATCATATAATGTGACCCATAGTGCCTCAATGTATTAAGCTAGACCAGATAACTAGGCATCCATGGAATTCTCAGACGATTCCATTTGCAATATTAGTACATGAGGATGTTTGAGGGTGAACCTCAAAACCAGTTTCGTTGAGGAAGCCTGTCGCACTCAATGCGGCGATGGTAAGTTCCCTTCATCTGACTGATGAATGTGTATTTAACACTTTCATTTGAGTATTTCTCACCTATTTTAGCTATCCTCTATGTTAATTTAGCTATATTTTAGTGCATTTTATTAGAATAGTGTCACGTTTCCCTTTAGATTTTATTTTACAGGTTTTGGTTGAAAATCGAGGATTTCCGGGCAATAATATTGAAGTTGACAAGGAATTGGTGTTCCAGAAGCCTATTTGGAGTATCTGAAGGTTTCCGGATAGAATTTGGAGTCTAGGGGTCGAATCTGGAGGTTAGAAGGCCACTAGAAGACAGAAACCGAGTCCGAAAAGGGGAAGAAATCCAAAAACGCGTCGAAAACGCGGAATTCCGCGAAATAATCTCCCGGGCGAACCGCCCCAGACGTGGGGTGACTCGCCTCACACCGGGCGAACCGCCCGGTGTGTGGGGCGAACCGCCCCACAGTATTTCGGGGCCTATATATAGTTGCTCAGATTTTCTCCGAAATTCATACTTTTCAAGACCTACTTTCTCACATTTCTCTGTAGTTTTAGGTAGGGACTTCCCAGAGCCTGTTCTGGGGGTTCGTAGCTTAGGGGACACTTTTTCATAGCAGATTGGAGCTTGTAGGATCGCAATTCTTCGGAGATTGACAACCTTCGGTAACATTGTATCTTACAGTTTATTCTACTTATTTTAATATATCTTTCAATATGTTTTCTTCTATGATTTCTGTTGATTGCATGCCTATTATGAGTAGCTAAACTTATCGTTGGTGGTAGTATGTGAATTCTTAGCGAAGGGAAGATAGTCATGCTAATGGCTATATCGCGCATTATACTCCGTGTTATTGCTTTATTTCGTTGATCAGGCTCAGCCTAAATTCTCGTATGTTGTATTAATTATTATGCACAATTGGACCCTCGTCGACCTATACGCATGTTTATCTTCGTAGTGTTGAATGATTACGGAACACAATTGGACAATAGTGCTTGACTTGTCAGAATCATTATCTTCGTAGTGCTTAATAATTGCAACAGGACATTAGATTGATCAAAGATCTCCATGCAAGAACGAGGAATTTATGCATGATTATCGACCCGTTATGCTTTGAAGGATCATACTATCACCAATCTCCATTATCTGTTAGAAAAACCCTTTGCTACCGTCTGCTGTTTTATATTCTCTAGTTAAATAGATAAAGCTAGTTATAGTCCTGAGAGAACGACACTCGAGGTCATTCTACTGCTACACTACGGTTTTCGTTGTAGTTGTGAATTGCCTTTGGCTAAAGAACAAATTTATTTGACTGAACCGGGACTGACAAACTCGCGTTCATCAAATTAGCGCCGTTGCCGGGGACTATACTCCTTTTTTCTGTTTAATTTGTTTATATTTTCAGTTTTCGATTCCTAATTCTATTAGTTTTAGTTTTCCTTTTTTCTCTGATACTGCTTTTCTAGTCTGTTACAGATAGTGTATGCCACATACACGATCTAGGGGAACACCGCTTGCTGATTCAATTGCTGAGATCGACAGAGTCTACCACCAAAGAAGGCGACTACTTCAAAGGCGTACACTAGAGGAAATAGAGGATACCGATTTCTCTGAATCTCTACACAGTCTTTTCAAGGAAATCGACAGAATGGCAGAAGCTAGACCACTGAAAGCATGGGTTCAACCGACCAAGGATCGTATGAGGGGACCGGCGATTGTTCTTTCGTCTGCAACCCGAGATCTGGAAATCAAGAACCACGCATTCCAACAACTTCCGAGGTTCTATGGCTTATCAAGGGAAGATGTGATGGGGTACTTGCACGATATCGATGATTTCGTCAACCAACTTCCACGACCCGGAGCTGAAATAACAACGGATGAGTTGAGGATGAAGGTTTTTGCTATGGGACTTGGCGACAGAGCCAAGTCATGGTTGAGTTCTCTACCAGCAGGCTCGCTGGACACTTGGGAGAAGGTTTTTTCAGCTTTCATGGAAAAATACTTCCCTCACACCTTGACTACCGCGCTAAAGGCGCAAATCACTGGATTCAAGCAGGACTATGATGAGACTATCTACACCGCGTTTGAGAGATTCCAAGATCTCACGAACAAGTGCCCTCACCATGGTTTTGAACTTTCTGACCTAGTCCAACACTTCTACAATGGACTAACCTTCGAGAACCAACAAGTGGTGGATTTCCAATGCCGAGGCAATATTTGGGAGGAAACCGCAGAAGCCGTCTGGGCAGTTTTCGAAAGGCTTGCTAAGGGTTCGCAATTCAAGGACCCAAGAGCGATGGTTAGGCGACGTGGACCTGAAGCTCCACCAACTCAAGAAGCCCCTATGTATAGGGGGAATGGGGATCAATTCGAGTGCTTTACCAACGAATTGAAGCAAGTCCTCAAGAGCGCCACCGGAACAACTGTTTCGAACGAAGTATGCCGAATATGCAAGAACTATGGGCATGGGGCTCATATGTGTAGATCGGAGCTTGCATACGATGATGGCAATTGGGCTCGAGGAGGCGAAGAGGAAGTCTTTGCTACGGAGTTTGGCACTCAAGAAGTTAGCTACGGACAAGACGGTAGGAATCCTCGAGGTGGATTTTGGAGAAGAGGATTCCGAAACAATCAAGGATATGCACCGGCTAACCAAGCTTATGGCCCTAACCAAGACCGTAGTAGACTAAACTATGGTAATAATCACTGCGAAACCCCCGCTCCGAAAGAGCCACCGAAGTCGAAGTCGGCTCAACTGATGAAGAACTTGCAAAAGATGGTTGATCACACCCAAAGTTTTCTCAAACGTTATGAAGAAGATTCTGAGAAGACTATGGCAAGGCTTGATAGGTTGGAAGAGAGCACTAGGCTTGCCCATCAAAAGATGCAAGAGTTGATCGACCGAGGAGCAAGTAGGGAGCAAGGCAAACTGCCTAGCAACACTGAGAAGTCGAATTCCATTACATTGGCTGGTGATCTACCTGACGAAATCACCATCAAGAAGGTTGCTAAGTGCGAGTGTTGCAAGAAGGAGGAACTTCTACAGGCTAAGGAAGAAGAGAAGGACCTTGGTTCTGACGTAAGTGATGAGGAGCAAGAGGATCCCGAACCACTCCCTAAAAGTTTCGATGTTAAGGTAGGGATTGGTGAGCTTGAAGATGTCCGTGCCACACTAGACACGGGATCCTACTCAAACATACTCCCTTTAAATGTGTTTGAAAAGAGTAGCCTTGGAAAACTATCTGAGCATAGGGCTATTGTGCAACTGGCGGATGGATCCTTTATGAGACCCGAGGGCGTTGTGAAAAATGTGTTGGTCAAGATTGGTGAAGCTTCTGTATACACCAATTTTGTAGTTATGCCGGCGTCTGCACCTGGAACGGGGGATGTCATACTCTTAGGGCGAACGTTCTTGACTAAACTACGCTCCGTGATGGACATCTACCAAAGAACTTGCACTATTGAAGTGGATGGCAAACAACACGTGTTGAAAGCCATATCTGATCCACCTGATCCGCCTGATATTTCTTTCACTACTTACTATTGTGGTCTTGCAGCCTATATTCTTTCTTATTCACAGGTTCGTGGCTTGGAGAGGAGATCAATGAAGGGGAAGCCTAGTACCCGCAGAAAGAAGAGATAGGCGCATACAGGAGTCGAGTCAAAGACTTTAAACAATGGCGCTATCCGGGAGGCAACCCGGAGTTTTTATCGCTTTCTTTACTGCTTTTTTGCATGCATTCATTCTTGAACTATTTACTTCTCGTATGAGAATTTGTTCATTTCTGTGTCGTATATGCATATGTTTGAGTGAGATTTTTCAAGTGGTTTTGTGAAAAAATTGGTTTCGGGGATTAAAAACCGTGTTTTCGGACGAAAAGACCGACTCCCCGTATCGGGGAGTGGGGGGCGACTCGCCCCACGGCTCCAGTAAGTCAAAAACGCGGATTCTTCCTCTTTACCTCATTTTCTTCATATCTTCATCATTCCTCCTCCCCAAAAAACGAAAATCGCGATTTTACCTTCAAAATCTCATAACTTCTTCATTTCTTCACCAAATTTAGTGTTCTTTAGCTTAAATCGAAGCCTATTACGTGATCTATCTTTCCATCCGAACAGATTTTGTCCTAATGCATTAGATTTTCAGATCTGAGGTATCTTCTTATGAACCCTAATTTTCGAATTTGGAGGTTTTCTAATTTGAGCTTCAATTATGCTTATTTGATGCATGGGTATGTTGTTTGTGCGATTAGAAGAGTTATTTACTATCAATTGCATGCTCAATTATGCTTGGTTCGTTGATTTGGGAATTTTGCTACTAGATGATATATCTTGTTTTGCATTATGTCTTTATGTTTGATTTCTTGCATATGATTGTTTTTATTGAAGTGATGATGGTGGATTTGATAATAGAATGCTTAATTGTTGAGTATGAGGATTTATGATGGTAGAATTTTCGCTACTATGGTATGAATTGAGCCTTGTTATCTAGGATATTGGTTGTCTAGTAAGAGCATAATGTGATGTATTGCATATAGTAGTTACATTGGTATGTTGCATGATGAAGAAGCTAGGCTAGACATTAAGGTTTGGGGAGCTCGATTGTTGATTTTATCACTTGTGTGTTTCGTTCTTACACTAGCATATTCATGAGTCAGTTTTGTGTAATACGAGGTACTAACTGTTGTTTGTAGGAACCATGGCAAGGAAAAGGAGCATTCCCGTATGATTTCTATGAAGTATTGGAGGGGGATCGATTACAACCATGTCAAGAAGAGTGACCTCGTTAGATGTGCGTTCGAGCCAAGGGGTTTTGCAACAACGTCGTGGATTATCCGAGAGGAGGAGCTAGAGTACACCTGGAGTAAGGACTCCTATGCCTATTCATGCACCACCGAAGGGACAGAAACCATTATTATGTCAGCAATCCATCACAAGGACTGCAAAGTTCATGTGAACTGGAAGGCACCGGGACATTCTCGCCGCGACGGATTCAATCTCGAGTTCGCAGTTTCTAGAAGGTTCCGAAGCGCTAGCTTGGTTCCAAAACATAATGACATGGGTGCCCAGCCCCTCATTGGGGTGCCCCTTGCCTGCCTCTAAAGGGAGCATCATATAGACATCGGGAGCATCAACTGTAGAGAATGTGGTCGACATAGGAAAAAACGGAAAACAACCTCTGAATATCCGAGCAGCTTGCTGTAACCTCCACGGGGTGTAAAACATTGGAGAGGGAGGTTCTGATACTACTGCCCTTTCCCCTTCAATAGTTCACAACCTGTTGGAGAGATACCGGGTGGAAGATTCCATAACAGAGGCGGCCAATCTTGAAGATTCCCTTCGACACTGCAACTCTACCAGTGACGATGTGCGTGACAGTAGTGACAATGAAGACAATAGGGACAATGATGATACAGATGGTTAAATTGGTCCTATTCGATCTGTCGATGGAACTACCGCCACTACCACAAGTCCTGATGATCATATATAAGGCTCCCAGAGCAGTCCCAATAACTCACAAGCAGCACACTCAGCCGACCGGGGCCAAACCATGGGGTAACATCTAGTATCACATCTTATTTCCTCATTTTCTTACTGCTAGGGACTAACGTTAATTTCATGAGGGGGGATGGGATTTAAGTGATCTAGTATTGTTAGTCTGGAGCTTGACATTGGTAGGCTGAGTTTAGTACCTCGCATGCTTTATCCGTCTGCATTTGCATCTGCACGTTTACTGCTTTCTTAGTTTTTTAGGTTGCATTCACTACATTCATCCTAGGATAGTCCTTGCATGTTTTATATGGAGTTTATTGCCGAATTTTTTGAACTTTTTTATTGGGTAGATCAACTAACTATGCCATTAATCGTATGCTTCATCTCTATGAATTTGTTTGAGGTTTTTCTCGCTTGGCTTGTCACATTTATGTATTGCACTTAGTTAAGCTTGGTAGTCTCGACATCACTTAGTGGTGTTTTCTCTACTGCGGTTCACGAAGGCCTTTATAATAGGATGATGCATGTTAGGGTCTTATGGTTGTTTTCCCGAGTAATTATGTACCTAAGAGGCAACAAGTCTTCACCATGCTTTGAGATTACTAAATGCCTAGGAAGGAGGTAGTGTGAGGTTGTGTGATCCTTTGTTTATAACCTATTCTTCCGAATAGGTTTGGGGAGGGGGTTACACCATCATTAGACTTGTTTTCGTTTTTCATTTTCCGTATCGTGAGTTTGTTTTTCCTTTTCCGTAAATTTTGTACTCCAACCTATTCTTTCGAATAGGTTTGGAGAAGTCGTGTGAGTCATTTTATTTCTCTTTTTGTTATGCTACTGCTGGCTAAAAAAATCGAAAAAAAAAGAATGAAAGAAAAATTCCAGAAAAAGAAAAGAAAAAAAAGAGAAAAAGAAAAAAAAAGAATCTGGAAAGAAAAAAAAAAGAAAAAAAGGAATACCCCAAAAAAGCAAAGGAAGGGTCCAAAAAAGAAAGCCAAATAGCAGTTTAGCAAAGTGTTGTGTCTTTTCCAATTCTTGTAATGTTCGTAATCGTGTTGTAATTTTCTATTTTTTATCTTTTTTGTCTTGAGTGTCATCTGTTCTAGACCACCCTCGTCCTGCCATTCAGGATGTGGTGAAAAGCTTAAGACTTTACTAGAGAGATGGGTAGAATAGGGGAGTGTTATCTTTTATAGGGAACCCTCCTTCGTTTGATGAGAGCCAGTACTGGTTCGACCTCTTTCGAGGAAAAGTCTGAACATGGTGGAACAGCAGTAAGTCCTCAGTTTCATAGGCACGGGACAACCATTCGTATCTTAGCATGCTTCATTACGTCGTCACTGACTAGGTCCAGGTAGAGAATGTTACGAGAGACTATCTTGTCTTGACATAAGTGCTTATGTGGATGTGTATAAGTCAATCGAGGTATTCTTCAACCTATATTCATGCTTTGATTTATATGGTTTTTATTCATATGTTTTTTGGTAGATTCAGTAGATTAGTTCATTTTATTTGGCATGAGACTCCATTTTGTGTCTTGCATTGTTTTTTGTACTAGAGTCTAGCTTAGTTGCTTGAGGACAAGCAAAGGTTCGGTTTGGGGAGTTTGATGAATGTGTATTTTACACTTTCATTTGAGTCTTTATCACCTATTTTAGCTATCCTCTATGTTAATTTAGCTATATTTTAGTGCATTTTATTAGAATAGTGTCACGTTTCCCTTTAGATTTTATTTTACAAGTTTTGGTTGAAAATCGAGGATTTCCGGGCAATTATATTGAAGTTGACAAGGAATTGGTGTTCCAGAAGCCTATTTGGAGTATCTGAAGGTTTCCGAATAGGATTTGGAGTCTAGGGGTCGAATCTGGAGGTTAGAAGGCCACTAGAAGACAGAAACCGAGTCCGAAAAGGGGAAGAAATCCAAAAACGCGTCGAAAATGCGGAATTCCGCGAAATAATCTCCCGGGCGAACCGCCCCAGACGTGGGGCGACTCGTCCCACACCGGGCGAACCGCCCGGTGTGTGGGGCGAACCGCCCCACAGTATTTCGGGGCCTATATATAGTTGCTCAGATTTTCTCCGAAATTCATACTTTTCCAGACCTACTTTCTCACCTTTCTCTGTAGTTTTAGGTAGGGACTTCCCAGAGCCTGTTCTGGGGGTTCGTAGCTTAGGGGACACTTTTTCATAGCAGATTGGAGCTTGTAGGATCGCAATTCTTCGGAGATTGACAACCTTCGGTAACATTGTATCTTACAGTTTATTCTACTTATTTTAATATATCTTACAATATGTTTTCTTCTATGATTTCTGTTGATTGCATGCCTATTATGAGTAGCTAAACTTATCGTTGGTGGTAGTATGTGAATTCTTAGCGAAGGGAAGATAATCATGCTAATGGCTATATCGCGCATTATACTCCGTGTTATTGCTTTATTTCGTTGATCAGGCTCAGCCTAAATTCTCGTATGTTTTATTAATTATTATGCACAATTGGACCCTCGTCGACCTATACACATGTTTATCTTCGTAGTGTTGAATGATTACGGAACACAATTGGACAATAGTGCTTGACTTGTCAGAATCATTATCTTCGTAGTGCTTAATAATTGCAACAGGACATTAGATTGATCAAAGATCTCCATGCAAGACCGAGGAATTTATGCATGATTATCGACCCGTTATGCTTTGAAGGATCATACTATCACCAATCTCCATTATCTGTTAGAAAAACCCTTTGCTACCGTCTGCTGTTTTATATTCTCTAGTTAAATAGATAAAGCTAGTTATAGTCCTGAGAGAACGACACTCGAGGTCATTCTACTGCTACACTACGGTTTTCGTTGTAGTTGTGAATTGCCTTTGGCTAAAGAACAAATTTATTTGACTGAACCGGGACTGACAAACTCGCGTTCATCACTGACTGACTCGAATGCATCTAGGATCGATGAAGTGTCTATCCCAATAATACATTCATAGGCACCTTCAGGGAGTTGCTTGGTGAATTAGATATCTCTTATGACTATCATAATTATATTTGTACGCTGGCCAGCGGATTAACCAATCACAACTATGAACGACTATGAGCAGTACTTCTCCAATGCTACACGCGAGAGATGAATCCTCACATGAACACTTACCACCCACATTTGTAATGTAGCGATAATCCCAGATGGTACCGTGGCCAACTGCTTATTCAGAGCTGACATTGGTTTTCTTTCCTAAGACATGGGGCAACAAATGTGATGATAAAGTCATGAGAGTCTAAGGACGAATGGCATCACTTCGACAACTCCGGTTCCCATAGACACTTCTGTGTAGAGTATACATCGATGGGAGTATCCGGTGGGTTCTTCCATTGTTCGGTATCCTCCTCGAACAACTATGCACAGTTATGGGAACATCATGGATCCGTCTAACGATCCGTTCCGTGGTCGTGGGATCGACACACACTTGCTCCAACAGGTATAACCTCCACACATACTAGTCTCAATTGCTTCATTCAGACCCCTACATCCGAGATGGACTTCGACTAGGGAGAGTTTGGGATAGATGATAATTCACATAGTTCCCACTAATTATGTGATCAGTCATCTATCCACAGGGGACATGTGATATCTAAACAGATCAACCGGATAAAGATATGACATGTTGTATGCCTGATGTAATATATAAATACGTAGGTAAACATAAACATGAATAAACAAACATATAATATATTACGTTGACTGTGATATAGTATATATGTCCTTAAATGTGGTTGTCTCTAGGAAATATTTACTATCACTTATAGCTTGAGCTATTTTTTGGTCATCATCATTATCATCATCTTCATTCATGTCTTGATGACTTTCAGTGTGACAGAATTCTTAATTTCAGCAGAAGTTCTTCTCCTTTTAGGATTTGTTGAACTTCTCTCAGATTCTGTTTCAGCTTCAGAGGGATTAGTTGATCTGTCTCTTGAAGACTTTATTTTTCTAGAATCTTCCCCCTTAGACATGGATTGCATCATTGCTCTGATGTGTAAAGAGAAAAACTCATTGCAATTTTCAGCAAGAGTATTTAGGCTGTTGTATTTCAGAATCATTTCTTGCTGATCTGTAGTTAGACTAGACAATTCTTCTTTAATAAAAGCCAGATTCTCCTCATGTCTGCGCTCATTGTTGACTTTTTCTTCAAGCATAGCCTAAGTCTTTGTCAATGCACTTTTAGCAAGCTTGAGTGCCTGACTGACATCTTCTTCATAGCTTTTGTGATGTAGACTGATGTCTTTCTGAGCTATGGTAAGTGTAGTAGTGCCTCTCAGCACAGTAGTCAGTATTTTGTCAATGTCCAGTGAACTCTCAGCAAGCAAGGCATCATCCTCTTCTTGGCATGCTTTGTGAACAGCCATTAGTGCTTCTATTCTAGGAGTAAACTCCTCAATGTTTGGGAACGGCACTAGAGAGGGAGTGAGTGAGTGAGCTTTAATTTCAGTGGCGACCTGATCATCATTTCTCAGCAAGCGACTTCTCGCAGCATCTCCTTCATCATTGATGAGAGATGGTGGAGGAATTTCCACCACTGTGGGTTCAATTTTCTTTGACTTTTCTTCTTCATTTGCTGAGAAGTTAGATAGATCTTCTTCTTCATCAGATTCATCACGACCAGCAACCTTGATTCCCAAATCTTTAGCTTCAGTCACTTCTGGTTGAGTAGTTGCTGAGGGCAACTCTTTGGACTCAACAACTGGAGTTTCACCAGTAGTTAGTTGAAGGGAGGAGACTTCCTTGTTGTTCACTCCTGAAGATTGAGCAATATCTAGATTCTTTGTGTGTCTGTCATGAATCTGTAGACTATTCTGTAATGCTCTTTGATAATCTTCATCCATTTCTTCTTCTTCTCCAAGGTTTGGATCAGTGACCTTAGCTTCGAGTAATGCTAACTCGACATCAGAAAGCTTAGGTTTGCCTTTAGGCATTTCAGCACGCTTTCTGGCGTACTCTTCTTCAGTTTCAGGAACTTGTTCAGTTGCTGGAGTACTTTTCTCAGCAGGAGTAGGAGTAGATTCTTGTTGCTGAATAAGAGTTTGTTTAGCTTGCTGATTCTCAGTATTGTCTTGATTTTCATTTTCAGCAACTGTCATTTTTACTGTGCCAGCATCCGGACTAGGACCTTGATTATCATCATCATCGTCCTTGTTGTCCTTAGAATCTTTGGCTTCATCATCACTGGTATCTTTAAGGATATTTTCATCCTCTTCTTCTTCATCATCATCCGTCAGTATGACCAACTCAAGATGTTTGTACTTTGCAGCACTTGTAACTTCCTCTTCCTCATTGATTTTGTGGGGATCAGCCACCACGAGTACAAAGGAACCCTTGAGCATCACATCTTGTTCAGCTGGAGAGGCACTCTTGAACTTAACTTTCATATTCTCTCTGATTGTAGCAATCAGATTTGAACTCATTTGCTGAGAATATGAGAGTTCTTCAAGAAGTATAGAGTGTACAAACGTCTCGAGTTTGAGTAGAGAGTTTCTCTTCTTCTCATTGGACAGATGGGTGTGAAGATCTGAAATGTCCATCCTTCTATATCTTTGCCAGTTGCTGACAGACTTAGCAACTCTGGTCAAAGTGTTCTTTTTGAAGTTTGAGTATAGTTCTTCAGAAAACTTCAAGAGCTTCCGTGATGTGAATCACTTCATCATTCTCCTTTTGAGCCTGAATAAAAGTAAAGTTAATTTCAGGAAGGTTTTGGAAAATAGTTTTAGAGTCTAAAACTGTAACATGAATTACCTGCTGACTTTCAGCAAGCTCATGTTGCACACTGAGTTGTGCGGGTACTATTTTCATTATTGCTTCAGGAGCTGTGACAGCATCCTTGAATAGTTCATCCTGAAATAACTCAATATTAGATACACGTACTAAGTTTTCAAACTTAGTAAATTTACCAAAATTTTCATCTACCTGCTGAACAGGAGTTGTAGATTTTGGTGCAGAAGTTTTAGCAATCTTCTGACTTGTATCTTGACAAGTCTGTAAAGAAATAATTATATTAGCTAAAGATAAAGTTTCAGATAGTGAAGTTTTGCTTATATCTGAGTTAACTACCTGCTGAAGAAGGGCAGGTGGTGACACAGTCCTTGCAGCATTGTTAACATCTTCATTATCTAGGACTTGTTCTTCAGCAGACTTCTTCTCTTGCTCTAACTGAGAAGGCTGTGTAGATTCAGCAATCTCCCTTGTCTCTGAATTGACAAGTTGAGCAGAGACATCTAGACCTTTAAGTTCACTACTTGTCATGAACAGGTCTACTGACTTATTGGAGTTGTCATCAATCTCCATGTCCATTTGCTGGCTTAGGTCAGTCAGCACCAGTTAGACTTTGTCAATAGAAGTTATCGGTGAACTTGGTCTAATATTCTCAGCATCATGAGATGCGTCGTCGAACAATGTCTCTTGTTGTGTTTCAGCAACCTCTAGGACTTGAACCATTGCAGTCTCAGCAACTGTTTCTTCAGCAATTGCAGCTTCAACAATTTCTCGAACTGGACTAGTTGCTATTTCAGCAACTGTCTCTTCTGCAACACTTTCAGCAAGTGCAACTTTTTTTAAATCTGCAGCAATGTCACTTGCTGTTCCAGAGTGTTGTCATCAAGATTATCTACTATGTAGACATCTTCTATTCGTTCTAAGGCAGGATTTTCATTTCCACTGCCTTGTGGTCTTGCTTCAGCAGATGAATCCAAGTTAATTGGATTTCTGAAGGCTTCTGCAAACACTTCAGCAACATCTACTACAGTGGCTTGCGTTTCAGCAACCACTGGAACGTCATCATCCTGAATGACATGGACAAATAGAACGGACTTTCTTGTCGTTGTTTTCTTTCTTGGGAAGGTCTTTGTCCTTGCCTTCTTAGGAATAGGATCAGCTGATGAAGTTGCAGTTTGAGTGTCATCATCAGCTTTCCTCTTTTTCTTGGATCTCTTGCTGGGTGCAGTAGTGTCAGCAACCGCAACAGTATCAGCAGCAACATCTGCAGTTGTTGCATTCTCAGCAACATTTGCAGCTGTTGTATTCCTAGATTGCTGATCAGTTTCTGCAACATTTGCAGCTGTTGTATTCCTAGACTGGTTATCAGTCTCAACAACATTTGCAACTGTTGCTTTCTTTGACTTCTTGTCAGCAACCTTAGGTCCATTCAGCTTGTAGAAAGCTCTTCCCACATTGCATACTGATTTCTTAATCGACAATGGATTTCTCAGCTGAATCCTGAAATGTTCAAGGATGTAGCATAGTTTTAATCCATACATCACTGGAAGGGAAGGTGAGACTGTGTTGTCTTCAACCTGGACCTTGAACTTTGTAACACAATCAACAAGTCTGTTGAAAATGTACTTAGCCCAGTTAATGTCAGTTTTGCTCTCATAGATATGCATCAGCAAAGGCCATCTTCTAAGGCCTACTTGGTCAATCCCTCCAACTTGGGAGTCAAGAACTTTGATGAGTAGCAGAGCTACTAGACCAAGTGAATGACAGAGATGCTTCCTCTTTACGTGCTTATTCCAAGTCACGGGAGCAATCTCTCCTTTCTTCATCCTTTCGTTTCTGACATCACTGTAGAAGGCTTCAATTTCTTCATCAGTGGCAGTGATGTCATCTTCAGTTCCAGTAGTTGGAATCTGAAAGATGCTAGCTAAATCAATCCATATCAGGATGATTTGCTCTCCTTGAAATGTGGTAGAAATCACTTTTTCAGTGATTCGTTGTCCATCAGTAAGGGTTTGGATTTCTGCATTGTTGTAGAATTCCATAGTGTCCAGCATGCTCACTTTCTTAGTGCGAGCAGTAATGAAGAAAAGTAGGCCTTGTTGATTTATGTAATTCAACGCCTCTACGTTTTGTTCGTCCAAATCTTGTTCATAGAAGTATCTGATATACTTCTCTTTTGCAAATCCTCCCCATTGCATCATTTGTTCACACTTTGCAGTGTCAAGATATGCAGGACGCATGGGTCTTTCAGTTATGCGGTTATTGGCCAACACGATTTTCACCGTGTTTTTCACCGGAGTAGGAGCAGTGCTTTTTCCAGCACTATCTGCCTTTGAGGACTTGGTTGTCTTAGATGATTGTCTCTTGGGAGCCATCTCTTATATAGTAGGTAAGGGTTGAGAGTGTACGAAAAAAAGACTTTCCTTTTTGACCAGATGTACAGTAATTCAGAGCACATGCTAGAAATTTTTGCAGAGAAAGGAAATGTGAGTTAAAGAATTTTGTCTTTCTCTAACTCTTCATTTATATAGTATCTCTGTTATGTGAGAAACTCAATGGTTTTGAGTTCCCAGCAAGGGTAAAACAGAGATTCATTGAATTAGTGGAACTTTTGCATTAAATGCGTAGTGGACCACTAACACGAAACCGTCAGAGCATACTTTCTCTTTGTAATATTAACCGTTGGATCATCAACTGTTTTAAAATCAATGGCCACGATTGTATTTCACGCCACAATTGATTTTGCCTTGATTCACGGGATTTGATCTCTTTTACTCCAACGCTAAATGCTTGCTGAAGTATAGAAGAATCTTTTCAGCGATTTTATCCAATTTGACTTTAACAATTACCTTTTCAAGTAACAAGCCTTGTATTTGCTGAAAATTCCCCCTTAATCAAATATCTCATTTTTCTTTAGGGTAAAAGATATTTCTGAGTTCCCGTCTCAGCAAATTCTTTTATATTGAGATATCCTTAGGTAAAATCTGAGAAGTATTTTTGCTCTTTGCTGAGTTCCTGTCTTAGATTTTTCTTTTGATACTTGAATACTTGTTTCAGTATCCTTGATTGTCAGAATGCCAGTTTCAGCAATCTTTGAAGTTTTCTTACTGAGTTACCGTCTCAGCAAATGATCAAGTTTCCTAACAACTACCCGGTTTGAAAGAATTACTTGTTGAGTGCCTGTTTCAGCAAACATTTTAGTGTACATCCATTTCTTTTTAGAAAAGTCAGTGGAAGGGACTTTTTAAGGAACAAATAGCCTTTAAGCAACCATTGGCTTGCTGAATACCTGTTTCAGCAATCCACCAAATGTATCCCTTTTTATTGACGTAGTTCAATCAATCCAAGGTTATACCTTAGCATTGCGAACCTATTATCTAGTAGGGGCTTGGTAAATATGTCAGCAAGTTGATCATCAGTACCAACTTTTACAACCTCAATGTCTCCTTTTCCACATGATCTCTAATGAAATGATGTCTAATATCAATGTGCTTTGTCCTTGAAAGGAACTTAGGATTTTGCGTGATAGCAATAGCACTTGTATTATCACAAAAGATTGGTGTTTTCTTTGCAGAAATACCATAATCTCTTAATTGTTGCTGAATCCATAGGATTTGAGCTGTGCAACAACCAGCCGCAATGTATTCAGATTCAGTGGATGAATTAGCAACACAGGTTTGCTTCTTGCTGAACCATGATATTAATCTTGTACCTAGAAACTGACAAGTTCCAGAAGTACTTTTTCTATCAAGAGTTGATCCTCCATGATCAGCATCAGAATAACCAACCAATTCCAATCCAGAATCTTTTGGATACCATAATCCAACATTGACTGTACCTTTGACATATTTTAGTATCTTGAGTGCCTTTTTGTAGTGTGATTCTCTTGGATCAGATTGGAATCTTGCACACACACAAACAGCATACTGAATGTCAGGCCTACTTGATGTTAGATACATCAAGGAACCAATGAGCTTCCTATACTTGTGTTCATCAACACTTTTACCTTGTTTAGTATAGCCCAATTTGGTGCCAACGCTCATGGGGATCTTTCCAGGTTTTTCTTCCTCTTTGATCCTGAACTTTATGAGCATTTCCTTTGCATACTTTGCTTGATTTATGAATATTCCATCTTTGAGTTGCTTGACTTACAATCCTAGGAAATAATTCAATTTGCCCATCATACTCATTTCAAACTTGATTGTCATGAGTTTGGCAAAATCATCACAAAGTTGCTTGTCCTTAGATCCAAATATTATGTCATCCACATAAATCTGGACTAAGAGTATTTTACCATCATGGTAAATAAGGTTTTGTCAACTTCACCTTTCTTGAAACCATTATCCAGCAAGAACTTAGCTAAGGTATCATACCAAGCTCTTGGTGCTTGCTTTAGACCATATACAGCTTTCTGAAGCTTGTATACCATCTTGGTTTCTGAGGGAAGTTCAAAGCTAGAGGGTTGTTCTAGGTAGACTTCTTCAGCAAGTTCACCATTTAGGAATGCACTTTTAACATCCATTTGATAAAGAATGAAGTCATTATGAGCAGCAAAGACTAAGAAGAGTCTAATAGCATCCAATCTTGCAACTGGTGCATAAGACTCATCATAGTCCAATCATTCAGTCTGGCAGTAACCTTGAGCAACTAAACATGCTTTGTTCCTTGTTACTTCTCCAGACCCACTCAACTTGTTTCTGAACACCCACTTTGTACCAATTGCCTTCTTTCCTTCAACAAGGGGTACAAGTTTCCAGACTTTGTTCCTTTCAAATTGATCCAGTTCTTCTTGCATTGTCTTGATCCATTCAGAATGCTTTAAAGCTTCTTCTATGGTCTTGGGTTCAATTTCTGAAACAAAGCAAGAGAACAAAGCTTCTACTTCAATGACGTTTGCTTCTTCAGCAAGTTCTTGATTAGTAGATACTTTGGATCTAGTCACTTGGAGTTTGTCAATATCACCAATCATATCCGTAGATGGATGATCTCTAATCCACTTATTAACAGGTTTTCTGCTCTTTGGATCTGGATAAGTTTGCGTTTCAGCATGTGACTCTTCAGCATGTACTTGTTCAGTACTACTGGTATCTTGTTGTGTCTCTGCTGAAATTGGTTCATCAGCAACTTCTTGTTCAGCATTGCTGGTTTGAGGTAACTCGTCAGCAGACACAGGAAGTTACGTAGTTTCAGCAACATCTGGAGCAACCGCGTCTTTAGCTGAAAATTCTTTATCATGAACTATATTTATCTTGTCATGACTTGGGGGAGGAGTGTCATTGTCAGAATCATCATTTAGTTCAATTGATTTGATATTTCTAGCATCAGATTCAGTTCTTTGCTCGTGTATGAGTAATTTCTTCATACATTCTGATATTTCTTCTTCAGCAGGGACTCCTTGTGATTTTTCATAGAATACAACATGCACTGATTCTTCAATCTTTTGTGCCTTTTTGTTGTAAACTCTATAAGCTTTACTATGCAAGGAGTAGCTAAGAAATATCGCTTTGTCTGCCTTTAGTTGAAATGTTCTTAAGTATTTTTTACCATTGTTAAGAACAAAGCATTTGCAACCAAATACTCTTAGATGGGTGATGTTAGGAGGTCTTCCAACAAATAACTCATAGGGAGTTATTGATAGTGTATATGTCCTAGAGACAGTCTTTATTAAGGGCATACAACCCTTATTAATGGCATATATGTACTATTACACAGGTCAACGTAATATAATATATGTTTGTTTGTTTGACTATTGAGTATCGCTTTCATATTTATATTACACCAGGCATACAACATGTCATATCTCTGTTCCTGTCTGTATTGATATCAAACATGTCCCCTCGGATAGATGACCGATCACACAGATAGTGGGAGCTATGTGAGTTATCATCTATCCCAAACTCTCCATAGTCGAGGTTCATCTCAGATGTAGGGGTCTGAATGAACCAGGTGAGACTAGTATGCGTGGAGGTTATACTTGTTAGAGCAAGTGTGAGCCGATCCCACGGCCACGGAACGGATTGTTAGACAATCTAGAAACGTTCCCATAACTCCGCATAGTTGTTCGAAGGGTGATTACCGAACAATGGAAGTATCCACCGGAAACTCCCATCGATGTATACTCTACACCGAAGTGTCTATGGGAACCGGAAAGTTGTCGAAGTGATGCCAGTCGTCCTTTGGACTTACAGGACTTTATCATCACATTTGTTGTCCCATATCCTTGGTGGACCCATCGATGTCAGCTCTGAATAAGCAGTTGACCCAAGACACGATCCAGGATTATGGCTACATACAAATGGGGGTGATAAGTGATTCTGTGAAGGATTCATCTCTCACGTGTAGCACAGGAGAGCACTGCTCATAGTCTTTCATAGTTGTGATTGGTTAAACCGCTGGCCAGCGTATCAATATTATTATGATAGTCATAATAGATATTGGATTCACCAAGCAACTCAATGAAGACACCCGTGGATGTATTATTGGGATAGACACATCATTCGATCCTAGATGCATTCGAGTCAGTCAGATGAAGGGACGTTAACATCGCCGCGTTGAGCGCAACAGACTTCACAACGAAAGATTTTTCTTTGAGAAACCTCTCAAACGTCCTCATGTATTAATATTGCAAATGGAACCGTCTAGGAATTCCATGTTGCCTAGTGTAGCACTTGCTTAATACAATGAGGCCCTATGGGTCACACTATGTGGTGAGTCAGCTTATCCGAATATCCTTGAAGATGAAATCGCAATTAATTTAGAATTAATTGTGATTGATGAATTGTAATTGATTTGGAATTAATTATAATTATTTGTGGCTCAATTAATATTTTGGAATTATTAATTGAATTGGTTGATTAATTATATTTTATGTAAATACAATTAAAGATTATATTTTAGAAATATAATAGAGGTCTGATTTGAAAGGATATATTAATTTAGAATTAATATATGCACATGGGCAAAATCTACTTAGAGTTTGAATTGCCTTCGAATTATAAGTGGGTCCCAATTTTTACACATCCCCCCCCTTGGCCGGCCGCGTGTAGTAGTAGTATGGGAGGGAGTTTCGACTCCTTCCCATATTAGAAGTCAAGGGTTAAGTTAGATTTTCCTAATTGAGTTCTAACTTAATTGGGAATGAATCTAGACTTAAATTGGACCCAAAATTTATATATTTATTTAATTTTTCCGGGTTGGACCCAAAATCGAATTTTTGGTTGAGGATTGAATTTTATATTTGGAATATAAATATGATTTAATTGTAATTATTATTAACTAGAGGGGTTAAATTTAATTAGTACTAAGTTGAGGGGCTTATTTGTGATTTATCAATTTATTGTTTATTACAAATAAATCTTTCTACTTTTGAATTTTGAATTTAACACCTCCAAGGTTTGGAAAATTACAATTGAGTCCTTCGGGTTTTTGAAAATTGCTACCTGGTCAATAGAATTTTCGATTTTTCAATCTAGTCGAAATTTTCAATTTTTCATAGAGATTATAAGTATGGGATTATAATTTTCATAATGAAATTATGAAGTCATTTGGCATCCACATAGGCTACTACTTGTTTGTTTGCTCGATATGCTATTGTTTGACAATGCATGTTTAAATACCACGTATTTTACTTTCCGTTCGACCGCTATGCATGCGAGTGTAGGCGGTGCCCTCTTATTTGTCGGACCGCATATTTTTATGTATGGGTAGGCGGCGCCCATTATGTGCTTGATCGTGTTTAGAACTAGAATGGATAGGCGACATCCATTACGTGTAGACCGCTCATGCATGATGGATAGGCGGCACCCTTATTTGTTTGTAGATGACTGATAACAACCCTCAAGCTACAAGCCCCAACCAATATAAGTGCAGAAATATGTATACGTATGTGTTTCTGAGATGCTTTCCATGGGGTGCTTTAATTCTGGACTTTCATTGCGTTTCCATGTATTTGCGACCTCGTCTTGCAGACTCACAGTGATCGTCAGATTAGAGTAAGCCTATGGTTATAACTTACTGCATATTGTATCTAGCGACCTCGATAGGTACAATATGTAGAGCGTCTGGTTAAATTAGATTTAACACCCAAGAGTTGCGTGACGCAATTGGATAGTCCTACCGGTCATATTATGTTATGCGACCAGTCCCCGTTGGAGTATAGCATAGTATGGATTTGGATCTTGGTCACTACGGTAACTTGTTGGACATTACCCGTATGTTTGTTTTGGGGGCAATCATATGTGAAAATAGTGGAAGCTAAACAGCTAAAGGACCTTGTTGTTTAGTTATGTTGACTGTGTATTTAGAAATAGTATTTCAATAGTTGATTTATTATTTTCGTTCTATATTATTTCTCCTTAGGAAAACCGAAATGGCGAGTATCTCGCTCCGTGCTATCTTAGAGAAGCAAGTTTTGACCGGACCAAACTTCCTAGATTGGATCAGGAATATTCGTTTGGTGCTGAGGTACGAAAAGATTGAGTACGTCTTGGACGAGGCTATTCCCGTGTGTCCCGAGAATCAGACTGCCGATCAAGTTGCTGCTTGGAATCAAGCGAACAATGATGATGTCGTTTTTCACCAATTAAATTTGTTTAATAGCCAAATAACACTTATCACTACACAAACTAGAGTGCAATGGCAAGTTGTCCCCGAGTGTCGTTCTTTCGGGACCTAACGTGGCTTTGTTTATGGTTTTTGCTAGTTATTTCAGACAACGTGTTCAAGTGTTTATAGAATTGTTTTCTTAGAACAAAGCAACGAGAAAACAGATTGTTGTAATCAAGTTTGGAAAACGGTTGGTGGTAGAAATCAAATACACATGCATGGGTTACGAATATGCTCACAAGTTCAGTGCGTAAAACCTTCGATCAAGTCTGCTAAGCAACTCGTCTAGGTAACTTTCAAGACACACATCATAAAAGGCCACTATCAATACTTTAGAGGTGCTTGTCACTAACACCATTTATCTAGCATGCTGCAAATCTCTAACATACAATCCTATAGCTTTCATTGACCAAGAGTTTGTCACTATACTCAATTCGAATATATTTTATAGGCAACTAAGAATCATATGAAGGAATTTGCAGCAAGATTGACTCACAACCTCATGTAAGCATAAACATAACCCATAGCATGCATATTCTACATTCTACCACCAACACAAAGGATTTAGCTACTCATATTCATCAACATAGACATCAAATCATATGAATTGTAAATAGAATACATCAAATCAAACTACTAGACAAGAGATAATTATACAATGTTACCACCAAGCTGTCACTAATCGGTGGGTATTGATGAAAACCTCTCCGTAGATGAAACAATGGATGCAATCCTATGCCAAAACCTTTAATCCAATCTAAAATACAATGTAATCTGAGTTTTCTCTGAGTTTTTGGGGCTTAGGAGCTCTGCCAAAATGAAGCCAATGTTCAAAAGTATGGAAAAAGTAACTGAAAATCAGATTAAAGAAGGAGAATCCCGATTTGTAACTGTTGCCAAGCGGACCGCTTGGGGTTGCCAAGCGGTGTTGTACCATTGCCACTGGAATTTGAAGCGCTCCGCTTCACTATTCCAGGCGCTTAGCTTGGCTCCTGGGCAGATTTTTGTCTTGCAACTCAATCCTTTTGCCCTCGTACGGCCCTCAGGTGCCTTGGACTCATCCTTCTCAATGCTTATTGATGCTCAAGCACTCACAACAAGCCGTGGAGATCAAGAAACTTCAACGGGGCCATTTTCTATCAAAACAGCTCGTTTTTAGCTCCAAAAACACCATTTCGTTTCTAAGTGCCTGAAAATGCAGAAAACACAAAACGTGACACTATTCTACAAAACTAACCAAAAAACAAGGCTAAAAGGTAGCAAAAGAAGGTAAAAAAGACAAGATGAACGCGTCAAAAATACGTTCATCAAACTCCCCAAACCAAACCTTTGTTTGTCCTCAAGCAACAAACTATCCTAAATGCAACACAAAAGGAGTCTCATGCCAAGTAAAGTGAACTAATCTATTGAATCTACCAAATGCTTATGAACAAAACCAAACGAGCATGACATGCAAGTAGGTTGAAGAAAGCCTCGATTGCGAATATACACATTCTCATGTGCACTTGGTTAAGCAAAGGAGTCTCTCGTAACATCTTCTACCTGGACCTGGTCAGTGACGACACAATGATGCATATTATCATACTACAATTGGCCCGTGCCTATGAAACCGAGGGCTTACTACTGTTCACCAAGCGAGACTTTTCCTCAAGAGAGGGCGAACCAATACTGGGTCTCATCAAATGAAGGAGGGTTCCCTTAGAAAGATAACACTCCCCTATTCTACCCAGACTCTCAAGAATGCGCCTCTTTCAACCACTTCTTGAATAGCAAGACGAGGGTGGTCAAGAACAGGTCTTGGACAAAGGCGACACGAAACGAAAGATAGAATTTACAACTCGATACTTCACAAGGACAAAATATTTACATGACACTTGACACTACGAGACTGCTTTTGGCTTGCAACGACCCTTCTTTTGCTTTTGGGTCGTATTCTTTATTTTCTTTCTTTTTTTTTTTTCTTTTCTCTTTTTTTTATATTTCTTTTTCTTTTCTTCCTCTTTTCTTTTTCTCTCTCTTTTTTTTTTATAGGGGCAAGCAGCAGTACTAAGTGTCAAAAACACCTCCCCAAACCTATTCGAGAGAATAGGTTGGGACACAAAACAAAAGA
Organism: Plantago ovata; assembly: GCA_028274465.1. Lineage (NCBI taxonomy): Eukaryota > Viridiplantae > Streptophyta > Magnoliopsida > Lamiales > Plantaginaceae > Plantago > Plantago ovata. The sequence goes on along the minus strand of CM051456.1, from coordinate 85,222,854 downwards.
AAAATAAAGCTAAGAAAAATCTACAACGACTCAAGACGAAAGACAAGTATAACAACGTAACCCCCTCCCCAAACCTATTTGATAGAATAGGTTTAATATAAGGAATCACACACCTCACACTACCTCCTTCCTAGGCATTTGGCAATCTCTAATCGAGGTGAAGAACTTGTCGCCTCTTACGTACATAATTACACGGGTTACAACCATAGACTCAAACGTGCATCATTTCATAAGGCCATCGTGAACCGCAGCAGAAGAAACACCACTCAAGGTGATGTCGAGACTACTAAGCTTAACTAGTGCACATGCGAATGTGACAAACCAAGCGATTCAAGCCTCAAACTACTTGCAAAGTGATGCAACATATGATCAATGGTCATAAACACTTAGTCTACTCAATAAAAAAGTTCAAAAGACTTGGCAATAAACTCCACACACAACGTGCAACAACTAATCTATGGATGATATGCATGCAAAAACTGAAAAACACGACAAATCACAAGAACTTGAGCTGACAACAGGCATGTACGAAACCAAAAGAGCACATAGCACTGAAAATCCAATGACCCCTCCCCAAACCTAAACTTTTGCTCGTCCTTGGGTAAACGAAAGTTGACAAGAAAGGAAAAATTGGATTGAAAGTACACTTCCCTGATATAAAGGTTCGTGTCCAACTCCTATAAAAGAGTAGTACCTGAAAAGACTCAAGAAACAAGTGAAAACGGGTGCGCAAAGGTGAGAAGAATGGAAAAAACGAGGAAAATCTGGGTACAGGGTCCAGGCGGACCGCTTGGCGGGAGCCAAGCGGTCCGCTTGTCAAGCGGAGCGCTTGGGAGGCTCCAGGCGCTCCGCTTGAAATTCCAGTAAACTTTTTTGATTTACTAAAGATTCAAGCGGACCGCTTGGCCCTTCCAAGCGCTTCGCTTGGCTCTGTTTCCATGTTTTCGATGTTTTTCCTATCTTAATCACCTAAGGCACCAAGACAAACACTAGACTAAACGAATCACGACAAAAGGCACACGGGCCACAACTACAAAAGCAAACTAAGAGTACAAGAGTCATAAGTCACAACATCATACAACCAAATCGAAATGAAAAGAGTTTCAACCAACAATAGTAAACAAGCCAAAATAACGATAATATAAAAATACTACCGATAAATGTGGCCTCTGTCGACTGGTGTCTCTAGGAGAAGGGGTCGTAGGGGGTGTTAGGAAAGGCACTCCCACTACCACCGGTCTGATCATAGAAAGGATACCCCGGAATTCGGCGAGCTAGGGCATCATGGCGGTTCATCATCTCCTCCTAGTGGGCTCTCCAACGCCCAGTGTCCTCTACTCGAGCGGTGAGAGGCAAATCATGCAAGAGAGCATGGACTAAGACTCCGTAATAGGACTGAACCTCGGAATCATGTGTGCTAGGAATCATATTGGCTTGAACGAACTTCAACATCATCCTTGCCTCGAAGGAGAGATCGTTGTGGCGCAAAATCCGGGGTGGTTCATCAGGCAATTCAAAATCTTCCACGGTAATGCCATTCAGTATCTCCATGGGGTAATGATCAGACTCCCGGTTGTAGACATAGAGCTCCGCGGGATCAAATCTCTCGTTGGATGTAGGATGGCGGTTTGGATCCCGCGCCAGTGGCCTATCCAATCGCATAATGAAGCTAGTGATGCTCAAAGGAGTAAACTTGACCCCAACACCGCGGACGGGAACCTTACCGGTCCGTTCATTGTAGTCCGTGAAGGCAATGTAGAAGTCCTCCACTACTGCTTGGTCCCAATTTGGCATGACCTCGCCATAGTACTTCCACCCTCGCTCAGTAATGAGCTTGTTGAGCTCTCTGACACCATCCAACTCGCTCTCACCAGCCGTGAAGTGAATGCTCCTCTCAGAAATGTACATGTGCTTGTGGGCATGGAAACTCGCTTCGAATTGTCTTGCCCTCCCCGATTGGCGATACTCGCCGGGTGTGGCCATTTGTTGGGCACTCGAGGTCCCTTCTCCCCTTGATCTCTTGGTTCTTCTCAATGCCATTGTACCTAGAATAATCTTATTAGATAACTTCAAGAGACAATGAAAATTAGACTTGACTCCTAGACTCCAATACTCACTCAAGTAATCTCATAGTGAGTTTGAGGGCTTGCTAAAGTTCATATGAACAAATCGAGAAGCTTTAACACTTCGTTACGATAAATCCATACGAATCTAAACCAAGCAAACAAACTCTCCAATTGAATTACCCAACCAATCCAACACATTCTCATGCAATTACAACATCACCATAATCATAACATAACTCAAATTCAAGGCTAAAAATCATCAAACAATTATATAGCAAAAATTCGAGCAATAGAATTCATCATAAATCAAGATGAGCAAAATTCGAATTTAGACATCACATCTAGTAAGAAACATGCTCAACAATCATCATCAAACTCTAATTCACCAATGAATAACACAATTGAAGCTAATTAAGATAAAATCCCAAATTCAAGAAAGTTAGGGTTCATGAGAGGTACCTTTGATTCCTTGTTATGGATGCTTCAAACGTGAAATTTGATCGGTTTAGATGATAGAGGGGGTGATGGGCTTTGTAAAGTGCACAAGATTGCAAGAATTGGTGGAGAATTGAGAGAGATTGAGATTTTTGGGGTGTTAAATCGGCAATGGAGGAAAAAAAAAACGAAGTGGGGAGCTTTGATGCACAAGTGCTCAGAAAGCCAAGCGAAGCGCTTGGGCCGTCCCAAGCGAAGCGCTTGGCAAGCAGTCCGCTTGGGACCTGCCAAGCGCTCCGCTTGGGCTTGCCAAGCGGTTCGCTCGGGACCTGGAGCTCTCAAATCCTTTTTTATTTCAACTTTTGCTAAATTTTCACCCCAAAAACCTTGTCTAATCAATGAAACAAAATTTAAACGTGCTCCTAATCTATATGCAAGTACCTACAACCTCGGGTTGCCTCCCGAGAAGCGCCTTCGTTTAAAAGTCGTTGGCTCGACTCTTCACAACTCATGCGGAATTGATTTCGCCTCGGGTACTAGACTTCCCCCTCCAATTGCCTCTCAAAGCATCAATTCCCTGCACATCTTGACGAACATAAAGTGGGCCAAAAAATCCTACAAGTTCGTTAGTATCAACATAAGCACATGAATTAACAATGGCTCGCAACGTGTGTTGCTTGCCATTTACCTCAAAGTGACATGTTCGTCGATACATGTCTATGACCATATGCACTTTGTTGATGAAGGCTCTACCCAAGAGAACCACATCTTTGAGCTTAGCAGAAGATGTAGGCATAACGATGAAATTAGTCTTCACCTCTACACCGGCAACCCTCACCGCCAAGTTCTCAATCACACCCAACGGATTTTTCATGGACCCATCCGCTAATTGCACCATGCATTTCATAGGTCTCAAGCCAGACAAACCCGACTCTTCATACTCGTTCAAGGGTATAACATTCACACCCGCTCCCGTGTCTAGAGTTGCCACTATTCCGTCCTTCTTCCCCAAGCCGATTTCAACATCGAAGCTCTCTTGGATGGGCACTTCCACCATATCCACCATATCATCCTCAGACGATGAGTTTTCTTTCACCTCTTCAACTATCGCATCAGATTGTGCGACAACTTCCTCTTCCATAACCACCTTAGGAGTCTCGACCTCCTCACTCACCTTGCAAGTTTAAGTTATCTTGCAACTTGGCACCTCAACTCGTACATTGTCTCTCACAACCGTGATCTCCACGGGAAAATCAGTCACCACGGTTATGGCCATAGCCTTCTCCGTGTTCCCGGGAAACTTCCCTTGCTCTCTACTAGCCCCCCGATCTATCAACTCTTGCAACTTCTTATGGAGGTTGCTACTACTAGCCTCAAGCTTCTCAAACCGCTGATTGTTAGTAGCTTCATTATGATAGTAATGCTCCATAAACTTATTCGTCTTCAACACAAGATCGTTGAGAGAAGAGACAAGAGGAGAATGGAGCACCCCTCCACCTTGCGGTCCCGAACTAGCAACCTGAGGTGGAGGTGTAGGATTAGAAGGTGGTGCTCCTTCATACCAGTTGTTCCCATAGTTGAGACGACTTCGATCTTGATGTGGACCATAGGCATATTGGTCCGGGTTGTGGACATAACCACGGTTGCCTTGATTCTGGTACCCACCTCGTGGTCCTTGTCCCCCACGGTTTTGTGGCCTCATATTGCCATATCCTTGCCCATAGTTCACATCTCCAACTACTTGCTCTCCCTCAGCAGCATACACTTCTTGACGGACATTGTTCGTGATATATTGCTCTCTAGCAAATTCAGAACGGCATAAATAGGTCGGGTGCCCATAGTTCTTGCACACACCACAAACTTCTGTAGAAGGAGAAGGAACGCTTTGCCTCAAAGCTTGCTTCACTTCATGGGCGAACCCATCGAAGGCATCTTGTTCTACCACTACCTTGGCCTCACCTCTTTGCTCCTTTTGGAGCACACGAGCCCTCACATTCCGGTTTTTGGAATTCCGGTACATCATGTCCAGCTTCACTTGAGCTTGAGAAGGAAGCAACTCCCCCATACTACCTCCACAAATACTATCCACTTGAGATTGAATCTCGGGATGTAAATCATTGTAAAAGAATTGGAGAAGCTGACCTTTATCATACCCGTGATGTGGGCATCGATGATGCAACCCCATGAATCGATCATAGGCCTCGTGGAAAGCCTCATCATACCTCTGCTCGAAGGAGCTAATTTGGCTCTTCATAGCCATCGTCTTGGAAGCGGGGTAGTAACGCTCCATGAACTTATCAAAACAAAGATCCCTGATAGTGTATATGTCCTAGAGACAGTCCTTACTAAGGGCATGGTGCCCTTATAGAGGACATATATGTACTATTACACAGGTCAACGTAATATAATATATGTTTGTTGCATTTTACTATTGAGTATCGCTTTCATATTTATATTACACCAGGCTGCAGCATGTCATATCTTTATTACTGTCTGTATTGATATTAAACATGTCCCCTCGGATAGATGACCGATCACATAGTTAGTGGGAGCTATGTGAGTTATCATCTATCCCAAACTCTCCCTAGTCGTGGTTCATCTCGGATGTGGGGGTCTGAATGAACCTGACAAGACTAGTATGCGTGGAGGTTATACTTGTTGGAGCAAGTGTGAGCCGATCCCACGGCCACGGAACGGATTGTTGGACAATCAAGGAACGTTCCCATAACTGCGCATAGTTGTTCGAAGAAGCTTTATCAAACAATGGAAGTACCCACCGGACACTCCCATCGATGTATACTCTACACCGACGTGTCTATGGGAACCGGTGAGTTGTCGAAGTGATGTCATTCGTCCTTTGTACTTACAGGACTTTATCATCACATTTGTTGCCCCATATCCTTGGTGGACCCGTCGATGTCAGCTCTGAATAAGCAGCTGACCTAAGACACGATCCAGGATTATGGCTACATACAAATGGGGGTGATAAGTGATTCTGTGAAGGATTCATCTCTCAAGTGTAGCACAGGAGAGCACTGCTCATAGTCGTTCATAGTTGTAATGGTAAAACCGCTGGCCAGCGTATCAATATTTTTATGATGGTCATAATAGATATTGGATTCACCATGCAACTCACTGAAGACGCCCGTGGATGTATTATTGGGATAGACACTTCATCGATCCTAGATACATTCGAGCAAGTCAGATGAAGGGACGTTACCATCGCCGCGTTGAGCGCAACAGGCTTCGCAACGAAAGGGTTAGCTTTGAGAAACCTCTCAAACGTCCTCACGTATTAATATTGCAAATGGAACCGTCTAGGAATTCCATGTTGCCTAGTCTAGGACTTGCTTAATACTATGAGGCCCTATGGGTCACACTATGTGGTGATTCAGCCTATCAGAATATCCTTGAAGATGGAATCGCAATTAATTTGGAATTAATTGTGATTGATGGATTATAATTGATTTGGAATTAATTATAATGTTTGGTGGCTCAATTAATGATTTGGAATTATTAATTGAATTGGCTAATTAGTTGTATTTTATGTAAATACAATTAAAGATTATATTTTGGAAATATAATGGGGGTTTGATTAGAAAAGGATATGTTAATTTAGAATTAACATATGCACTTGGGCAAAATCTACTTGGAGTTTGAATTGCCTTAGTACTATAAGTGGGTCCCAAAATTGGGACCCACCTACTGTCCCTAGGAAGCGCGCGCGCGCATGGATAGAGTAGGGGAAGGAGTTCGACTCCTTCCTCTATTAGAAGTCCAAGGGATAAGTTAGATTTTCCTGATTGAGTTTTAATTTGATTGGGAATGAATCTAGACTTGATATTGGTTTCCTTAAATACAATTAAAGATTATATTTTGGAAATATAATGGGGGTTTGATTAGAAAAGGATATGTTAATTTAGAATTAACATATGCACTTGGGCAAAATCTACTTGGAGTTTGAATTGCCTTAGTACTATAAGTGGGTCCCAAAATTGGGACCCACCTACTGTCCCTAGGAAGCGCGCGCGCGCATGGATAGAGTAGGGGAAGGAGTTCGACTCCTTCCTCTATTAGAAGTCCAAGGGATAAGTTAGATTTTCCTGATTGAGTTTTAATTTGATTGGGAATGAATCTAGACTTGATATTGGTTTCCTTGTGCGATAAGAATTAGATTCTTATTCCCTTACGAAGTCTAATTGCTTATGCTTTAGGCTTCTATAGACTACTATATATAGTAGACTATTAGAGAGTTTTTTGACTAAGACTTTGACTGTCATTCTACCCAATTTTCTTAGAGAAAATAAAAACTCTCCCCTCCTCTTAGCCACCCACGCGCGCGCCACCTGCCGGAGGAATCGCCGCCCCATCTTCTTGGTCACACAAAGAATATCCTAGCATTCTTTCCGATAGGTTGTTCATCCGTGGATACCAAGGTTGAGGTTCTAGGAGCTGGAAACTAACTTTTATTGTCTTGCAGATAATCAAAGTATTGCAGATATTTTCGACTTCGACGAAGGAGAAGATACACCGGATTATTACGAAGACTTGGAAGTTGCTTTCGAAGTAAGGTTAGTCTTCTAATTGACGTGTTTTTATATATACGACATATATATAATCAATTAACATGTATGTTAAGAAAAGTTTTAAAATTCCGCTGCGTACCTTAGGGGTAACTCTGACCATATTTTCTTACAGTGGTATCGGAGCCACGTTAATTGATTACGCATATACGTATATATATTGTATGATTTTGTAGATATGTGGATGCAATTGATTCTATGATTAATTCGATTTTCAAAAGTTTTTTTTTTATATAAATTTAGAATTTATATTTTTCAAAAAAAAATAAAATTTAAATATATATATATTGACCGGGCCGCCGCCGGCCTGGGGCGCCGGGCGCCCGCGTGCCGCAGGCGCCGTGCCCGCGGCACGGGCGCTAGGCGCCCGCGTGCCGCGGGCATCCGGGTGCCTGCGGCCGCGCTGCCCGTGCGCCTGGGGCGCTCGGGCGCCTGCGGCACCGCAGGCGCCGTGTGCCCGCGGCACGGGCGCTAGGCGCCCGTGTGCCGCGGGCACCCGGGTACCTGCGGGACGCAGGTACCCGGGGGGCCTGCGGACGCAGACGCCCGGGCGCCGGGCGTCTGCACCCGCGGCGCCGGTGCCCGCGTGCCGCGGGCGCCCGGGGCCGCAGACACCCGTCCCATATTTTAATATATATATATATTTTCGGGTTGAACCCAAAATCGAATTTTTGAAAATTTTGAGGATTGAATTTTATATTTGGAATATAAATATGATTTAATTGTAATTGTTTTAAACTAGAGGGGTTAAATTTAATTAGTATAAAGTTAAAGGACTTATTTGTAATTTATCAATTTATTGTTTATTGCAAATTAGTCCTTCTACTTTTGAATTTTAGATTTAACACCTCCGAGGTTTTTAAAATTACAATTAAGTCCTTCGGGTTTTCGAAAATTGCTACTTGGTCAATAAAGTTTTCGATTATTCAATCTAGTCTGAATTTTCAATTATTTCATAGAGATTATAAGTATGGGATTATAATTTTCATAATGAAATTATGAAGTCATTTGTCATCCACATAGGCTACTATTTGTTTCGTATGCTCGATATGCTATTGTTTGACAATGCATGTTAAATACCAAGTATTTTACATTCCGTTCGACCGCTATGCATGCGAGGGTAGGCGGCGCCCTCTTATATGTCGGACCGCATATTTATGTATGGGTAGGCGGCACCCATTATGTGCTTGACCGCGTTTAGAACTAGAATGGATAGGCGGCATCCATTACGTGTAGACCGGTCATGTATGATGGGTAGGCGGCGTCCTTATTCGTTTGTAGATGACTGATAACAACCCTCAAGCTACAAGCCCCAACCAATATAAGTACAGAAATATGTATATGTATGTATTTCTGAGATGCTTTCCATAGGGTGCTTTAATTCTGAACTTTCATTGCGTTTTCTTGTATTGGCGACCTCGTCTTACAAGACTCGCAGTAATCGTCGGATTAGAGTAAGCCTATGGTTATGACTTACTGCATATTGTATCTAGCGACCTCGATAGGTACAATATGTAGGGCATCGGGTTAAATTAGATTTAACAACCAAGAGTTGCGTGACGCAATTGGATAGTCTTACTAGTCCTACCGGTCATATTATGTTATGCGACCAGCCCCCGTTGGAGTATGGCATAATATGGATTTGGATCTTGGCCACTACGGTAACTTGTTGGACATTACCCGTATGTTTGTTGTGGGGGCAAGCATATGTGAAAATAGTGGGAGCTAAACAGCTAAAGGACCTTGTTGTTTAGTTATGTTGACTGTGTATTTAGAAATAATATTTCAATAGTTGATTTATTATTTTCGTTCTATATTATTTCTCCTGGAAACCGAAATGGCGAGAATTTCGCTTCGTGCTGTCTTAGAGAAGCAAATTTTGACCGGACCAAACTTCCTAGATTGGATCAGGAATATAGGTTTGGTGCTGAGGTACGAAAGGATTGAGTACGTCTTGGACGAGGCTAATCCCGTGTGTCCCGAGAATCAGACTGCCGATCAAGTTGCTGATTTGGAATCAAGCCAACAAGGCAAGGTCTGATAAGCATCATGAGGATGCTAGATCCGCGCAGTGTATTATGCTGGCGGCAATGAGCAATGAGCTGCAGAGGCAACATGAAAGCATGTTGCCGTATGAGATGTTGAAGCATCCTGAGTCGGTCTTTAAGACGACAGCTGGAAGTGTTGAATTTGATTCGATCAAAGAGATACACAGATGCAAGCTCAATGAAGGAGGGAACATGTTTGAACATGTTCTCAAGATGAGAATAAGATCATGGTGATCTTTGTCCTTCAATCATTGCCGAGTTCGTATTCGCAGTTCATCGTTAACCACCATGAATGCGAAGGACGTAACACTGCCCGAACTCCATAATCTGCTGAAGACATATGATCAAACTCTTCCTAAGAAGGAAAAGTCAATCATGTTTGTTGGGCAACCGTCTAACCGAAACCCGAGAAACAAAGGTGCTAAGGGTAAGGGAAAGTCAGGAGCCAAGGCTAACACTTCGAGTGATAAGCCTAAGCGTCTGAACCAGAAAAGGAAGTTCAAGAGAAGCGGAACGGTATGCACAGATGAATGTCAAATCTGTAGGCAGAAAGGACATTGGAAGAAAGATTGCCCTAAGCTGAGGGCAGATCAAGCTAAGAAGCCACCGACTTCTAGCTCAGGTATGTTTGTTATTGAAATGAACATGACTACTTGTGACTCCAATGGTTGGGTATTAGATACAGCTTGTGGCTCGCACATTTATAATAATGTGCAAGGGGCCATTGAACACATGCTAGTCAAGTAAGGTGAAATCAACTTGCGTGTTGGGAACAACAATCCAGTTGAAGCCAAACGCGTTGGACGCTGCAAGATAGATTTACCATCAGGACAATGTTTAGAACTTGATAACGTTTATTTTGTTCCATCCATTGTCAGAAATATTATTTCCATTCCATTGTTGGACAATTCGGGTTTTTCCTAATACTTGTTATTTTTCATATGGAAAAGCTCGCTGAGTGAATGGTTTATATATTTTGCAAAGTAGTCTACCTTTATTTCATATACATAACAAACAACCGTCTTCAAGTAGGAAGAATAATCCATCTTTTCTATGGCATTGTTGGCTAGGCCATATCAATGAAACACGGATTCAAAGACTAAGGAAGTTGGACTACTTAGAACCATTTGATTTTGAATCATATGGTACATGTGAATCATGTGTTAAGGGTAAGACGACGAACAAACCTTTTGTTGGACAAGGTGTTCGTGCCACTCGCTGCTTAGAGCTCATACATACCGATGTATGTGGACTTTTTTTAAAGTCCATGCGCGTGGGGGTTTATCCTTACTTCGTTACCTTTACTGACGATTTCTCAAGGTATGGATATATTTATCTTATGAAGAATAAATCCGAGACCTTTGGGGAATTCAAGGAGTTTAGGAATGAGGTCGAGAATGAATTGAACCTAAGGATAGTCACTCTTCGATTGGATCGAGGAGGTGAATACCTTAGTGAAGAATTTATCGAATACTTGAAGGAAAATGGAATTCAATCGCAATGGAGCACCACAGTTAAATGGTGTGTCTGAGAGAAGGAATCGAACCCTGTTAGACATGGTGAGATCAATGATTGGATTCTCGACTCTTCCAAAACATCTATGGGAATATGCACTACAAACTGCAATCTACATTCTGAACCGTGTACCATCTAAATCAGTGGAGAAAACTCCTTGTGAGTTATGGAAGGGAAAGAAGCCCTCACTGGGCTATCTTAGACCTTGGGGCTGTCTTGCGATAGTCAAACTGATGCTCACTGATAAGTTAGATGCTAAGGGTGTCAAAGTATATTTCATAGGTTGTCCTCGTTAGACGAGAGGCTATGAATTCTATCATGTTGAAGATCACTAGGTGACAGTATCTAGAAACGTTAAGTTTTTAGAAGCAGAATACCTCGAAGAAGAGAGGTTAGATGACATGATAGAACTTGAAGAAATTCAAGACTTTGACACGCGCGAACATGAGTTCTCTAAATCTTCTGATTTGGACTCAAGTTCAGTGGGAGCTTTCGAAGCAGACAAGGGTAATGATATGACACTTGCTAGGCATGTCATAGTCAGTGGGAGTCCTGTGATTAGATCAACAGTTGAAACCACACCAATAGAACCCGTTGTCAATTAAACTGTGCAACGAGTTGCACAAGAGCAGCCTTCCGCTAGGGAACAGGGTCGCGTGGCGCGACCAGCTGCATCAGTGCCCACTGATAATGTTCGTGTTACACGAAGCCAGAAAAGAAAAGCACCAGAACCAGTCGAGCTCCGTAGGTCGAAGAGGATCCTAAAAGGACCTCAGAAGCAAAGCTTTATGATAGAAGACATCAGTGAACTTGATGTCGGCTTATCAGATCGGGAAGATCCCGAGACCTACAAAGAGGCAATAATTGATATTGACTCAGATAAATGGCAAGAGGCCATGGAATTGGAGATGGACTCCATGTACCTGAACCAAGTTTGGAACTTGGTAGACTTGCCTCAATGGGTTAGACCTATTGGGTGCAAATGGGTCTTTATACGAAAGACAGATACCGATGGCAAGGTACAAACGCACAAAGCTAGGCTTGTGGCGAAAGGCTACACGCAAAGGTATGGCATCGATTACGATGAAACCTTTTCACCGGTAGCAAATTTGAAGTCCATTCGAATTCTACTTGCAATAGCTGCCTACTATGATTATGAGATCTGGTAGATGGATGTAAAGACTGCCTTCCTCAATGGAAACCTTGAGGAAGAGGTCTATATGGTACAGCCGGAAGGTTTTATTAGTAAAACCAGGCCAACTGATGTATGCAAATTACAAAGATCTATCTATGGGCTAAAGCAAGCGTCTAGGAGCTGGAATATCCGCTTTGATGAAGCTGTCAAATGGTTTGACTTCATCAGAAGCAAGGAAGATCCCTGTGTCTACACTAGGCACAGCAACAAGGGATTCGTTTTCATGATAATCTATGTTGATGACATTTTGATCATGGGAAACAATGTCTCTATGCTAGAAGAGACTAAAGTTTGGTTATCAAGTACCTTCTCAATGAAGGACTTGGGTGAACATCCTAGGGATCAAGATCTATAGAGATAGATCCAAGAGGATGTTAGGATTGACACAGTCCACCTACATCGACAAAATACTGAAGCGTTATAAGATGGACGACTCAAAGAGAGGCTTTCTCCCAGCTAGGCATGGGATTGTCTTATTAGTTAAGGATAGTCCTAAAACTGATGAAGAAATAAAAGCAATGAGTCGTGTGCCCTATGCTTCGGCAGTAGGGTCTATAATGTATGCAATGAATTGCACAAGGCCCGATGTGGCATATGCGCTTAGTGTCACTTGTCGACACCAACAGAATCCAGGAGTACCTCACTGGACTGTTGTAAAGAACATTCTTAAGTACCTTTGACGGACTAAAGAGATGTTCTTGGTGTTTGGTGGAGAACCAGAATTAAAGATGTCTGGTTATGTCGACGCTGGATTTGAATCAGATCCTGATGACTTGGAGTCACAGACAGGATAAGTATTCAAATTAAACGGAGGAGCTATCTGTTGGAAAAGTTCTAAGCAAGCCACGATTGCTGACTCATCCACAGAAGCCGAGTACATTGCTGGATCAGAAGCTTCGTAAGAAGCTGTCTGGATTTCAGAGTTCTTGAAGGAATTGAGGGTTTTTCCTGCTCCTAGTCCAATAACGATTTATTGGGACAATACGGGCGCCGTCGCTCAAGCTAAGGAGCCTAGATCTACAAACAAGAACGTACATGTACTTACAAAGTATCACGTTATACGTGAGATTATTGATAGAGGAGAAGTTAGTATAGAACGAGTCTCTACCACGGACAACGTGGCAGATCCTTTCACCAAGGTCTTATCAGTGGAAGTCCACTTAAGACATTATGCTAATCTGGGCATTAGGCATAAAGGTGACTGGCTCTAGTCCAAGTGGGAGATTGATAGTGTATATGTCCTAGAGACAGTCCTTACTAAGGGCATGGTGCCCTTATAGAGGACATATATGTACTATTACACAGGTCAACGTAATATAATATATGTTTGTTGCATTTTACTATTGAGTATCGCTTTCATATTTATATTACACCAGACATGCATCATGTCATACCTCTATTTCTGTCTGTATTGATATTAAACATGTCCCCTCGGATAGATGACCGATCACACAGTTAGTGGGAGCTATGTGAGTTATCATCTATCCCAAACTCTCCCTAGTCGTGGTTCATCTCGGATGTGAGGGTCTGAATGAACCTGACAAGACTAGTATGCGTGGAGGTTATACTTGTTGGAGCAAGTGTGAGCCGATCCCACGGCCACGGAACGGATTGTTGGACAATCAAGGAACATTCCCATAACTGCGCATAGTTGTTCGAAGAAGCTTTATCGAACAATGGAAGTACCCACCGGACACTCCCATCGATGTATACTCTACACCGACGTGTCTATGGGAACCGGTGAGTTGTCGAAGTGATGCCATTCGTCCTTTGTACTTACAGGACTTTATCATCACATTTGTTGCCCCATATCCTTGGTGGACCCGTCGATGTCAGCTCTGAATAAGCAGCTGACCTAAGACACGATCCAGGATTATGGCTACATACAAATGGGGGTGATAAGTGATTCTGTGAAGGATTCATCTCTCAAGTGTAGCACAGGAGAGCACCGCTCATAGTCGTTCATAGTTGTGATGGTAAAACCGCTGGCCAGCGTATCAATATTATTATGATGGTCATAATAGATATTAGATTCACCATGCAACTCACTGAAGACGCCCGTGGATGTTTTATTGGGATAGACACTTCATCGATCCTAGATACATTCGAGCAAGTCAGATGAAGGGACGTTACCATCGCCGCGTTGAGCGCAACAGGCTTCGCAACGAAAGGGTTAGCTTTGAGAAACCTCTCAAACGTCCTCACGTATTAATATTGCAAATGGAACCGTCTAGGAATTCCATGTTGCCTAGTCTAGGACTTGCTTAATACTATGAGGCCCTATCGGTCACACTATGTGGTGATTCAGCCTATCAGAATATCCTTGAAGATGGAATCGCAATTAATTCGGAATTAATTGTGATTGATGGATTATAATTGATTTGGAATTAATTATAATACTTGGTGGCTCAATTAATGATTTGGAATTATTTAATTGAATTGGCTAATTAGTTGTATTTTATGTAAATACAATTAAAGATTATATTTTGGAAATATAATGGAGGTTTGATTAGAAAAGGATATGTTAATTTAGAATTAACATATGCACTTGGACAAAATCTACTTGGAGTTTGAATTGCCTTAGAACTATAAGTGGGTCCCAAAATTGGGACCCACCTACTGTGCCTAGGAAGCGCGCGCGCGCATGGATAGAGTAGAGGAAGGAGTTCGACTCCTTCCTCTATTAGGAGTCCAAGGGATAAGTTAGATTTTCCTGATTGAGTTTTAATTTGATTGGGAATGAATCTAGACTTGATATTGGTTTCCTTGTGCGATAAGAATTAGATTCTTATTCCCTTACGAAGTCTAATTGCTTATGCTTTAGGCTTCTATAGACTACTATATATAGTAGACTATTAGAGAGTTTTTTGACTGAGACTTTGACAGTCATTCTACCCAATTTTCTTAGAGAAAATAAAAACTCTCCCCTCCTCTTAGCCACCCACGCGCGCGCCACCTGCCGGAGGAATCGCCGCCCCATCTTCTTGGTCACACAAAGAATATCCTAGCATTCTTTCCGATAGGCTGTTCATCCGTGGATACCAAGGTTGAGGTTCTAGGAGCTGGAAACTAACTTTTATTGTCTTGCAGATAATCAAAGTATTGCAGATATCTTCGACTTCGACGAAGGAGAAGATACACCGGATTATTACGAAGACTTGGAAGCTGCTTTGGAAGTAAGGTTAGTCTTCTAATTGACGTGTTTATATATATACGACATATATATAATCAATTAACCTGTATGTTAAGAAAAATTTTGAAATTCCGCTGCGTACCCTAGGGGTAACTCTGACCATATTTTCTTACAATCCCATGTTGTCAAAGACCCGGCCTCCAAAGTATTAAGCCAAGCCTTTGCACGATCACCTAGCCCCATAGAAAAGACCTTCATACGGAGATCATCATCCGTAACACCAGCTCCTGGTCGCCCAAGATGGAGAACAAAATTCTCGAGCTCATTCAAGAACCCAATCACGTCCTCATTAGCCATCCCATAGAATTTGGGAAGTTGTTGGAATATGTGATTCTTGATCTCCAAGTTCCTTGTGGCATCATTGAGGACAATTGCTGGTCCTCTAGCCCCAACCGTAGGCTTAGTAAGTGTACGTATAGGCCGCTCCGCCATTTCACCTTCCAAGAAAACAGATTCAAGAATTGGCTCCAAAAGATAAGAAGAAGACTCTTCCCGAATACCAGAAGTGGAAGCTCTAGATGCTACTTCTTCAAACTCGAGATTCAAATTCCTCCTTCTCCTTTGAAACAAACGATCGATCTCGTCTACAAAAGGTTCAATAATAGGTCTACCCGTTCGGGTTCTAGGCATGCACTCACTTGAAATGAAGAGTAGTGAGTTTCCAAGTCAAAAAGAAACAAAAGACATAAATAAGGCAAAGAAGAGATGTTGGCTGAAAAAACCAAAACAAAAACACCAACCAAAGGAGTTAAGTCCCCGGCAACGGCGCCAAATTGATGATGTCGTTTTTCACCAATTAAATTTGTTTAATAGCCAAAGAACACTTATCACTACACAAAATAGAGTGCAATGGCAAGTTGTCCCCGAGTGTCGTTCTCTCGGGACCTAACGTGGCTTTGTTTGTGGTTTTTGCTAGTTATTTCAGACAACGTGTTCAAGTGTTTATAGAATTGTTTTCTTAGAACAAAGCAACGAGAAAACAGATTGTTGTAATCAAGTTTGGAAAACGGTTGGTGGTAGAAATCAAATACACATGCATGGGTTACGAATATGCTCACAAGTTCAGTGCGTAAAACCTTCGATCAAGTCTGCTAAGCAACTCGTCTAGGTAACTTTCAAGACACACATCATAAAAGGCCACTATCAATACTTTAGAGGTGCTTGTCACTAACACCATTTATCTAGCATGCTGCAAATCTCTAACATACAATCCTATAGCTTTCATTGACCAAGAGTTTGTCACTATACTCAATTCGAATATATTTTATAGGCAACTAAGAATCATGTGAAGGAATTTGCAGCAAGATTGACTCACAACCTCATGTAAGCATAAACATAACCCATAGCATGCATATTCTACATTCTACCACCAACACAAAGGATTTAGCTACTCATATTCATCAACATAGACATCAAATCATATGAATTATAAATAGAATACATCAAATCAAACTACTAGACAAGAGATAATGATACAATGTTACCACCAAGCTGTCACTAATCGGTGGGTATTGATGAAAACCTCTCCGTAGATGAAACAATGGATGCAATCCTATGCCAAAACCTTTAATCCAATCTAAAATACAATGTAATCTGAGTTTTCTCTGAGTTTTTGGGGCTTAGGAGCTCTGCCAAAACGAAGCCAATGTTCAAAAGTATGGAAAAAGTAACTGAAAATCAGATTAAAGAAGGAGAATCCCGATTTGTAACTGCTGCCAAGCGGACCGCTTGGGGTTGCCAAGCGAAGCGCTTGGCAGGCGAAGCGCTTGGGGCCTCCAAGCGCTTCGCTTGGTCTGCTGTACCATTGCCACTGGAATTCGAAGCGCTCCGCTTCACTATTCCAGGCGCTTAGCTTGGCTCCTGGGCAGATTTTTGTCTTGCAACTCAATCTTTTTGCCCTCGTACGGCCCTCGGGTGCCTTGGACTCATCCTTCTTAATGCTTATTGATGCTCAAGCACTCACGAACAAGCCGTGGAGATCAAGAAACTTCAACGGGGACATTTTCTATCAAAAAAGCTCGTTTTTAGCTCCAAAAACGCCATTTCGTTCCTAAGTGCCTGAAAATGCAGAAAACACAAAACGTGACACTATTCTACAAAACTAACCAAAAAACAAGGCTAAAAGGTAGCAAAAGAAGGTAAAAAAGACAAGATGAACGCGTCAAAAATACATTCATCAAACAAGGCAAAGGCTGATAAGCATCAAGAGGATGCTAAATCCGCGCAGTGTATTATGCTGGCGGCAATGAGCAATGAGCTGCAGAGACAACATTAAAGCATGTTGGCGTATGAGATGCTGAAGCATCTTGAGTCGCTCTTTAAGACTACAACCAGAAGTGTTGAATTTGATTTAATCAAAGAGATACACAGATGCAAGCTCAATGAAGGAGGGAACATGTCTGAACATGTTCTCAAGATGATTGGTCTCTTTGAGAAGCTTGCCGATGCCGGTGTCAAGCTGGAGAATAAGATCATGGTGATCTTTGTCCTTCAATCATTGCCGAGTTCATATTCGCAGTTCATCATTAACTACACCATGAATGCGAAAGACGTTACACTACCCGAGCTCCATAATCTGCTGAAGACATATGATCAAACTCTTCCTAAGAAGGAGAAATCGATCATGTATGTTGGGCAACCGTCTAACCCAAACCCGAGAAACAAAGGTGCTAAGGGTAAGGGAAAGTCGGGAGCCAAGGCTAACACTTCGAGTGATAGGCCTAAGCGTCTGAACCAGAGAAAGAAGTTCAAGAGGAGCGGAACGGTACGCATAGATGAATATCTTTTCTGTAAGCAGAAAGGGCATTGGAAGAAAGATTACCCTAAGCTAAGGGCAGATCAAGCTAAGAAGCCGCCGGCTTCTAGCTCAGGTATGTTTGTTATTGAAATGAACATGACCACTTTTGACTCCAATGGTTGGGTATTAGATACAGCTTGTGGCTCACACATGTAATAATGTGCAGGGGCTAATTGACACAGGCTAGTCAAGCAAGGTGAAATCGACTTTCATGTTGGGAACGGCAATCCAGTTGAAGCCAAACGCGTTGGACGCTGCAAGATAGATTTACCATCAGGACAATGTTTAGAACTTGATAACGTTTATTTTGTTCCATCCATTGTCAGAAATATTATTTCCATTCCATTGTTGGACAATTAGGGTTTTTCCTTTCATTTTGCTAATAATACTTGTTATTTTTCGCTAAATGACCAGTATTATGGAAAAGCTCGCTTAGTGAATGGTTTATATATTTTGCAAAGTAGTCTACCTTTATTTCAAATACATAACAAACAACCGTCTTCAAGTAGGAAGAATAATCCATCTTATCTATGGCATTGTCGGCTAGGCCATATCAATGAAACACGAATTCAAAGACTAAGGAAGTTGGACTACGTAGAACCATTTGATTTCGAATCATATGGTACATGCGAATCATGTGTTAAGGGTAAGATGACGAACAAACCCTTTGTTGGACAAGTTGTTCGTGCCACTCGCTGCTTAGAGCTCATACATACCGATATATGTGGACCTTTTAAATTCCTAGCACGTGGAGGTTATTCTTACTTCGTTACCTTTACTGACGATTTCTCAAGGTATGGATATATTTATCTTATGAAGAATAAATCTGAGACCTTTGGGAAATTCAAGGAGTTTAGGAATGAGGTCGAGAATGAATTGAACCTAAGGATAGTCACTCTTCGATCAGATCGAGGAGGTGAATACCTTAGTGAAGAATTTATCGACTACTTGAAGGAGAATGGAATTCAATCGCAATGGACCCCTCCTAGAACACCACAATTTAATGGTGTGTCTTAGAGAAGGAATCGAACCCTGCTAGACATGGTGAGATCAATGATTGGATTCTCGACTCTTCCAAAATATCTATGGGGATATGCGCTACAAACTGCAATCTACATTCTGAACTGTGTACCATCTAAATCAGTGGAGAAAACTCCTTATGAGTTATGGAAAGGAAAGAAGCCCTCACTGGGATATCTTAGACCTTGGGGCTGTCCTGCGATAGTCAAATTGTTGCTCACTGATAAGTTAGATGCCAAGGGTGTCAAAGTTTATTTCATAGGCTATCCTCGTCAGACGAGAGGCTATGAATTCTATCATGCTGAAGATCACAAGGTGATAGTATCTAGAAACGTCATGTTTTTAGAAGCAGAATACCTCGAAGAAGAGAGGTTAGATGATATGATAGAACTTGAAGAAATTCAAGACTTTGACACGCGCAAACATGAGTTCTCTAAATCTTTTGATTTGGACTCAAGTTCAGTGGGAGCTTTCGAAGCAGACAAGGGTAATGATATGACACTTGCTAGGCATGTCATAGTCAGTGGGAGTCCTGTGATTAGATCAACAGTTCAAACCACACCAATAGAACCCGTTGTCAATCAACCTGTGCAACAAGTTGCACAAGAGCAGCCTCCCGCTAGGGAACAGGGTCGTAGCACGCGACCGGCTGCATCAGTGCCCACTGATAATGTTCGTGTTACACGAAGCCAAGAAAGAAAAGCACCAGAAACGCCGACAGAAGCACCAGTCGAGCTCTGTAGGTCGAAGAGGATCCCAAAAGGACCTCAGAAGCAAAGCCTTATGATAGAAGACATCAGTGAACTTGATGTTGGCTTATCAGATCGGGAAGACCCCGAGACCTACAAAGAGGCAATAAATGATAATGACTCAGACAGATGGCAAGAGGCCATGAAATTGGAAATAGACTCCATGTACCTGACCAAGTTTGGAGCTTGGTAGACTTGCCCCAAGGGGTTAGACCTATTGGGAGCAAATGGATCTTTAAACGAAAGACAGATGCCGATGGCGAAGGGCTACACACAAAGGTATGGCATCGATTACGATGAAACCTTTTCACCGGTAGCAAAGTTGAAGTCTATTCGAATTCTACTTGAGATAGCTGCCTACTATGATTATGAGATCTGGCAGATGGATGTAAAGACTGCCTTCCTCAATGGAAACCTTGAGGAAGAGGTCTATATGGTACAGCCAGAAGGTTTTATTAGTAAAACCAGGCCAACTGCTGTATACAAAGCTATCAAATCGTTTGACTTCGTCAGAAGCGTAGAAGATCCCTGTGTCTACACTAGGCACAGCGACAAGGGAGTCGTTTTCATGATCATTTATGTTGATGACATTTTGATCATGGGAAACAATGTCTCTATGCTAGAAGAGACTAAAGTTTGGTTATCAAGTACCTTCTCAATGAAGGACTTGGGTGAAGCGAACTACATCCTAGGTATAAAGATCTATAGAGATAGGTCCAAGAGGATGTTAGGATTGACACAGTCCACCTACATCGACAAAATACTGAAGCGTTATAAGATGGACGACTCAAAGAGAGGCTTTCTCCCAGCTAGGCATGGGATCGTGCTATCAGTTAAGGATAGTCCTAAAACTGATGAAGAAAGAAAGGCAATGAGTCGTGTGCCCTATGCTTCGGCAGTAGGGTCTATTATGTATGCAATGAATTACACAAGGCCAGATGTGGCATATGCGCTTAGTGTCACTTGTCGACACCAACAGAATCCAGGAGTACCTCACTGGACTGCTGTAAAGAACATTCTTAAGTACCTTCGACGGACTAAGGAAATGTTCTTGGTGTCTGGTGGAGAACCAGAATTAAAGATGTCTGGTTATGTCGACGCTGGATTTGAATCAGATCCTGATGACTTTAAGTAACATACATGATACATATTCAAATTGAACGGAGGAGCTATCTGTTGGAAGAGTTCTAAGCAAGCCACGATTGCTGACTCAGCCACAGAAGCCGAGTACATTGCTGCATCAGAAGCATCGAAAGAAGTTGTCTAGATTTCAGAGTTCTTGAAGGAATTGAGGGTTGTTCCTGCTCCATGTCCAATAACGATTTAGTGTGACAACACGGGCGTCGTCGCTCAAGCCAAGGAGCCTAGATCTACAAACAAGAACAAACATGTACTGAGAAACTATCACGTTATACGTGAGATTATTGATAGAGGAGAAGTTAGTATAGAACGTGTCTCAACCACGGACAACCTGGCAGATCCTTTCACCAAGGTCTTATCAGTGGATGCCCACTTAAGACATTATGTTAATCTAGGCATTAAGCATAAAGGTGAATCGCTCTAGTCCAAGTGGGTGATTGATAGTGTATATGTCCTAGAGACAGTCTTTATTAAGGGCATACAACCCTTATTAAGGGCATATATGTACTATTACACAGGTCAACATAATATAATATATGTTTGTTTGTTTGACTATTGAGTATCGCTTTCATATTTATATTACACCAGGCATACAACATGTCATATCTCTATTCCTGTCTGTATTGATATCAAACATGTCCCCTCGGATAGATGACCGATCACACAGATAGTGGGAGCTATGTGAGTTATCATCTATCCCAAACTCTCCCTAGTCGATGTTCATCTCGGATGTAGGGGTCTGAATGAACCAGGTGAGACTAGTATGCGTGGAGGTTATACTTGTTAGAGCAAGTGTGAGCCGATCCCACGGCCACGGAACGGATTGTTAGACAATCTAGAAACGTTCCCATAACTCCGCATAGTTGTTCGAATGGTGATTACCGAACAATGGAAGTACCCACCGGAAACTCCCATCGATGTATACTCTACACCGAAGTGTCTATGGGAACCGGAAAGTTGTCGAAGTGATGCCAGTCGTCCTTTGGACTTACAGGACTTTATCATCACATTTGTTGCCCCATATCCTTGGTGGACCCGTCGATGTCAGCTCTGAATAAGCAGTTGACCCAAGACACGATCCAGGATTATGGCTACATACAAATGGGGGGATAAGTGATTCTGTGAATGATTCATCTCTCACGTGTAGCACAGGAGAGCACTGCTCATAGTCGTTCATAGTTGTGATTGGTTAAACCGTTGGCCAGCGTATCAATATTATTATGATAGTCATAATAGATATTGCATTCACCAAGCAACTCAATGAAGACGCCCGTGGATGTATTATTGGGATAGACACTTCATCGATCCTAGATGCATTCGAGTCAGTCAGATGAAGGGACGTTACCATCGCCGCGTTGAGCGCAACAGACTTCACAACGAAAGGGTTTTGCTTTGAGAAACCTCTCAAACGTCCACATGTATTAATATTGCAAATGGAACCGTCTAGTAATTTCATGTTGCCTAGTGTAGCACTTGCTTAATACAATGAGGCCCTATGGGTCACACTATGTGGTGATTCAACTTATCCGAATATCCTTGAAGATGGAATCGCAATTAATTTAGAATTAATTGTGATTGATGAATTGTAATTGATTTGGAATTAATTATAATTATTTGTGGCTCAATTAATAATTTGGAATTATTAATTGAATTGATTGATTAATTGTATTTTATGTAAATACAATTAAAGATTATATTTTAGAAATATAATAGAGGTCTGATTTGAAAGGATATATTAATTTAGAATTAATATATGCACATGGGCAAAATCTACTTAGAGTTTGAATTGCCTTCGAATTATAAGTGGGTCCCAAAATTGGGACCCACATACCCCCATCCCCTTGGCCGGCCGCGTGTAGTAGTAGTATGGGAGGGAGTTTCGACTCCTTCCCATATTAGAAGTCAATGGTTAAGTTAGATTTTCCTAATTGAGTTCTAACTTAATTGGGAATGAATCTAGACTTAAATTGGTTTCCTTGTGCAATAAGAGTTAGAGTTCTTATTCCTTTATGAAGTCTAAAAGAATCTTCTTTAGGCTTCTATTGACTACTATATAAGTAGGTCATTAGTGAGCTTTTTCAATGCCGAATTCTTAGAGAATTATTCTACCTTTCTTAGAGAAAATAAAAAGTTCTCCCCTACCTCTATACCCTAGCCGCGCGCGCCACTCTCCACCGGAGGAAAATCGCCGCCCCATCTTCTTGGCCACATAAAGAATATTCTAGCATTCTTTCCGATAAGCTGTTCATCCGTGGATACCAAGGTTGAGGTTCAAAGAGCTGGAAACTAACTTTTATTGTCTTGCAGATAATCAAAGTATTGCAGATATCTTCGACTTCGACGAAGGAGAAGATTCACCGGACTATTACGAAGACTTCATCGATTCAATACCTATTCTTGCTTTTGAAGTATTGTAAGTCTTCTGATTAATGTGTTTATTATATACGTTATATGCATGATCAATTAACCTCCATGTTAAGAAATTTTTTGAAATTCCGCTGCGTACCCTAGGGGTAACTCTGACCATATTTTCTTACAGTTTTGTTGTATTCCTTAGTTATCAAGCATCTATTTTGAGTATAGCAGGCGGTATTAATCGCTTCAACCCAATAAGCTTCACTTATTTTAGTGTCAGCAAGCATTGTTCTAGCTGGTTCCTTAAGGGTACGATTTTTCCTTTCAACAACACCATTTTGTTGAGGTGTCCTTAGTGAGGATAACTGATGTTGTATGCCTTTTGAAGTGCAATACTCAGTTATGTACTGGTTTACAAACTCAGTACCATGGTCTGTTCTTATGACTTTTACCTTGTCATTTTTCATGACTTCGAGCTTGTTCGGCAAGTTAGGTATTTCAGTCCTTGTTTCAGACTTGTGTTTGATAAATATTACCCAAGTGAATCTTGAATAGTCATCTACCACCACCAGACCATACTTCTTGCCAGCATAGCTTGTTGAAGAAGATTCAAACAAGTCCATGTACAAGAGTTGTAAAGGTTTTGTAGTTGACGGTACTGCCTTGTTCTTGAAAGAAGTTTTGGTTTGCTTTCCTTGCTTCCATGCATTGCAAACACCATCCTTCTTAAAAGTAACCTTAGGTAATCCAACTACAAGTGCCTTTTTAGAGAGCTTATTCAGTGTCTTGAAGTTTAGGTGACTTGTTCGTTTATACCATAACCATACTTTTTCAACAAGGCAATCATGATCTGAGACAAGACATTTTTCAACGATTGTTGAAGACCAATCTACGGTATAGAGACCTCCTGATCTTCTAGCAACCATAATAACCTTCTTTGTCTCAAAGTCAATAAGTTTACATTCATCACTTTTGATTTTGATGAAGTAACCTTTGTCAGCGAATTGACTCATGCTGAAAAGGTTAAACTTAAGATTTTGGACATAAAGAACTCCCGAAATGGTAATGCATCTTAACTTCACGTCACCATAACCTTTAGTTAGAACCAAAGCCTCCACCAGCAAACCTTATTGTTGGTTCTTTAGACCACCGTCTATAATTTATAAGGTTTTTCTTGTTGCCCGTCATGTGCTTTCCACAACCATTGTCAAAGTGCCAAATTGCATTGTTTGTCTCCGTGGCTGAAGTCTGCACAATCAAGAGCAAACAAGTTAATTATCCAATATTGGATGTCCATTAACATGTTCAAGAAAACGTCCAATGGAAACCCAAGTCTTGAGTTTTTCAACTTTGACTTGTTTTCTACTTGCAGAGGAACTAGAGGGCTTAGAACCGAAAGAATTTTGATCATTGCTAATCAAGTCCACTTTCTGATGTGGTGTCTTACTTGGTTGACCCTTTTGCTGAACGTACTTTTCAGTAAGTTCTTTTCTAGGAAGGTTCCTTCTATTCCTAGCATTTTTAGTTTTGTCAGAACTCTTAGGCTTGGTTTTGTTCATCTCTTTGAAGTATCTTTGCTGACTTTGCTTATACTCATGAAAGAGTTGACTTTGCTTGGTTTTGAATCCAAGTCCACTTTTCAGAGAATGTTGAGCTTTTGTCTCAGCAACCTTACTCGATTCAGGTTTGTGAGCAAAGGTCTTCTGATTACTTTTAGTAATCTTTCCTTTAGTCTTAACAAATTGTTTTTCAGCAACTTGTTTGGCGGAATGCTTTACAACATCCTTTCTCTGAACAGTTTGCTTTTCAGCAACCTGTTTTCCTTTTAAAGTCTTGTTACTTTGAGTAGCAACAACGGGCATTAAGGCCGTAGGTACTTGATTTCTTATTTCAGCAACCTTAGATTGACCAATCTGATAGACTTCTGGTTGACCACTATCAGTTGCACGAACAAAGTGATAGTGTATATGTCCTAGAGACAGTCCTTATTAAGGGCATGGAGCCCTTATAGAGGGCATATATGTACTATTACACAGGTCAACGTAATATAATATATGTTTGTTGTTTTACTATTAAGTATCGCTTTCATATTTATATTACACCAGACATGCATCATGTCATACCTCTATTTTTGTCTGTATTGATATTAAACATGTCCCCTCGGATAGATGACCGATCACACAGATAGTGGGAACTATGTGAGTTATCATCTATCCCAAACTCTCCCTAGTCGAGGTTCATCTCGGATGTAGGGGTCTGAATGAACCAGATGAGACTAGTATGCGTGGAGGTTATACTTGTTGGAGCAAGTGTGAGCCGATCCCACGGCCACGGAACGGATTGTTGGACAATCGAGAAACGTTCCCATAACTGCGCATAGTTGTTCGAAGAAGGATTATCGAACAATGGAAGTACCCACCGGACACTCCCATCGATATACTCTACACCGAAGTGTCTATGGCAACCGGTAAGTTGTCGAAGTGATGCCAGTCGTCCTTTGGACTTACAGGACTTTATCATCACATTTGTTGCCCCATATCCTTGGTGGACCCGTCGATGTCAGCTCTGAATAAGCAGTTGACCTAAGACACGATCCAGGATTATGGCTACATACAAATGGGGATGATAAGTGTTTCTGTGAAGGATTCATCTCTCATGTGTAGCACAGGAGAGTACTGCTCATAGTCTTCATAGTTGTGCTGGTAAAGTCACTGGCCAGTGCATTGATATATTATGACGGTCATAAGTATATCTTAGTAACCAAGCAACTCCATGAGACGCCCATGGATGTATTATTGGGATAGACACATCATCAATCCTAGATGCACTCGAGTCAGTCAGATGAAGGGACGTTACCATCGTCGCGTTGAGCGCAACAGACTTCGCAACGAAAGAATTTGCTTTGAGAAACCTCTCAAACGTCCTCATGTATTAATATTGCAAATGGAACCGTCTAGGAGTTCCATTTTGCCTAGTCTAGGACTTGCTTAATACAATGAAGCCCTATGGGTCACACTATGTGGTGATTCAGCTTATCAGAATATCCTTGAAGATGGAATCGCAATTAATTTGGAATTAATTGTGATTGATGGATTATAATTGATTTGGAATTAATTATAATATTTGGTGGCTCAATTAATGATTTCGAATTATTAATTGAATTGGCTAATTAATTGTATTTTATGTAAATACAATTAAAGTTTATATTTTGGAAATATAATAGAGGTTTGATTTGAAAGGATATGTTAATTTAGAATTAACATATGCACATGGGAAAAATCTACTTGGAGTTTGAATTGCCTTAGAACTATAAGTGGGTCCCAAAATCGGGACCCACCTATTACCCCTAGGAGAGCGCGCGCGCGCCCGTAGATGAGATAGGGGAAGGAGTTCGACTCCTTCCTCTATTAGAAGTCCAAGGGATAAGTTAGATTTTCCTGATTGAGTTTTAATTTGATTGGGAATGAATCTAGACTTGATTTTGGTTTCCTAGTGCGATAAGAATTAGATTTTTATTCCTTTACGAAGTCTAATTGCTTATGCTTTAGGCTTCTATTGACTACTATATATAGTAGACTATTAGAGAGCTTTTTCATTCTTCTGAACAATCAATTCTTAGAGAATTATTCTACCCAGTTTTCTTAGAGAAAATAAAAAGTTCTCCCCTCCTCTATAAGCCACACGCGTGCGCCACCTTGCCGGAGGAAAATCGCCGCCCCGTCTTCTTGGTCACACAAAGAATATCCTAGCATTCTTCCGATAGGTTGTTCATCCGTGGATACCAAGGTTGAAGTTCTAGGAGCTGGAAACTAACTCTTATTGTCTTGCAGATAATCAGAGTATTGCAGATATCTTCGACTTCGACGAAGGAGAAGATACACCGGATTATTACGAAGACTTGGAAGCTGCTTTGGAAGTAAGGATAGTCTTCTAATGGACGTGTTTACATATATACGACATATACATAATCAATTAACCTGTATGTTAAGAAATTTTTTGAAATTCCGCTGCGTACCCTAGGGGTAACTCTGACCGTATTTTCTTACAGTGGTATCAGAGCGAGGTTAATGGATTACGTATGTACGTATATATATATATATATATATATATATATATATATATATATATATATATATATATATATATATATATATATATATATATATATATATATATTGTATGATTTTGTAGTTATGTGGATGCAATTGATTCTATGATTAATTCGATTTTCAAAAGTTTTATTTTAATATAAATTTAGAATTTATATTTTAAAAAAAAAAAATTATATATATATATATATATATATATATATATATATATATATATATATATATATATATATATATATATATATATATATATATATATATATATATATATATATATTTTGACCGGGCAGCCTGCGCGACGCAGGCGCCCGTGCACCTCGGGCACTGGGCGCCTGCGGCCGCGGCGCCCGTGCCTGCGTGCCGCAGGCGCCGGGCGCCCCCGGCCGCAGGCACGGTAGGGGACGGGACTAGGTCTCGTCTCATATTTTAATATATATATATATATATATATATATATATATATATATATATATATATATATATATATATATATATATATATATATATATATATATATATATATATATTTTTCGGGTTGGACCCAAAATCGAAATTTGAAAATTTTGAGGATTGTATTTTATATATGGAATATAAATATGATTTAATTGTAATTTTTTTAACTAGAGGGGTTAAATTTAATTAGTATAAAGTTAAAGGGCTTATTTGTAATTTATCAATTTATTGTTTATTGCAAATTAGTCCTTCTACTTTTGAATTTTTGATTTAACACCTCCAAGGTTTCAAAAATTACAATTAAGTCCTTCGGGTTTTCGAAAATTGCTACTTGGTCAATAGAATTTTTGATTTTTCAATCTAGTCCAAAATTTTCAATTATTTCATAGAGATTATAAGTATGGGATTATAATTTTCATAATGAAATTATGAAGTCATTTGGCATCCACATAGGCTACTACTTGTTTTGTTTGCTCGATATGCTATTGTTTTGACAATGCATGTTTAAATACCAAGTATTTTACTTTCCGTTCGACCGCTATGCATGCGAGGGTAGGCGGCGCCCTCTTATATGTCGGACCGCATATTTTATGTATGGGTAGGCGGCACCCATTATGTGCTTGACCGCGTTTAGAACTAGAATGGATAGGCGGCATCCATTACGTGTAGACCGCTCATGCATGATGGGTAGGCGGCGCCCATGTTTGTTTGTAGATGACTGATAACAACCCTCAAGCTACAAGCCCAACCAATATAAGTACAGAAATATATATATGTATGTATTTCTGAGATGCTTTCCATAGGGTGCTTTAATTCTGAACTTTCATTGCGTTTTTTGTATTGGCGACCTCGTCTTACAGACTCGCAATGATCGTCAGGTTAGAGTAAGCCTATCGTTATGACTTACTGCATATTGTATCTAGCGACCTCGATAGGTACAATATGTAGGGCATCGGGTTAAATTAGATTTAACAACCAAGAGTTGCGTGACGCAATTGGATAGTCCTACCGGTCATATTATGCTATGCGACCAGCCCCCGTTGGAGTATAGCATAGTATGGATTTGGATCTTGGCCACTACGGTAACTTGTTGGAAATTACCCGTATTTTTGTTGTGGGGGCAAGCATATGTGAAAATAGTGGGAGCTAAACAGCTAAAGGACCTTGTTGTTTAGTTTTGTTGAGTGTGTATTTAGAAATAATATTTCAATAGTTGATTTCTTATTTTCGTTCTATATTATTAGAAATGGCGAGCATCTCGCTCCGTGCTGTCTTAGAGAAGCAAATTTTGACCGGACCAAACTTCCTAGATTGGATAAGGAATATACGTTTGGTGCTGAGGTACAAAAAGATTGAGTACGTCTTGGACGAGGTCATTCCCATGTGCCCCGAAAATCAGACTGCCGATCAGGTTGCTGCTTGGAATCAAGCCAACAAGGCAAAGTCTGATAAGCATCTTGAGGATGCTAGATCCGCGCAGTGTATTATGCTGGCGGCAATCAGCAATGAGTTGCAGAGGCAACATGAAAGCATGTTGCCGTATGAGATGCTGAAGCATCTTGAGTCGCTCTTTAAGACGACAGCTAGAAGTGTTGAATTTGATTTGATCAAAGAGATACACAGATGCAAGCTCAATGAAGGAGGGAACATGTCTGAGCATGTTCTCAAAATGATTGGTCTCTTTGAAAAGCTTGCCGATGTCGAGCGTTAAGCTAGAGGACAAGATCATGGTGATCTTTGTCCTTCAATCATTGTCGAGTTCGTATTCGCAGTTCATCATTAACTACACGATGAATGCGAAGGACGTAACACTGCCTGAGCTTCATAATCTGCTGAAGACATATGATCAAACTCTTCCTAAGAAGGAAAAGTCGATCATGCTTGTTGGGCAACCGTCTAACCCAAACTCGAGAAACAAAGATGCTAAGGGTGAGGGAAAGTCGGGAGCCAAGGCTAACACTTGGAGTGATAAGCCTAAGCGTCCGAACCAGAAAAAGAAGTTCAAGAGAAGCGGAACGGTACACACAGATGAATGTCTTTTCTGTAAGCAGAAAGGACATTGGAAGAAAGATTGCCCTAAGCTTAGGGAAGATCAAGCTAAGAAGCCACCGACTTCTGGCTCAAGTATGTTTGTTATTGAAATGAACATGACTACTTTTGACTCCAATGGTTGGGTATTAGATACAGCTTGTGGCTCACACATTTGTAATAATGTGCAGGGGCTAATTGATCACAGGCTAGTCAAGCAAGGTGAAATCGACTTGCATGTTGGGAACGGCAATCCAGTTGAAGCCAAACGCATTGGACGCAGCAAGATAGATTGACCTTCGGGACAATGTTTAGAACTTGATAATGTTTATTTTGTTCCATCCATTGTCAGAAATATTATTTCCGTTCCATTGTTAGACAATATGGGTTTTTCCTTTCGATTTGCGAATAATACTTGTTATTTTTCATTAAATGATCAGTATTATGGAAAAGCTCGCTTAGTGAATGGATTATATATTTGCAAAGTAGTCTACCTTTATTTCAAATACATAACAAACAACCATCTTCAAGTAGGAAGAATAATCCATCTTATCTATGGCATTGTCGGCTAGGCCATATCAATGAAACACGGATTCAAAGACTAAGGAAGTTGGACTACTGAGAACCATTTGATTTTGAATCATATGGTACATGCGAATCATGTGTTAAGGGTAAGATGACGAACAAACCTTTTGTTGGATAAGGTGTTCGTGCCACTCGCTGCTTAGAGCTCATACATACCGATGTATGTGGACCTTTTAAAGTCCATGCGCGTGGGGGTTATCCTTACTTTGTTACCTTTACTGACGATTTCTCAAGGTATGGATATATTTATCTTATGAGAATAAATCCGAGACCTTTGGGAAATTCAAGGAGTTTAGGAATGAGGTCGAGAATGAATTGAACCTAAGGATAGTCACTCTTCGATCAGATCGAGGAGGTGAATACCTTAGTGAAGAATTTATCGACTACTTGAAGGAAAATGGAATTCAATCGCAATGGACTCCTCCTGGAACACCACAGTTAAATGGTGTGTCTGAGAGGAGGAATCGGACCCTGTTAGACATGGTAAGATCAATGATTGGATTCTCGACGCTTCCAAAATATCTGTGGGGATATGCACTACAAACTGCAATCTACATTCTGAACCGTGTACCATCTAAATCAGTGGAGAAAACTCCTTATGAGTTATGGAAGGGAAAGAAGCCCTCACTAGGCTATCTTAGACCTTGGAGTTGTCCTGCGATAGTCAAACTGATGCTCACTGATAAGTTAGATGCCAAGGGTGTCAAAGTATATTTCATAGGCTATCCTCGTCAGACGAGAGGCTATGAATTCTATCATGCTGAAGATCACAAGATGATCGTATCTAGAAACGTCAAGTTTTTAGAAGCTGAATACCTCGAAGAAGAGAGGTTAGATGACATAATAGAACTTGAAGAAATTCAAGACTTTGACACGCGCGAACATGAGTTCTCTAAATCTTCTGATTTGGACTCAAGTTCAGTGGGAGCTTCCGAAGCAGACAAGGGTAATGATATGACACTTGCTAGGCATGTCATAGTCAGTGGGAGTCCTGTGATTAGATCAACAGTTGAAACCACACAACCAGAACCCGTTGTCAACCACCCTGTGCAACAAGTTGCACAAGAGCAGCCTCCCGCAAGGGAACCGGGTCGCGGGGCGCGACCAGTTGCAACAGTACCCACTGATAATTTTCGTGTTACACGAAGCCAGAAAAGAAAAGCACCAGAACCAGTCGAGCACCGTAGGTCGAAGAGGATCCTAAGAGGACCTCAGAAGCAAAGCCTTATGATAGAAGACATCAGTGAACTTGATGTCGGTTTATCAGATCGGGAAGATCCCGAGACCTACAAAGAGGCAATAATTGATATTGACTCAGACAAATGGCAAGAGGCCATGGAATTAGAAATGGATTCAATGTACCAGAACCAAGTTTGGAACTTGGTAGACTTGCCCCAAGGGGTTAGACCAATTGGGTGCAAATGGGTCTTTAAACGAAAGACAGATGCCGATGGCAAGGTACAAATGTACAAAGCTAGGCTTGTGGCGAAAGGCTAAACGCAAAGGTATGGCATAGATTACGATGAAACCTTTTCACCGGTAGCAAAATTGAAGTCCATTCGAATTCTACTTGCGATAGCTGCCTACTATGATTATGAAATCTGGCAGATGGATGTAAAGACGGCCTTCCTCAATGGCAACCTTGAGGAAGAGGTGTATATGGTACAACCGGAAGGTTTTATTAGTAAAACCAGGCCAACTGTTGTATGCAAATTACAAAGATCCATCTATGGGCTAAAGCAAGCGTCAAAGAGCTGGAATATCCGCTTTGATGAAGCTGTCAAATCGTTTGACTTCATCAGAAGCAAGGAAGATCCCTGTGTCTACGCGAGACACAGCGACAAAGGAGTTGTTTTCATGATCACTTATGTAGATGACATTTGATCATGGGAAACAATGTCTCTATGCTAGAAGAGACTAAAGTTTGGTTATCAAGTACCTTCTCGATGAAGGACTTGGGTGAAGCGAACTACACCCTAGGGATCAAGATCTTTAGAGATAGATCCAAGAGGATGTTAGGAATGACACAGTCCACCTACATCGACAAAATACTGAAGCATTATAAGATGGACGACTCAAGAGAGGCTTTCTCCCAGCTAGGCATGGGATTGTCTTATCAGTTAAGGATGGTCCTAAAACTGATGAAGAAAGAAATGCAATGAGTCGTGTGCCCTATGCTTCGACAGTAGGGTCTATAATGTATGCAATGAATTGCACAAGGCCCGATGTGGCATATGCGCTTAGTGTCACTTGTCGACACCAACAGAATCCAGGAGTACCTCACTGGACTGCTGTGAAGAACATTCTTAAGTACCTTCGACGGACTAAAGAGATGTTCTTGGTGTTTGGTGGAGAACCAGAATTAAGATGTCTGGGTATGTCGACGCTGGATTTGAATCAGATCCTGATGACTTTAAGTCACAGACAGGATACGTATTCAAATTGAACGGAGGAGCTATCTGTTGGAAGAGTTCTAAGCAAGCCACGATTGCTGACTCATCCACAGAAGCCGAGTACATTGCTGCATCAGAAGCATCGAAAGAAGCTGTCTGGATTTCAGAGTTCTTGAAGGAATTGAGGGTTGTTCCTGCTCCTAGTCCAATAACGATTTATTGTGACAATACGGGCGCCGTCGCTCAAGCTAAGGAGCCTAGATCTACAAACAAGAACAAACATGTACTTAGAAAATATCACGTTATACGTGAGATTATTGATAGAGGAGAAGTTAGTATAGAACGTGTCTCTACCACGGACAACGTGGCAGATCCTTTCACCAAGGTCTTATCAGTGGAAGTCCACTTAAGACATTATGCTAATCTGGGTATTAGGCATAAAGGTGACTGGCTCTAGTCCAAGTGGGAGATTGATAGTGTATATGTCCTAGAGACAGTCCTTACTAAGGGCATGGTGCCCTTATAGAGGGCATATGTACTATTACACAGGTCAACGTAATATAATATATGTTTGTTGCATTTTACTATTGAGTATCGCTTTCATATTTATATTACACCAGGCATGCAGCATGTCATATCTCTATTCTGTCTGTATTGATATTAAACATGTCCCCTCGGATAGATGACCGATCACACAGATAGTGGGAGCTATGTGAGTTATCATCTATCCCAAACTCTCCCTAGTCGAGGTTCATCTCGGATGTGGGGTCTGAATGAACCAGACAAGACTAGTATGCGTGGAGGTTATACTTGTTGGAGCAAGTGTGAGCCGATCCCACGGCCACGGAACGGATTGTTGGACAATCGAGAAACGTTCCCATAACTGCGCATAGTTGTTCGAAGAAGCTTTATCGAACAATGGAAGTACCCACCGGACACTCCCATCGATGTATACTCTACACCGAAGTGTCTATGGGAACCGGTGAGTTGTCGAAGTGATGCCAGTCGTCCTTTGGACTTACAGGACTTTATCATCACATTTGTTGCCCCATATCCTTGGTGGACCCGTCGATGTCAGCTCTGAATAAGCAGTTGACCTAAGACACGATCCAGGATTATGGCTACATACAAATGGGGGTGATAAGTGATTCTGTGAAGGATTCATCTCTCAAGTGTAGCACAGGAGAGCACTGCTCATAGTCGTTCATAGTTGTGATTGGTAAAACCGCTGGCCAGTGCAATATTATTATGATGGTCATAAGTATATTCACCAGCAACTCCCTGAAGACGCCCGTGGATGTATTATTGGGATAGACACTTCATCGATCCTAGATACATTCGAGCAAGTCAGATGAAGGGACGTTACCATCGCCGCGTTGAGCGCAACAGCTTCGCAACGAAAGGGTTGCTTTGAGAAACCTCTCAAACGTCCTCATGTATTAATATTGCAAATGGAACCGTCTAGGAATTCCATGTTGCCTAGTCTAGGACTTGCTTAATACGATGAGGCCCTATGGGTCACACTATGTGGTGATTCAGCCTATCAGAATATCCTTGAAGATGGAATCGCAATTAATTTGGAATTAATTGTGATTGATGGATTATAATTGATTTGGATTAATTATAATATTGGTGGCTCAATTAATGATTGGTTATTAATTGAATTGGCTAATTAATTGTATTTTATGTAAATACAATTAAAGATTATATTTTGGAAATATAATGAGGTTTGATTGAAAGGATATGTTAATTTAGAATTAACATATGCACTTGGGCAAAATCTACTTGGAGTTTGAATTGCCTTAGC
>CM051456.1:85038197-85188283 GCA_028274465.1 Plantago ovata | reverse complement strand
AAAAAAACAACTTAAAAAAAAGTAAAAAAAATTAAAATAAAGCTCCAACCGGAGCTCAGGTGGAGCTGTAGCTGTTTAACAGCTCCAGATCGGAGCTGTCAGCTCCGATCTGGAGCTGTTAAACAGCTCCGATTCGGAGTTCTTAATTGCTCCAAATCGGAGCTGTTAATCCGGTGCCGGACGGAGCAGAAAGACTTAACAACAAAAAAAAAAAAAAAAAAAAGTAAAAGTTAAAAAGAAAACAAGAAAAGAGCAAGGGTTTAAATACAATTTTCAGATAAGGCCTTGTTTGGCTGATTTAATGAATAACACAATTTTTCAGATTTTGGACTTGGACGTAATAATTTGATCTATTAGGGTTAGGGTCTAGATGCAAAGTGGTAATCTAGCAGGGGCGATATATGTAATTATTCGTTTTTCAAGAAGAAAAAGTAGTGTTGAACTAGAAAAACACAGTTTTTTCTCCCCCATTAACGAATACCTTAGATGCAATATACTGTAACACTTTTTTTTCAAGGCTCCAGAACTTCCATTCGGAACCATGTAACTAAAATCATATTGTTAGATTTAAGTTTTTTGTCCCCCATTAACGAATACATTAGATGCAATATACTGTAACACTTTTTCAAGGCTCTAGAACTTACTTCCGGTTCAGAACCATATAACTAAAATCAGTAGGGGAAAATGATGAATTGGGCTATATAAAGAACTTATATATATATATATATATATATATGTATATATATATATATATATATATATATATATATATATATATATATATATATATATATATATATATATATATATATATATATATATATATATATATATATATATATATATATATATATATATATATATATATATATATATATATATATATGTCATATTTTCAGGTCCAATAGCTGAGAAGGTTCTTAAACCTGCTGACATGCTGTTTTTGCCAAAGCTGATGTCATGAGTAGACATCGCCTGCTCCTCCGCCGGCTTGCCTCAACTCTCTGAGGCAAAGTGTCATCTTTCCTCCATCCTAGCACATTTATCTGCTTGCTACCATCATTCAGTAATAAATCCACCTCCTGCACATCTCAGAGAAGTGGCATGCACCCTTAAGATCTGATCAAGTATATGCAACCTTCAATTTCTAGGGTACATACATGCCCTGTGAATCATGCAAGAAAAATTAGCATTGTGATCTTTACCTCATCATATATATTTGCAAGCCCTTGCCAACTTTCAAAGCGCAGAGGATTATATAGTAGATCATACTTGAAGAGATTTGCATTATGCTCTACAAACTCTTCTCCTTCTTTAGTTAAAACAAAACCAGCCCATTTATCAGTTGCACTAATTTCTTCAGACTGAGCAATAAGATAATACAAGTTCTGATAAACTTCAAGGAAAGCATCAGAGCTGCAACCAAACAAATTTGAATTGTAGGTTCCTGGTTATAATCATCGTAGATACACATTAAACAGAAAAAAGTTGTACCTTTCAGCTGATGATGAGTTCTTTTGTTTGGGGATTTCATTATCTGGAAATATTACTCTTATTATGGTACTCATAAAGCCATCAGAACCAACCTCCTCCGACAGTTTATCTTCACATAAAGCTGGATTATCCAAGAACTTATCGATTGCATTTCCAGTCAACACATCATCTGGAGGTTGTGGAAAATGTTTACGTATGGCTCTCAGAACCTTCCGAAGTTTAACAAGCCCAGTTTTCTGATATAGAAAAACAATGTCAATATTTTTAGGCAAATAATCCTGTATGTCTTTCATGGAAAGCACAACTCAGGGAAGACTACGCTGAAGATTGGTGTGTGTGTGTGAGAGAGATAGAGAGTGAGAAAGAGAGCTCACAGAAGAAGCCTTGGCATACGGCAGTATATATTGGAAAACATCAGCACACTGCTCCTTTGTCTGATAATCTCCCTGGCATGTATTTTTATGCGTGATTAAATCCTCCTCACAAGATGAATCAGACCTCAGATTTAAACCATACAAACAGTAAAAGCATTGATCTAAAGCCCTATCAATACTAAGCTCAAGTTCCTCAATATCATCTTCCGTTAACTTTGTGTTGTAATCAAGACTCGGAGTGTTCCTCATGTCTTCAGTGTTGCACATGTCTTCAACCCTATAACTGCCAAATATTTTACCAACTTCAGGTACATCTGGACCAGAAGAAACACTTCCTGAACAAACACCAGGAACTGTATCTTCTACTAATGTGTTAGCTCTGTCCTTATCAGGTTTGTGTTTGCCCACTTCCATATCAAGCATATTGGAATCGGATTCAGCATGAATTCTAGCCACACTTTGAGAAAGCTGCTCAGCTATTTTATCGCGATCATTACTGGAAAGAATTTCATCAATCTTAATTTTTTCCTCCTTGTTAAGAGAATGCATACTAGACTTGAGCTTCATATCCAATGACAAAAGATGCTTAATTGCAAGTTTCAAGAATGTCCCTTCCTCTTCACCGTTCCCCCGTGCACAGCAGATCCCAAACTCCGCAAGCATGTCATGAATTGCCACAATTAACTCAGTCTGACAAGATATGTGTGAAAAAAAAAGAAGAAGTTAAAATGCAGCTTGAGAGAACACTAAAAGAAGCAATAGCTAAACATTTTTAATAAATATAAATTACAGTAAATTAAAGGAAACAGGAAGGAAGGATGGGAGAGACTGAAGTGTGAGGGCTGCTTTTTCTTACTTGAGACTTAATTGTAACATTTAAGTTCAACTGCTGCAATTTAAAGAATGCAATAGCAGCATCCACAAGATAGCAATCTTCAGTTTGCTCAGCGGACTCGGGAACACTGGACCTTGACGACTTCCCACCGGTGTATGAATTAGCAATACTACACATTATAGTCAGCAACGAAGCTTGGATATCGCCAATGATAGCCATGGGAATGTTCTTCTGCATTGGAACTGGTGGTTAAACACAGTATGAAAATGATGCCAATATAACTACCTCAAGAGTAGTAAAGTCGTCTTTCTGTATAAGCTGTGTTCTACACTTGTAAAGAATGGGATTGAGTTCAATTTTTGCACTTAGTCAAGTAATGATGAATATGCAGCTTACTTCTTGGTCGCCGGGGAAAAGAAAGACAGCTTGTTTGTGTCCAGTAAATAACCTGACTGACTACATTGAATTGAATGACAAAAGGGTTTCATTTACAAATCACAACTACTTCTCCAAAATAAAAAATAAAATAAAAATATAACTGATTAGGTATGACAAATCAACTTTAGAAAAAACCCTCACTGACTCGCACTCAATTATTCGAAGATTACCCAATTACTATCGAATTGATTAATAGTTTCAGTCGTACAAAAAAATCCAAATACTCACAAGTGAAAAACAGTTGATCAAATAATATTTTGAAAAAAAAAAAGAAAAGAAAAAGGAACTGATTGACATGAGCTATGCAAACAAGACTCTATGTCTTCAAGTAGAAAATAATAAAGTAAATTATGAGTTCCAGGTTTTGTTATGATACCCTCGTTTCCCTTCTTTTGCAGTTAATGCGATTTCAGAGTTTTAAATCATACATCCACTTACAGTTTTGAAAGGATCCGGTATTTAATGATTACCACGAAGAATCAGGGAAAAAGTACTTACAGAACTGATGATTGTTCTCAATTTAGATGCAGACTGAGAAATAGCCTTCACCTCTTCAGCAACTAAATTATTCCACTTCCTTAATAGGAATTCTTTTGATTTACTTTCACAAGATGAGAACATATGTAGATCACCATTATCAGGAGAGCTGCTCTCAAGACCAGCAGCAGCTATAAGAATTTGGAGTTTCCTTCTATGGCAATTTAAGTATACATTAGCATCCATTGTTTCTGCTAGCTCACATGATTTAATCACGATATCCAATGCTGACAATTCAACTGTATTAAATCCTTTACCTTCATAATCCCATGCATATAAAATATCCTGATGAACATCACTATCCGTAAACAGAAGAGGTGAAAGCATATTACCACATTCGGCATACATATTTTTCTCAAGCATCTCACTAACGAAGTTCTTGAACCAGTAATCAACCTCAATCAAATTAATCTCATATTCAATTCGTTTGATAGTCAATTTTCCAATGGCTTTGCAGTGTGGTAAGGATACTGAATCAGAGGACTTGCTCACTCTGTCCTTATAGTTGAAAAGAGCGAATGCAATAGAAAACTGCTTTTGAGCCCTTTCTTTATCACCTTCCAAATGAGATAAGCATGCATTTAACCAGTGAAATCTTATCCAGAAGCAGGGGCTATGTCCTAACCAAAAAGGGTTCTCCATTTGCAATGGATGGTTGTCTCCCGCAACGACGTTCGTCATAGTGAAATTTCTTTTCTCATCCATTCCAGTATTCCCGAAAGGAGTTTCCAAGGCTGCAGATTCTATAATTTTACAAACATGGTAGTTTGCTTCTGACATGAAACTGCGCATTGTTGAAGCTTCAGAAGACCGTAAACCAATGTCGCAATATAGCTCAGAAAGGAATAGGCTACACTCACGAGTTCTATCCTGTGGCCAGTCTCTTGTCACCTTCTCCAAGTCCAAAATCATTGTAAGGTTGTCATGATACAGAATGCTTTTATTAGCAATTTCCTCCAGAAGCAAGTGACCCATGTGGTGAGCACCAAAATTGTGGGAATTTTTTTGAACAAACAAAATGACATCAGTAGACTCTGAATCGAGTGAATAGGCCACTGCTTCAGCACATCGTAAAGAAGGATTAGAATTGTCCTTGCAGTTCGTCATACCATTTCCAGTGACCAGATGAGGTGTCAGAAATTGCTTCACAGCTTTTGCATGGTCCTTATTGGAGGAAAAATCTGATTCTTCTTTCCCTGGTTTACGAGTTCTGAGACGTATACTTCTTCTCTCTTGAAGCTGTTCCTTGGATGCAGATTCTTCCTTATCACTAACAGAGTTGAGTTTACCAGAGAACATGCTTGAGCCAGCTGGCTTGCATGTAAGACCTTCAGACTCGACAGTGCCAACATATTTTGCTGAAGATGAAGGCAAATGTATTATTAGTTTAACATCCCTGGATCTGTACCTCTCAGCTCTTGGAGAGCCAGAATTTGAAGATGCTGGCCCTAAAATCTTCATTAGTTCTCCAGCAAGAGACATCCAGGAGGCTTCTGAAAGTTGAATTTCAATGCTCTCCTCCAACTTTTTTGATAGTGATTGATCGTCCAATTCTTCATCTGCTGCTTTCCTTTTTTCAGAAAATTTCAGCCGTTTATGTTTGGGTTCTAGTTTATCTATACCTCTAGGTTTAAAAGGAATGCGTACTGGATCCTCGATAGTACTCTTAACATGCAAAGCACGAGAATGTGATGGCCAATGTTGTAGTATTAGTTCGGCAATAGAAAGACAGGCTACCTCATCACCAATAGCGATTAAAACTTCTAAGAGCTTCTCCATGCAATTCCCTGCAGTTCAACAACAAATGATAAGCATGGACCATCAGCAATATTTATTTAGCATTACTGGTTATTAGGTAAAGATAAAAATAAATAAAAACCAACAATAGATCAATACATGTTTGGAGTACTTGGAGTATTATAGAAGAAATTGCCACAATAAATTTCACTAAGTAAACAAAAGATGGGCTAGAACTTAAAACACAAAGTGTGCATACAATTTCTAGGGCTGCAGACTAGCCCTTGCTCAAAAGCCCAACGCGAGATGCTTAGTGATCCCATGGAGCATGCCAGTGTTCCCAACTGGTTCCAGACAACGGAATCTTTATCATCAATCTCCACAGCTTGGAGGTAGCAGTGCATTGCAGTCTCATGATAGGAAGGACCTTGTTGAAGAGAAACGGTAGCAAGGTTCTTTAGGGCTAAATATCTGCAGAAACCAGAAAAAGGTAAATTTCATAAAATATGATATACACTTCGACTGCATGATTAAGATAAAATGGCTCTTTATAACTTAAATGAAAAAAAACAAAAAAAGAAAGATATAGAAACTGTATTAACAACATAATCAAAGCAACTGTGTAGCTGAGAATAAAAGCAACTTGTGAAACTAGAAAGCATTTTAATTAAACAAATGTCATAGAAGAGGATAATTCAAGTGTCATGATGTGGATTTAGGTATAAAGAAGCAAATGTATAGAAAATTATAATTGCAGGAGAAGAAAGAAAGAAAATAAGATTAAATAATTGAGGGAACGAAATTCAAGTTTTCAAGCATGCCTATCATATCTAACTGCACTATTTCTTTCGAATTCTGATGGCATACGGTTTCTCTTTATCCAACCAGAAGATTTCAATAAAGAAAGGTCACATACACAGTAATAACACAGATATAAGAAAGAGAATCCTCCATTAACTAAGTAAGAATTAATCAAACCTGAGTTGTAAGAGCTGTCCACCACTTGCTCCTCCCTCCGCCTAAAACCAAATAAGATCATATAAGACCCAAGTAATTCAAACAAAAAATTTACACGAAAAAAGAAAAAGCACCAACACAAAACCTGAGCATTTGCTACCAACGGATCCTTCAACACCTTCTCCAGAAGCTCACGAGCCTTTACATAGTCCTTAGCTTGTAGTTTCAAAAGTCCATCATGATATAATTGTGACAAATGGAACTCCTGCAGAAGAACCGAATTCGAATTTTACAACAAAGCAATGCCAATTGCCCCACCACCACGCAACCCTACATCCTTCCCAAAATTTTGACAACAGGCTATTTTGTCATCTATTCAGGCAAAGTACACCAGGTCCAGCAATGAAACAGACTAAATTATTTTCATCTAATCAAGTAAAGTACACTAAGTCCAATTACGAAACCGACTTAATTCTGATAAAAATGGAGTAAAGTGAAGGACAATACAAGTATGGGATTCGAAAATACAGATATGAGAAACAGAATCATGATATAATTGTGAAAAATGGTACTCCTGCAGAAGAACCGAGTTCGAATTTTACAACAAAGCAATGCCAATTCCAACACCACCACCAGGCAACCCTAAATCCATCCCAAAATTTTGACAACAGGCTAAATTTTCATCTATTTAAGCAAAATAGACCAGGTCCAGCAATGAAACAGACTAAATTATTTTCATCTAATCAAGTACAGTACACTAAGTCCAATAACGAAAGCGACTTAATTCCGATAAAAATAGAGTAGAGGACAATACAAGTATAGGATTCGAAAATACAGATATAAGAAACAGAATCATGATATAATTGTGACAAATGGAACTCCTGCAGAAGAACCGAATTCGAATTTTACAACAAAGCAATGCCAATTCCACCACCACCACGCAACCCTAAATCCTTCCCAAAATTTTGACAACAGGCTATTTTGTCATCTATTCAAGCAAAGTACACCAGGTCCAGCAATGAAACAGACTAATTTATTTTCATCTAATCAAGTAAAGTACACTAAGTCCAATAACGAAACCGACTTAATTCCGATCAAATCGAGTAAAGTGAAGAACAATACAAGTATAGGATTCCTGCAGAAGAACCGAATTCGAATTTTCAACAAAGCAATGCCAATTCCACCACCACCACGCAACCCTAAATCCATCCCTAAATTTTGACAACAGGCTAAATTGTCATCTATTCAAGCAAAGTACACCAGGTCCAGCAATGAAACAGACTAAATTATTTTCATCGAATCAAGTTAAGGACACTAAGTCCAATAACGAAACCGACTTAATTCCGATCAAATCGAGTAAAGTGAAGAACAATACAAGTATAGGATTTCTGCAGAAGAACCGAATTCTCATTTTCAACAAAGCACTGCCAATTCCACCACCACCACGCAACCCTAAATCCATCCCAAAATTTTGACAACAGGCTAAATTGTCATCTAATCAAGCAAAGTACACCAGGTCCAGCAATTAAACAGACTAAATTTTCATCTAATCAAGTAAAGTACACCAAGTCCGATCAAATCGAGTAAAGTGAAGGACAATACAAGTATAGGAATCGAAAATACAGCAGAGAAACACTTGCCTGAGCTTCTTTGGTAGGGGCTAATGGTTGCCACTGGTTTTTGGAGTCTTTTTCATCATTAATAGCTGCAATTGAGAACTGGAACGAACCGAAAAATAAAAACAAAAAAGGATTGAACAGTTAGGTAACCAAAAATAGAGTGAAGAAAATTGTGAAAAACGAAACACAGGAGACTCTCACCATTATTAATGATGTTTTGTTTTTGGTGAGGTTTAGGGCTTACGAAGAAGCAATAGCCTTGAAGAGAGTATAATTCGCTTGTATTAAGAGAGAGTAATGTGGAGGAGGAGAGAAGAGAGAGCGTCGTTGTATCGTTTCTTAGAATTAAGAATTGGAAATGGAGACTCAGACGAGTCGTTTGATTGTTCCGGTTTCTGGTTCTGTGTCGTCGTTGCAAGCTCTGTGTTAGTTTCTGGCTTATTTACGACAAGTCCGTTTTCATAAATAGTGGAATTCGAAAAGAAAAAATAAAAGGAGAGCTTTTGTCAATGGGAAGCTTGCCAATTTATTTACATCTACCCCATTTATTTATTTTATTACAAATATTTTCCTCTTAGTTAGACAATAACATGTAGCCCGATGTTACACAAAAACAATTACAGATAGTTCCACGAACTTGACTTTTTGCGAATTAAGAGCTGGAAGTTACATTTCTACCCCTGCCGGAATTTCATATTTGAATTGAAACAAACAAGTTAAGTTTGCATTATTTACACATTTGCCTTTAAATTATTTTATTTTACAAAATTAACTTTAATGTATTTCACATTAACCACAAAAATTATATATATTTCAAAATGAACTAATATTTATTCTATAAGAACCCCAAATTAAGAATTTTTTTCGAAAAAGCCCCAAAAATAAAAAAAAGTAAAAATAAATAAACTCCGATTGGAAAGCTCCAATCGGAGCTGTCAAACAGCTCCGATTGGAAAGCTCCAATCGGAGCTTATTAACAGCTCCAATCGGAGCTGTTCTAAACAACTCCGATAGGAGCTTAAAACAGCTCCGGTAGGAGCTGA
This sequence comes from Plantago ovata, assembly GCA_028274465.1. Classification (NCBI taxonomy): domain Eukaryota; kingdom Viridiplantae; phylum Streptophyta; class Magnoliopsida; order Lamiales; family Plantaginaceae; genus Plantago; species Plantago ovata. The sequence goes on along the minus strand of CM051456.1, from coordinate 85,179,249 downwards.
CCGGAGCTGGGTCTACAGCTCCTGCCGGAGCTGGGTCTACAGCTCCTGCCGGAGCTGTAATTTTTCCGGTGCCGGAATTAGTTCCGGCACAGGATTTCTCATCTTGGAGAAGATGAACAATAAAAAGAGAAAAGATAAAAAAAAAAAAGAGAAAAGATAGAAAAAAGAAAAGGAAAAATCTGTATTTTTTGTGCTAAGGGCGTGTTTGGCCGGACAAAAATCAAAAATGAATAACGGGCAAGTCAACTTTTTTCCGGCGACTGGGGCTATCTGTAATTGTTAAACTAGCGAGGGAGAATCCATAATATAAGTTTCTAGTTGAGTGGTTTAATGTAATTTACCCTATTTTTTATTTTTGTTCTTCGCAAATTCTCAGACGCTGTCCAGTAAAGTAAAGACCGTACCATTATGCAATTAATAACAAAACCAAACAAAAATTCGGTGGTCAAAATGTAATAACTTATAAATTGGGCCCTTATAGAAAATTTGACATTATAAATAATTAGAGACCGGATGTCTCCTTCTTTCTTTCTTCGTTATTACTTTCTCTCTCTTCTCCCTACAGACTGGCCGGAGATTTCGCAAGTGGCGGCATACTTTCCGTACTCGATTCCGATTTCCGACTGATGACATACTTTTCGTACTGGATTCCATCGAAGAAGGGGTAGAAGTAAGTGATGGTTGAGATTACGGTCTGGTGCGTCTGAATCTCCTCCCTTGGATTGGACTGGTGATTTTGGGGTTTTCGAAGTGAGATGATGATGATGAACAAAAATGAAAGCCAAGAACTAGTGTCCAAATTAGGTTATGGAGCTTTGTTATTTTTAACAGCTTTCTGTATCACTAAGCAAGCGGCTTTTGGATCTGGTTTGTATATTCAACTCATAAACTAGTCCTGTTCTTGATAATTCTTTTGCTTTCATGATGGAATTAGGTGCTAGTGCAAATTCAGTAGTATATGGGCTCAATTTTCATTGCCCTAATTAAATATTGTGGTTGTGTATTGGGAATCTTGAAAGCCAAGAACTAGTAGGAGTAGCAGTACTAGTTACTAGTTAGACTGCTTGCATCAGTCCCTTTAAGCGCGCTTAAAGGGACCAAAAACGCGGCCCAAAACGTTTTGGGCCACATGAGTGGCCTAAAACGCGTTTGGGCCGCGGTTTGGGCTGCTCCGCGTTTAGTATAAACGCGGAGCTGGCCTCTGAATTTGTGGGCGTGGAGTCCACCAAAAAGGTGGGCTCCACCCACTTTATTTAATTTTTTTTTTTTATAAATTACTTTTTCCATTTAAATTTCAAACGGTCATAACTTTTAAAATAAAAATGCTAAAAATAAATAAAAATTACCAACGGATAGAACTTTTCGAGATCTATAAATAGACACCACTCTTGGATATGTTTGCTCACACCTTCTCCAACTCATTTTTCCCTTCTTAATTAAAATCAAAACACTCTCAACACTCCAAAATCTTTTCCATTCCATTTTTCCCATCCACCAAAATGAATCCCGAGCAACAACACCGTTTGGAATCCATGAGAATCAACGATCCTCAACGATACGAGAGTTTCATGGCTGACCTGCTTGGTCCGATCCCCCCCCCCCCCACCTAACCGAGCTCTTTTTCAAAACCCACCTGAAAATCCTTACGCTCATTACGTTCCTTATTACAATAGTCCAGCCTCACAAACACCCTTTTTCTATGATTCTCAACAGTACCCTGAGAGTGTTCGTGAGACCCAGCATGAGATTGTTCGTGAGACCCAGCCGGAGCCGCCCGTGGCCGAGGAAAGAACATGTGGTCGTGGCAAAGGAAAAGAGAAAGCCGCTAAAAAAGTTGGTGGTGGTGGTTCTAAGAGACACAGCTTCAACATTCATGAGGACGGGGTCATTCTGACTGCTTACGCGGAGGTTTGCCAGTGCCCAATCACCGGCACGAACCAAGACCTCATGTCGATCTTCAGAAAGGTGTTCGAAAGATACGAAAACGCCCGTAGGGATGAGATGATTCCTGATATGAATGTGCGCACCAAGGACTCACTCCGGGGGAGATTGTAGTTGCTTAAAAAACACATATCTGTGTGGGTTATCTGCCACGAAAAAGCACACAAGTTCCTTGGTCAACGTAGTGGTAACTACACCGATGAACAAATAATTTCGATGGCCCAGGATTTCTACAGAGCAAAGAAAAATGAGGACTTCACATATATGGAGCAATGGAATGTCGTGAAGAAGTATCCGGAGCATGCGGAATACTTACGCTGGGATAGTTATGTGAACAGGCCTCGGGAGGGAGAGGCCGGTGGTGGTGGTGACGAGGGAGAAGACGAGCCAATGGCATATGCGGGTGCTGGTAGTAGTGGTGGGAGCAAACGTTCCTTTGTCGTGACCTCCCCGGAGAAACGTCCCATGGGACGTGACGTGGCCAAGAGGTTGGCTAGAAATGGAAATTCTAGCTCAAGCCCGATGAGTGAAGAAATGTCGCGGTTCACCATGACTTATCCGGCTTCAATTGAGCTTGACCAACAGAAGTTTCTCTATTTCCAGGAGATAACCGAGAAACAACAAAAGAGACAAGATGAAGAACTACGTTTCACGAAGTTGAAGATGTATACCAAATATCTAGCAAAAAAGGTTGTCCGTGATTTAATGCCTGATGAGCAGCTAGTGTTCGACAGTCTTAAGATGGAGTTGTTTCATGATGAGTAGGCAGAAATAGTGGTCTGCTTTTATTTTACTTTAACGCATGTGTGCTTTGTTCGTATTTTAATTTTATGTCCAAGTGTGGTGTGCTTGTATTTCCTTTCCGTGAGAGATCGATGTCCGTTGTAATAAAATCAGTGTGTTGTTTGAAATTTGAAATTTGAATTTGAAATGAATTTGTCAGGAATCTTATCTTTAATTTGAATTTGAATTTGTCGGGAATCTTATCTTTCATTTGAATTTGAATTTGTCGGGAATCTGATCTTTAATTTGAATTTGAATTTGTCGGGAATCTTATCTTTAATTTGAATTCGAATTTGTCGGGAATCTTATCTTTAATTTGAATTTGAATTTGAATTTGCCAGCTGACTTTCTCTATTTAATAGCATCTCAGAACTTACAATCAGACACACCAACCAACACAATCCAATTGCATCCACAACCACTTCCACTCTCGAAAGATAATCATGTCTTCATCATCTTCATCATCTTCATCATCATCATCATCCACCGATAGCTTCCTCCAAAACTTTACTGCAGAAATCTACCCACAATTCAACCAACAATTCAATGATGGTGGTTCGTCCTCGAACTACAAAGTAATGGAAAAGCAGTTCATCCAAAACTTGCCAAGCATGATAGAACAATCCATGCAGTATGAAGAACGATCAAAGAAGCCACAAAAAGAAAAGAAGAAACGTGCGTACATTGATAGGAGTAGAGTGCAACGGGGAGTGCAATTGTACGATGACTACTTTGCTCCAAGAGCTACCTACGCAAACCAATTCAGACGGAGGTTCCGAATAAGGAGGGAATTGTACGACAAAGTGATGGCCGGTGTGATGGAGACGGACACCTACTTCCACAACAGCGTCAATGCGGCTGGTACACCGAGTTTAACCCCATACCAAAAGTTTACCGCAGTCATGAAAATGATAGCTGATGAACGTGTCAGATTCAGTCAAATAAATTTGTAATTAGCCAAAGGCAATCCACAACTACAACGAAAACCGTAGTGTAGTAGTAGAATGACTCGAGTGTCGTTCTCTCAGGACTATACTAGCTTTATCAAATCTAATTAAGAATATAAAACAGCAGATAGAAAGCAATAGGGGTTTTCAAGCAGATAATGGAGATTGGTGATAGTATGGTCCTTCTTAACATAATGGGTCGATAATCATGCATAAATTCCTCGGTCTTGCATAGAGATCTTTGAATCAATCTTGTGTCCTGTTGCAAGTATTAAGCACTACGAAGATAATATGGTCTGACTTGTCAACAACTAACGTCCTAATGTGTTCCGTAATTATTCAACACTACGAAGATAATTGGTCTGATTGGTCGACAAGTGTCCAAGTGTGCATAATGATCAATACAACATACGAAAATTTTGGTTTCAACTGATCAACGAAATAAAGCAATGACACGGAGTATAATGCGCGATATAGCCATTAGCATGATTATCTTCCCTCGCTAAGAATTCACATACTACCACCAACGATAAATTTAGCTACTCATAATAGGCATGCCAGCAATAGCAATCATAGAAGAAAACATATTGAAAGAATATAAAATAAGTAGATAAAAACTGTAAGATACAAAGTTACCGAAGGTTGTCAATCTCCGAATGATTGCGATCCTACGCGCTCCAATCTGCTATGAAAAAGTATCCCCTAAGCTATGGAACTCCCAGGACAGGCCCCGGGAAGTTCCTACCTAAAACTATAGAGAGAGGTGAGAAAGTAGACTTGGAAAGATATGATTTTCGGAGAAAAACTTGAGCTCTATATATAGGCCCCGAATTTCTTCTGGGGCGGTTCGCCCGGTGATGCGGCGGTTCGCCCCCCAATATTTCGCGGAATTTCCGCATTTTTCGACGCGGATTTGGATTTCTTCACCTTTTCGGACTCGGTTTATGACTTCTAGTAGCCTTCTAACCTCCAGATTCGGCCCCTAGACTCCAAATTCTATCCGGAAACCTTCAAATACTCCAAATAGGATTCTGGAACACCAATTCCTTGTAGACTTCAATATAATTGCCCGTAAATCTCCGAATTTCAACCAAAACCTGTAAAATAAAATCTAAAGGGAAACGTGACACTATTCTAATAAAATGTACTAAAATATAGCTAAATTAACATAGAGGATAGCTAAATTAGGTGAAAAAGACTCGAATGAAAGTGTAAAATACACATTCATCAAATTCCCCAAACCGAACCTTTGCTTGTCCTCAAGCAACTAAGCTAGACTCTAATACAAAAAACATGCAAGACTCAAAATGGAATTTCATGCCAAATAAAATGTACTAAATTACTGAATCTACCAAATAACATATGAACAAAACCATATAAATCAAAGCATGAATATAGGTTGAAGAATACCTCGATTGACTTATACACATCCACATAAGCACTTATGTCAAGACAAGATAGCCTCTCGTAACATTCTCTACCTGGACCTAGTCAGTGACGATGTAATGATGCATGCTAAGATACGAATGGTTGCCCCGTGCCTATGAAACTGAGGACTTACTGCTGTTCCACCATGTTAAGACTTTTCCTCAAAAGAGGTCGAACCAGTACTGGCTCTCATCAAACGAAGGAGGGTTCCCTATAAAAGATAACACTCCCTATTCTACCCATCTCTCAAGTAAAGTCTTAAGCTATTCACCACTTCCTGAATGGCAGGACGAGGGTGGTCTTAGAACAGATGACACTCAAGACAAAAAAGATAAAAAATAGAAAAACACAATTACGAACAATACGAAAAATGGAAAAGACTCAAACTTTGCTAAACTGCTATTTGGCTTTATTTTTTGGACCCTTCTTTGCTTTTTTGGGGTCTTCTTTTTTTTTTCTTTCCAGATTCTTTTTTTCTTTTTCTCTTTTTTTTTCTTTCTGGAATTTTTCTTTATTTCTTTTTTTCCGATTTTTTTCTAGCCAGCAGTAGCATAACAAAAAGAGAAACAAAATGACTCACACGACTTCCCCAAACCTATTCGAAAGAATAGGTTGGAGTACAAAATTCACGGAAAAGGAAAAATAAACTCATGATACGAAGAATGAAAAACAGAAACAAGTCTATGATGGTGTAACCCCCTCCCCAAACCTATTCGGAAGAATAGGTTATAAACAAAGGATCACACAACCTCACACTACCTCCTTCCTAGGCATTTAGCAATCTCAAAGCATGGTGAAGACTTGTTGCCTCTTAGGTACATAATTACTCGGGAAAACAACCATAAGACCCTAACATGCATCATCCTATTATAAAGGCCTTCGTGAACCGCAGTAGAGAAAACACCACTAAGTGATGTCGAGACTACCATGCTTAACTAAGTGCAATACATAAATGTGACAAGCCAAGCGAGAAAAACCTCAAACAAATTCATAGAGATGAAGCATACGATTAATGGCATAGCTAGTTGATCTACCCAATAAAAAAGTTCAAAAAATTCGGCAATAAACTCCATATAAAACATGCAAAACTATCCTAGGATGAATGCAACCTAAAAATCTAAGAAAGCAGTAAACGTGCAGACGAATAAAGCATGCGAAGTACTAAACTCATCCTACCAATACCAAGCTCCAAGCTAACAACATCAGATCACTTAAATCCCATCCCCCCTCATGAAATTAACGCTAGTCCCTAGCAGTAAGAAAATGAGGAAATAAGATATGATACTAGATGTTACCCCATGGTTTTGCCTCGGTCGGCTGAGTATGCTGCTTATGAGTTATTGGGCCTCCTCTGTGAGTTTCATAGTGTGACATCAGGTCTTCTGGTGGGTGCGGTAGTTCCATTTTTAGGCCGGTCAGGATCAACTCCTCTATCAGAGTCATCATTGCCCGTATGGCCTTCATCGTCACTACTGTCACCATCATCATCACCAGTAGAGTTGCAGTGGCAGGTAGAATTCTCAAGACCAGACGCCGATGTTATGGAATCCTCCATCCTGTAGCCCTCCAATGGGATGTGAACTGTTGAAGGGAAAGGGCAGTGGTATCAGGACCTCCCTCTCCAACGTTTTACCCCACGAGAAGGTTTCAGTAGGCTGCTCGGTTACTCAGAAGTCTTCTACCTTTTTCTCCAATTTCGACCACATTCTCCACTGTTGCTCCGCCCGATGTCAATATGATGTTCACTTCAGAGGTTGGCAAAGGGCGCCCCAACGAGGGACTGTGTACCCATGTCATTATGTTTTGGAACCAAGCTAGCGCTTTGGAACCTTCTAGCAACTGCGAACTCAAGATCAAATCCGTCACTGCGAGAATGTCCCGGTGCCTTCCAGTTCACTCGAACTCTGCAGTCCTCGTGATGGAGTGATGATGTAATAACGGTTTCTGTCCCTTCGGTGGTGCATGAATAGGCATAGGAGTCCTTACTCCAGGTGTACTCTAGCTCCTCCTCTCGGATAATCCACGACGTTGTTGCAAAACCCCTTGGCTCGAACGCACATCTAGCGAGATCACCTTCCTTGACATGATTCTTCACAACAATCATACGGGAATGCTCCCTTCCCTTGGTATGGTACCTACAAACATCAATTAGCACCTCGTATGACACAAAACAGACTCAAATATATGCTAGTGTACAAGCGAAAAATACGAGTGGTAAAATCAACAATCAAGCTCCCAAAACCGTAATGTCTAGCCTAGCTCCTTCATCATGCAACATACCAATGTAACTACTACATGCAATACATCACATCATGCTTCCACTAGACAACCAATATTCTTAATAACAAGGCTCAATTCATACCATTGCAGCGCAAAAATTTTACCAACATAAATCCTCATACTCAACAATTAAGCATTCTAATGTCAAATCCACCATCATTACATCAATAAACACAATCATATGCAAGAAATCAAAGATAAAGACATGTTGCAGAACAAGATATATCATCTAGCAGCAAAATACCCAAATCAACATTCCAAGCAAAATTAAGCATGCAATTGATAGTAAATAACACTTCTAATCACACAAACAACATACCCATGCATCAAATAAGCATAATTGAAGCTCAAAATAGAAAAACCCCAAAATTGAAATTTAGGGTTCTAAGGATGATACCTCAGATCTGCAAATCTAACGAATTAGGATGAAATCTGTTCGGATAGAATGATAGATCGTGTAATAGGCTTCGAATTAAGCTAAAGAACACTCAATTTGGTCAAGAAATGAAGAAGTTATGAAGATTTAGAAGCAAAATCGCACTTTTCGGGTTTTTTGGGAGTATGGATGAAGAAGAATGATGAAAATAAGGTTTTGGGGTTGAAATCCGCGTTTTTTAAGATCTGGGACCGTGGGGCGGTTCGCCCCACCACGGGACGGTTCGCCCCCCAAGTGGGGCGGTTCGCCCCGTGCTCCCCAATACGGGGAGACGGGTTCCGATGTCAGAAAATGCGGTTTAAATCCCGAAACTAATTTTTTTCAAATAGCCACTCGAAAAATCTCACTCAAACATAAGCATATACGACACAGACATGAACAAATTCGTATACGAGAAGCAAATAGTTCAAGAATGAATGCATGCAAAAAGCAGTAAAGAAAGCGGTAAAAATTCCGGGTTGCCTCCCGGATAGCGTCATTGTTTAAAGTCTTTGATTCGACTCCTGTATGCGCCTCTCTTCTTTTTGCGGGTACTAGGCTTCCCCTTCATTGATCTCCTTTTCATGCCACGAACCTGTGAATAAGAAAGAATATAGGCTGCAAGACCACAATAGTGAGTAGTAATATCAGGCGGTTCAGCTAGATCAGGTATGGCTTGCAACACGTGTTGCTTGCCATTCACTTCGATGGTGCAAGTTCTTTGGTAGATATCCATCACCGAGCGTAGTTTAGTCAAGAATGTTTGCCCTAAGAGTATGACATCCCCCGTTCCAGGTGCAGATGCCGGCATAACTACAAAGTTGGTGTATATAGATGCTTCACCAATCTTGACCAACACGTTTTTCACAACGCCCTCGGGTCTCATAAATGATCCATCCGCCAGTTGCACAATAGCCCTTTGCTCAGATAGTTTTCCGATGTTGCTCTTTTCAAACACATTCAAAGGAATTATGTTTGAGTAGGATCATGTGTCTAGTGTGGCACGGACGTCTTCAAGCTCACCAATCCCTACCTTTACATCGAAACTTTTAGGGAGTGGTTCGGGATCCTCTTGCTCTTCATCACTTGTGTCGGAACCAAGGTCCTTCTCTTCTTCCTCAGCCAGTATAAGTTCTTCCTTCATGCAGCACTCACACCTAACAATATTCTTGATGGTGATTTCGTCAGGTACATCACCAGCCAATGTAATGGCATTCGACTTCACTGTGCTGCTAGGTAGTTTTCGGTCGATCAACTCTTGCATCTTTTGATGAGCAAGCCTAGTGCTCTCTTCTAACTTATCAAGCCTTGCCCTAGTCTTCTCTGAATCTTCTTCATAACGTTTGAGAAAACTTGTGTGTGATCAACCATCTTCTGCAAGTTCTCCATCAGTAGAGCCGTCTTCGACTTCGGTGGCTCTTTCGGAGCGGGGTTTTCGCATTGATCATTACCATAGTTCAGCCTACTACGGTCTTGGTTAGGTCCATAAGTTTGGTTAGCCGGTGCATATCCTTGATTGTTACGGTATCCTCTTCTCCAAAATCCACCTCGAGGATTCCTACCGTCTTGTCCGTAGCTAACTTCTTGAGTGCCAAACTCCGTAGCAAAAGCTTCTTCTTCGCCTCCTCGAGCTCAGTTGCCATCATCGTATGCCAACTCCGATCTACACATATGAGCTCCATGCCCATAGTTCTTGCATATTCGGCATACTTCGTTCGAAACAGTTGTTCCGGTGGAGCTCTTGAGGACTTGCTTCAATTCGTTGGTAAAGCACTCGAATTGATCCCCATTCCCCCTGTACATAGGGGCTTCTTGAGTCGGTGGAGCTTCAGGTCCACGTCTTGGGTCCTTGAACTGCGAACCCTTAGCAAGCCTTTCGAAAACTGCCCAGACGGCTTCTGCGGTTTCCTCCCAAATATTGCCTCGGCATTGGAAATCCACCACTTGTTGGTTCTCGAAGGTTAGTCCATTGTATAAGTGTTGGACTAGGTCAGAGAGTTCAAAACCATGGTGAGGGCACTTGTTCGTGAGATCTTGGAACCTCTCGAACGCGGTGTAGATGGTCTCATCATAGTCTTGCTTGAATCCAGTGATCTGCGCCTTAAGCGCGGTAGTCAGAGTGTGTGGGAAGTATTTCTCCATGAAAGCTGAAAAAACCTTTTCCCAAGTGTCCAACGAGCCTGCTGGAAGAGAGCTCAGCCATGACTTGGCTCTGTTGCCAAGTCCCATAGCAAAAACCTTCATCCTCAACTCATCCGTTGTTATGTCAGCTCCGGGTCGTGGGAGTTGGTTGACGAAATCATCGATATCGTGCAAGTACCCCATCACATCTTCCCTTGATAAGCCATAGAACCTCGGAAGTTGTTGGAATGTGTGGTTCTTGATTTCCAAATCTCGGGTTGCAGACGAAAGAACTATCGCCGGTCCCCTCATACGATCCTTGGTGGGTTGTACCCATGCCTTCAGTGGTCTAGCTTCTGCCATTCCGTCGATTTCCTTGAATAGACTAATTAGAGATTCAGAGAAATCGGTTTCCTCTATTTCCTCTAGTGCGCGCCTTTCAAGTAGTCGCCTTCTCTAGTGGTAGACTCTATCGATCTCAGCAATTGAATTAGCAAGCGGTGTTCCTGCAGAACGTGTATGCGGCATACACTATCTGTGACAGACTAGAAAAGGTGATTAGAAACAAACTAGGAAAGCAGAGAGAGATTAAAAAGGAAAACTAAAACTAAAAGAATTAGGAATCTAAAGCTGTAAATATAAGCAAATTAAACAGAAAAAAGGAGTATAGTCCCCGGCAACGGCGCCAATTTGACGAACGTGTCAGATTCAGTCAAATAAATTTGTAATTAGCCAAAGGCAATCCACAACTACAACGAAAACCGTAGTGTAGTAGTAGAATGACTCGAGTGTCGTTCTCTCAGGACTATACTAGCTTTATCAAATCTAATTAAGAATATAAAACAGCAGATAGAAAGCAATAGGGGTTTTCAAGCAGATAATGGAGATTGGTGATAGTATGGTCCTTCTTAACATAATGGGTCGATAATCATGCATAAATTCCTCGGTCTTGCATAGAGATCTTTGAATCAATCTTGTGTCCTGTTGCAAGTATTAAGCACTACGAAGATAATATGGTCTGACTTGTCAACAACTAACGTCCTAATGTGTTCCGTAATTATTCAACACTACGAAGATAATTGGTCTGATTGGTCGACAAGTGTCCAAGTGTGCATAATGATCAATACAACATACGAAAATTTTGGTTTCAACTGATCAACGAAATAAAGCAATGACACGGAGTATAATGCGCGATATAGCCATTAGCATGATTATCTTCCCTCGCTAAGAATTCACATACTACCACCAACGATAAATTTAGCTACTCATAATAGGCATGCCAGCAATAGCAATCATAGAAGAAAACATATTGAAAGAATATAAAATAAGTAGATAAAAACTGTAAGATACAAAGTTACCGAAGGTTGTCAATCTCCGAATGATTGCGATCCTACGCGCTCCAATCTGCTATGAAAAAGTATCCCCTAAGCTATGGAACTCCCAGGACAGGCCCCGGGAAGTTCCTACCTAAAACTATAGAGAGAGGTGAGAAAGTAGACTTGGAAAGATATGATTTTCGGAGAAAAACTTGAGCTCTATATATAGGCCCCGAATTTCTTCTGGGGCGGTTCGCCCGGTGATGCGGCGGTTCACCCCCCAATATTTCGCGGAATTTCCGCATTTTTCGACGCGGATTTGGATTCCTTCACCTTTTTGGACTCGGTTTATGACTTCTAGTAGCCTTCTAACCTCCAGATTCGGTCCCTAGACTCCAAATCCTATCCGGAAACCTTCAGATACTCCAAATAGGCTTCTGGAACACCAATTCCTTGTAGACTTCAATATAATTGCCCGTAAATCTCCGAATTTCAACCAAAACCTGTAAACTAAAATCTAAAGGGAAACGTGACACTATTCTAATAAAATGTACTAAAATATAGCTAAATTAACATAGAGGATAGCTAAATTAGGTGAAAAAGACTCGAATGAAAGTGTAAAATACACATTCATCAATAGCCTATGGGCTTTGCGCAGACGGGGTTGATGAGTATTGCAGAATGGGTGAAAGCACGACTATTAAATGTCTTAATCGATTTTGTATCGCAGTCGTACAACGCTTTGGCCCGGAGTACATGCGGAAGCCTACTGAAAATGATTTGAGAAGGCTTCTTGCAATCAACGCGAGTAGAGGCTTCCCCGGGATGATTGGAAGTGTCGATTGTATGCACTGGGAGTGGAAGAATTGTCCAAAGGTGTGGGCCGGTCAATTTCAAGGCAGGAGCGGAAAGCCCACTCTCATTCTCGAAGCTGTTGCATCCCAAGATACTTGGATCTGACATTCATTCTTTGGACTTTCTGGAAAATTCAATGATAAGACGGTGCTCGAACGATCACATTTGTTTGACGATCTCCTCAACGGTGTGTCACCTGACGTGCGCTTTCATATCAATGGTCGTGAGTATAACATGCCTTACTACCTAGTCGATGGCATCTACCCAAATTGGGCAACATTCGTACCTGCCGTTCCCAATCCTACGACTCACAAACTACAGAAGTTCAGCACGCGCCAAGAATCTTGCCGGAAAGATGTGGAACGTGCTTTTGGAGTTATACAAGCTCGGTTTCATATTATCAAGCATCCGACCCTTCCACATAGCAGGCTACAACTCCAACAGATAATGGATTGTTGCATCATACTTCACAACATGATAGTCGAGGATGAGCGTGACAATTACTTAAACTACGACCAAGCAATCGAAGATTGGCTTAAGGAATGCGCCGAAGGCAACTTGCAGTACAATGCAGACATCCTTAGGGACGTGACAATCACAACACGTCCATCTGTTCTGAATGATTTTGTTGATTACAGGAAGAATCAAAGGATGATGGAGAGTTACATCCAGCATGACGCACTCAAACATGACTTGATTGAACACATTTGGAGGATGAGGCCTTAGTTTCCATTAGAATGTTGTTTGCATTTTCAATTGTTTCAATTGTTTGTTTTCAGTTTCAGTTGTTTGTTTCAATCGTTTGTTTTCAATTGAGCAGAACTTGTTGTAATATTGTGTGTTTCAAATTCGGTACAACTTAATGTAATATATTTGTGATTTCCATCTATTAACTTGATTTCGTATGAAATTCTTTACAACAAATCTTTCTTCTACTTTACCTTAACTAAAAAAAATAAAAAAATAAAAAATTGAAAAAAAAATGACGTGGCAGCCCTTAAACTGGCCTAACCACGTTTAAGCAGTGACTGATGCGGGCGAAAACTGCTTAAACGCGGCTAAGGCCAGTTTAAGCCCTTAAACCACTGATGCGGGTGGTCTTAGTAGTAGCAACCGTACTAGTAGTAGTAGTAATTAATAGTAGTAGTAGTAATTAATAGTAGTAGTAGTACCATTAATTAGTTTTCATGGGTTTAATAATTATTTGTGCTTGCGTATTGTTCTCGATAAATTGTGTTGAAGATGGATCATGTATTTTTTTAGATCATGGGATTGTGTAGTTTGAGATTATATGTACTGTGTTTTTTAGATCGTATACGGTTTTCTCACTGGACGTAGTTTTTAACTTCTTTTTTTTAGTTCTATCTGTTTTGTAAGATCATGGATTTTCTGGTTGAGATCATGGGATATTTGATTTAGATCATGGGATGTTTAGTTTAAGATTATAGGTACCGTTTTTTCTAGACCGTACACTGTTTTATCACTGTAGTTTTAACTGTTTTTTTGTAGTTCTTTTTCCCATTGATATGTGGTGAGCACTACAATTGCTATGTTCTCAACATGGAGATGAGAAAAGTGTCGTATCTGGATACTGAGGTTGCAATTCAAGCATCATTGTTGGATCGGAAACCAAAAATCGTGCAAGAATAAGTTGTTTCTCGATAAATTTGTTAGTAGTAGTAGTATGTACAAGTTAATAGTACTAGTTAGTATGATTAGTAGTAGTAATTAGTACTTCCTCCATTCCTTATCAAGTTTCCCATTTCATTTTGTTGACTTTTTCGAGACTTTGTTTGACTCCAAATTAATCCTAAATCACACCGGAAAAAAATATTTTGAACTTATATTATAAAAGTGGAAATCTTATATTTTCATAATATAACTTCAAATATTTTTTTTTCAATGGATTTATGATTAATTCGGAATCAAACGGAGTAAAAAAAAAGTCAACAAATCCAAATGGGAAGCTTGATAAGGAATGGAGGAAGTATAAGTTTAATTTGTACTATTGAATTTGTCACACGTTGATTTTGTAAGTTGTAATTACTCCTATCATGGGACTTATTACTCAGATCATGGGACATATGCCAGAGATCATCGAACATATTATTGAGATCATGGGACATATGCCAGAGATACTGGGTAATATTATTATGATCATGGGACATATTCCTGAGATCATGGGTCATATGCCAGAGATCCTGGATAATATTATTGAGATCATAAGACATATTTCTGATATCATGGGACATATGCCCATGATCCTGTGCAATATTGTTGAGATCATAGGGCATATGCCAGAGATCTTGAGCGATATTGTTGAGATCATGGGACTTATATACATAAAAAATATAGTATATTACATTTTTCAAAATTGTCAAACTAAGCTTATGAAACAACTATAATTTTGAAAATTGTTCAAAACATTACAAACTAATTAGAAGAAGTATTTGTCTAGAGTTGCCACAAACAAGGTGGTTTTCTTCGTTTTTTCTCTAAAATTTGGTCTTCGATCTAGGATAGAAGTTGATGCATTCGTATTACTCATCAAAAGTTCCTGTCAATCCTTTCCAAGCATCCCACGAATGTAAAAATCTTCATCAACGGTACTTGTACCTACATATAAAATGTGATGATCAGTGAACATGGATTTGTTTGCGAGATCATGGGGTATAACATTGAGAACATGGGAACTATTGGTGAGATAATTGCATATTTCATGATTTCCAGTAAATTACACATAACATACAAGTGAGATCATAAAACATATTGTTGAAATCATATGAAACATTGGTGAGATCATAGAAACTACTATATGCCAATATTTTCATGTTCAATAAAAGAAACAAAAACAGAGCACCGCGAACATGTGAGATCATGGGATATATTGCTGAGAACATGGCTAATATTATTGAGATCATGGGGGAATATCGCTGAACGTAAATTTTTCGTGAAATCTACATAAATCTACATATAGATGCAAAATATAACATCTATCCCCAACAAACTTCGACCCAAACACTGATCTACATAAATCTAGATGCAAACAACTTTAACAACGTTAATTCAAACACAAATCTAAATAAACCTAGATGCAAACAACTATAAAACAAACAGAGCACCGCGAACATGTGACATCATGGGATATATTGTTGAGAACATTGGAAAGATGGTTGTGATCATGGGAAGTATTTCTGAACGTAAATTCATCATGAAATCTACATAAATCAACTTTTAGATGTCAAATCTAACATCTATCACCAGCAAACATCGACCCAAACATGTACTTACATAAATCTAGATGCAAACAACTACAACAATGTTGATTTAACATAAATCTATCACCAACAAACATATATCACCAAAGATTCAAACACATATTCACCATATTCTCATCATATTGTTCAATTTAGAAGCTATTGAACATGAAATTAGATGTAGAGAATGAGCATATAGGATAATTACCTATATATTGAGAAACAACAATGAAAAATCTCTAGATGATGTTGAGGAGATCAATCCATGATGATGATTAGCTTTTTTTTTTATTGATATGATGATGATGATGAGCACCTTGATTGATTGATGATGATAATGATGATGAAAGAAGTGAGAGAAAAAGAAGGATCGAGATCTGAGAGAAAAAGAAGGATCGATCTTTTTCTGTCGATCAAAAAGAAAACGAAAGAAGGAAGAAGGAAGCAGTTTTTTGCAAAATGGACCATTATTTGTATTTATTACAATTTGACCCCTGAATTTTTAATAGTTTTGTAGTGTTTTTGTAGCTTCTTGTTTGGGGTTGTTTTGTAATATATATATAAATTGGTCTATACTAGAGACCGTCTATTAGGAGACTCTAAATTAAATTGAATTTTAGTTATTTTTGTCCGAAAAGTTATGTTTGCAAACACTGCTCCTACAACTTATCTAACTTTTAGTTTTTTGCAAACACCCATCAAATTATCTAATAAGCCAACCTTACCAAATTTTCCTTAAATTAAGCCAACTTTACCAAATTTTCCTTAAATTAAGCCACTTATTTTAATTTGTAACTATTGCAAACACCGCTAAAATTTTACTAATGGTTTAGTATTATTTGTGTAAATTTCTCTAAAATTAAAATTAAAGTGAAAGTTCATCTCCTAGTAGACGGTCTCTAATATAGACCAACTTATATAAATTGTAAAACTACCCCAAACATAAGCTACAAAATCACTACGAAAAATACTCAAAAAATCGGTCGTCATTATGTAATATATTATAAATGCAGGCACCTTTTAGCAATTAGTCTTCCTTCTTTATTTCTTTTTCTCTTTCTTCTCTCTCTCTTCTATCTTCTCTCTCTTATCTTCTTTCTAGCGATCTCTGGATCTTCTTTGAGCTATCGGACTCCTTCAAGTGAGAGAAGAAAGAGAAAAAGATGAGAATGGAAGAAGATAAAAGAAGACGAAGGGTTGGGGTGGGGTGGGGTTATTAGTAGTAGTAAAGTTTAGGTGTTAGATTTGACAGGTGGTACTATACTACTATACTTATCCTAGCTAGTTGAAGAAAGGATAAAGGTTGAATAAAAGAATGGGTAGATGTTATGCTAGTTACTAACATGGGGCTTTCTATTCTCAGGTCGCGTTCGTACCGACCTGAGAACAGGTCTTCGTTAGATATCTGCCACGTGGCGGTTAATTTAATCTGGACCTTTATTTTTGTTCAAAGCTATTTTTCGGTACAATCTATTTAAAATTATTTATTTAATAATAAAAAATTTCACCTAAAATACAACTCGACTATAATGCCCCTTTTTATATATATTTATTTATTCTGAAAAAATATTTTAATTGTAAATTAAAATTATATATTATTACATTTCTTAAAATTCATATTAATTAATTAACATTTTTATACATTATACAAGGCAAATCTTTTTTTTAATTAATCATCACTCAATTGAATTAAACATCAGATTAATCAATACCAAAAGAACCCTAGACTGCATTTCATCTTCATCGGCGTCCACTGCGTTTCATCTTCATCTTCATCGGCCGTCCACTGCGTTTCATCTTTCATCTTCATCGGCTTATGCTACTGCGTTTTCTTTCATTTTCTCTCATCGTCTGCGCCTGCAAGAAGTGAACCAAGAAGGGGCTCTGTCTCCTCACCGCCACACCACCACCACCACCGCGTCTCCTCACTGACCACCGGTTGCCCCTGACGCAGTGATTCACTTGTGCGGTAAGAAGAATCCTTCTCTAATTGGTATGTATACACTTCCAATTTTGATGAATTAACTTAATTGTCCGACGCCAAGGCGTTGCAATGGTGTGAGCCTGCTAGGTTTTGATTTCGTGATGTTTTGTAGGTTTTTCTAGTAGAACAAATAATCCATTGCGGTTAAAGCTTGACCAAAGTGATGTTCACTCTAATCCGAGGTTTGTCCGCCTTGATATATATTGTTTTAGTGTTAACCATTCAATTTTGCAACATTTAGATGCTTAGTCACTGTTTGCCAAAACTTCAAATTACTGTCAAGTGATTACTTGGACTAGAGTCAGGTAGAAGTGTTTTGAAATGGGCTTACCAAACCACGTAAACGTTATAAGTTGGAAAACTTATTCTAACTTGTCAGAAGCTATAATCAATTTTTGCTAATAGAATTTTTAGTGATTATGCTTCAGAAAAGCTATCAACATTTGGGAACACTCACTTATCGTGGTATCATATTGGCTATAACATTAAGATTCTGAAGGGCTATGAACATTGTGAAGAGTTGATATGTAACTACTTGCTGTGTCAGTACCTTGCTATTAACTAACTGCAGTTTTTTTTAGTGTTATCGAAAATTCTTCAGCATCCGGCAATGGTGTAATAGAAGCCAAAGGGGGGAATCCCCCATTATGCCAGCGGTGGTGACACCAGAAGGAGCCGTGGATCTTTCTACACTAATGTTCAGAAGCCGTATAATCTTCGTTGGACAGCCAATTAGTGCACCGGTCGCAGAGAGAGTTATCTCACAGCTAGTGACATTGGCAACAGTTGATGAAGAATCAGATATTTTGGTATGTCAAAATTTGCTCTAGCTTTATTGTGCTGTGTGCAAATAATGAGTGTTATTTCCTCTTTTGATTCAATTTTGCTGTTCATTTGCTTTCTCTTTGTAGCTGTATCTGAACTGCCCGGGTGGGAGCGTATACTCCATCATAGCAATATGTGACTGCATGTCCTGGGTAAGGCTATGATTTGTTTATAATTTTGTTTCTTTGGCGTACTGCGATTCTTGCTCTCACCCATTATATTGATGCATGCATTGTGGACTTTGCAATCCTCAGATAAAGCCAAAAGTTGGTACAATATGTTTTGGAACTGTTGCAAGCAATGCCACGCTCCTTCTTGCTGGTGGAGAAAAAGGAATGCGTTATTCCATGCCAAATTCTCGGATAATGATTCAACAACCTCAAACTAGTTGTGGAGTAAGATATATCTCTTTAAGCTTTTAAGTTTTTGTGGAGTAGATAAGATACTAGGTACAGCCAATGGCTGGGACATTTTATTTCTCATCTCAAGAATTTGTGACACACATACCGCTCTCATGCATAATAAATTAAAACTGCAGTCTTAGTATTAACTTGACCAATCTTCTCTGTGTTATGTCTTTGATTGCATATAATAGTGTTGGTAGACCTGGTGGTGAAGGCCTGTTTCATAATTTTAAGTCATGAAAATAGAAGATTTCAATTTGCTATTAGAACTCGGTGGACAACTGCTACTTGTTCATGTACATGCCTTTCAATGAATTCAGACACTACTGGTTTATTTATGTTGTAGTGGTCTTCTAGATACATTGTGACAAATAAACAACTATTGACTGATGAAAATAAGAGTGAATAGCGAGAATAATCTGAATCATGGTTATGTTTTATCAAACCTTGTGACAAGACTGAATACTCGGAAGTTGCTATAATGACCTTTCACATTGTGCTGATAGTTTCCCCTTTTCTGTGTTAGACAACCGAAGAATTATGTATGGCTGAAATTTACATTTTTGTGGTTGCGTTTGTAAGTTATGGGCCTAATATTTCTTTTTCTCCTGCTAGGGTCACGTGTTAAATGTGAGACGCGAAGTAGACGAAGCAGCTCGACTTCGTCAAGTGAGTTCATCTATTGTTAGCAGCTTATGATCAACAGTAAAACTAGCTTCTGAACAATTGCTACATGGATCTGTCAATTTTATCTGGATATTTTAAAAAAAAGAAATAAATAAATTCAGACTATGTTAAGTACACTATATCTTTTATCACCGTGAGTATTTTCTGCCGATAAGGTGTCCTTGTGTCATCAGTTTTATAAATTTCACCTTCTAAACATTACTGAACTGGGCATGCTGGTGGATTCCAGACTTATGTGACCACTTTTATGTAATTTGATGAAATTAGTCATCTAGCAGTACATAGTAATCATAAATTGATGTTTGTATTTTTCTTGTGGCTGGCATATACTGTTCATATTTTAGGAAATTGATTGTCTGTTCTCTAACATCATTCTGATGGTTGGTTAATGCAGAAAATAGACAAAATATATGCTGCATTTACCGGTCAACCTCTTGAAATAGTGCAGAGGTTCACTGATAGACATCGTTACATGTCTCCTGCTGAGGTGATGATCTTGGTTTCTTACTCTTAATGTTTTTCTTTCCTTTTTTTTTTTTTGGATCATGCAGGTTCTCCTCTATTTCCTACTCTTTAGAATTTGAATCATACTGAATTAGAATCATACTGAAAAAGTGAAATCCATGTCTAGTAACCAAAAAGCAAGATATCAGCGATGGAAAGAGGGGGTGTTAAAACATGATGAATTGGAGAAAATAAATGGTCATGTGTTTAGTTCTGTAGACTGCTGGGAATGGAACTAATAACTCAATATATCCAGAGAAATATAATATTAACTCTAGTTATTACTGCTGGCTATATATAGCTGTATCACGTTGTAGAAGTGAATAAAATGCTCTTGTTTCTATTGAAATGCTGAAATATGTAGAATATTTTCTTTGCCCTGTAAATTCTGATCAATTGACCACAAATCGCAAATATATGGAGTTGTTTTGTTTTTTAGCCTCTCAGATTCCATTGCCTATGCAGTGATTACTCTCGTGTCTGATGACTGAGGGAACTTTCATGGATTAATACGAAGATCTTGCCTCCCAAATATCAAAATGTAACATTTCTTCTTTGCAGGCTTTGGATTTCAGTCTCATTGATGGAATCCTGAAACAGAGTACTGAGTTGGGATCTTAAGGCTGCCTCGGCAGTCAAGGCGCCAAGTAACCCTCGAGCATCTGGCACAGTTGAGAATCTGAGTTGTGCTCTTCCAATTATTCGATCAGCCTGAGCTGCCCATCAAATAATTCTATCAGAATATTCAGACAACCTATTGCATATGTACCAGGAACATGTACCATATCAACTTTTTCTGTTTGTTTAGGGTGATGAAACACGTTAGACGACCTGATTCTTCAGTTATTAATTTATTATCATTCATACAACAGACGCCTTTAGCTCTTCTTGGCAAATGAAGTACTTCGATCAATTCTGTTATTAGAAATGATTTCATAGAAACAACTTTTATCCTTAGATTAATTCTGTTATTAGAAACAACTTTTATCATTAATGATTGCCCCATTTGATCACAGAAATAACTTGAACCAAACACTCTTTTACTAGAACATGTCAGAAATAACCTTTTACACTCATGATTGCAACACTGAATACAAAATTTCTAATATAGTCATATGAGCTTGTTAAATAGAGTAAGGCAGGAAGCCAGTGTTGTATCTCCCAAAATTGATATAACAATGAAGAATCTACATCTGGAGGTCATAGGCAACATGGCTTTTATATTGTATGCATCATTGCAAGAAATTGTTTCCGATGCGTTATTTACCTGCAAAAGAACACATTTACACACATGTTAGCTCAATGCATTCTTGTTCTCTACCTAAAAGCAAAATCACGCTTTGCAAAAGACATAAATTTGACTATAAAAATCTCAGAAATTTAGTTGAAAAAAAAAGTAACTACCAGAATTAAACAAGGATTAATTGAACATACATACCAACCATGTGAATGGTGAGCTTGAGCCTCCCCAATCAACCCATAAACATGTTCACAACCTAGTCGTTGCTCAATAGACTCCCAATCCTCCTCCTGGCACAACTTCGATCATACCTAGTTGTCGCATTCGGAACCATACCTTGATTGTGTGAACGTGTGAGAGTTTGAAGATGAGGAAAGCGGCTGGCGGTGAGTAGGCGACGACGGCGTGGGAAGATGGCAGCGGTGTATTGGAGTTGTACGACACAGTCGGTGAAGTGGTGGAAGTGGTTGTGGTCGTGATTCGTGATGGGTGAGAATTCGGTGAGAGTGGTGGTGGACGGTGAGATGAGATGAGGGATCTGAGTATGAGAGAAAGGGGATGAATGGATGAGTGTTGTGTTTTAGATCTAAAGTGTTTTGTTTTAGATCTAGGGCTGGGGAACTTGGGGAATTTGGGAATAAAATTTTAGTATAGGCGGGAATTTTTTTTTTTTTTAGCAACTAGGCGGGTACTTTCCCTCTTTTAATTAATTAGTCCCCAATTAAATTCCACTGATTTTTTTTATTTATACTTTATATTATTATCATATTTATTTTTCAAAATTATTCAACATACATTTATTAGGAGTAAATTCAAAACAGTGTATGAATGAAATCATAGATCTTCTAAGAAAATTGAGATACAAATGATAAGTTATTAGGATAGACATTAAACCATATTATAGATATATTTGATTATTCGTGAATAAAAAGACTGTATCTATTCCTCGTGAATGTTCTTCATGTTTGTTTTCGTTGACATATACACACATACACATATCTTAAATCTTAAAACAAGCCACTGGTTGATGGCCATTGAGGTGTGGGGTTTTAATAATGATGCAATTGAGACTGGCGTGTGGTCTGCATTATTATATCCTTCGAGAAAATAATAGTTCTCACTTGAGTCATAAAATATTCTTCTGGATAGATTCAAGGAGAGAACATTTCACATCTCACATTTATTGTGATCGTTAGTCATTGATCAATGCAAAGAGTATACTTAAAATAGTGTTTGAGTACCATTGTATATTGACTAAGAGGACTGAGAGACAATGGATGAGTTATTAGAATAAACACTAGCTATCATATTATAGACTTATTCTAGTATTCGAGAATGAAAAGACCGTATCATCATCGTGCCCTACATCATAGGTGGTTTGCTATTTATCGCGAAAGTTCGTTATGTATTAATATTGTCTGATAAAAATTGTCTACAAGTTTATTTTGACATTAATTTGGTTGTTGCTTAATACACAACAACAACAACAATAATAATAATAATAATAATAATAATAATAATATGGGTAACACAAATATAAGGTAATGTTTATGCAAGTGAGTTATCTAATAAATTAAATAACAATTAGATTTATATTAATTTATTAT
This sequence comes from Plantago ovata, assembly GCA_028274465.1. Classification (NCBI taxonomy): domain Eukaryota; kingdom Viridiplantae; phylum Streptophyta; class Magnoliopsida; order Lamiales; family Plantaginaceae; genus Plantago; species Plantago ovata. Next base: position 85,156,655 of record CM051456.1, on the reverse strand, counting down.
ATAAACATTTTATATATTATAATAATGATTAATTAGATTAATACGAATTTATTATACAAGTATTATAGTTTAAAATAATAATAACTAATTTAAATTGAGTTTAATTAATTATTTGAACACATGAGTACTTAGACGGAATATTCAAAGCCCAAAAAAGTAAAAAATGATTTGGGCCAATTCCGTAGAAGTTTGGGCCTTCCCAAGACCAATAATCTGGGCCAATGTTTTTCGACGGAAATAATGACGGATTTCATATTAAAATCGGACCACAACCGGTTTAAAATCAATTCCGTCGTAATTTTCGTCGCAAAATTACGACGGAAATCACGGAAATGATTTCCGTCGTACCTGTTTTTATCAAAACCGGTTACAACACGATTCCGTCAAAAAATTCGTCGCTAATTTACGACGGACCATAATTCCGTCGGACTTTATTTTCTTTATTTTATTTTTTATTTTCTTCTTATATTATCCGTCAATAATTTTTGTCGTAAAATTTTTCGACGGACTTTACGACTCTACAATTCCGTCGAGATATACTACGACGGAATTTATGACGGAATGAGCGCGATGACAACTTCTGTTGGTTTTCCGTTGAAAATTCCTTCGTAAATATATTTTTTACGACGGAATTGACGGAAATTGTCCGTCGTTTTTTGGATGTTTTCTTGTAGTGTTTGCACTGTACGGAAGATGTCGCTCTTAACTAGACTTAGTACTTATGGATGTATGACTCCTCATTTACAAGTAATTAGTATGATCGTCCATACTAGGATGAAGTCCAATGTCAAGTATGCAATTCATACAACAGTTATGTTCTAAAACCCGGATCCGGGGTCTAAAATAATAAAACTTAAGGGATCCACGAGAGATGTTGATGCGATGGACTTGCTGATTCTGGGCGTATTACTCCTACTCTTGAAGTCATGAGCATGCTCGTTATCATTTTACATCAAAATCTAGCGATCGTTGACATTATCGACGTTTGCACTGTACGGGAGATGTTGCTCTTAACTAGACTTAGTAATTTACGGATGTATGACTCCTCACTTAGAAGTAACTAGTAAATAACCCGTCGAGTTTCGATTGAAAATAGTAATTTCACAAGGATTAATATTGGTATGTGATAATCCAAATGAATTAATATTTTTTCTAATTATTAAGATGATTTTTATGTGAAAATTTATTAACTTATATGTTTTATTTATAATAATTTGTACGAAATTGTGAGATCGAGTACAATAATTTTTACTTGTATAAATTATCAATAAATAATATCGCCAAAAAAGTAAATCTATACTACCAAATTATTATTATTATTATTATTATTATTATTATTATTATTATTATTATTATTATTAAGATGATTTGTATGTGAAAATTTATTAACTTGTATGTTTTATTTATAATAATTTGTACGAAATTGTGAGATCGAGTAAAATAATTTTTATTGTATAAATTATCAATAAATAATATCGCCAATAAAGTAAATCTATACTACCAAATTATTATTATTATTATTATTATTATTATTATTATTATTATTATTAGATATTATTACTATTATTATTATTATTATTATTATTATTTTCTTTTTTTTTTATGAAACTAGACTTTTATTAATCACGCAAAATTGGAAGGGAGTTGGGAGACAAGCTGTGCTCCCACCCCTTTCTGAATACAAAAGCTAAGTCAAGAAAAAAGGAAAGCACCACTCCTAACATCATTGGAATGGCTAACACACAAGCGCTTAAGGCGCGAAAAAGTAGCCAAGGCCTCCTCATCGAGCTCCCCAAAAGTGGAGAAGGCAAACGGGATGAAAGAGTAGCCGTGCTCCGCACACTTAGAAGAATACTTGCTCTTCTTCTTCTGAACAGCAGACTGCAAAGCAGCTCCAGGAACCCAAGAATCCAAACCCCCACCAGCAAAAGGGGAGACCCCCGTAACATCCAAGCAAGCGTCGCGACCTTGGGACCAATTGTATAATAACAAGTCTGCCGGGCGTAGGTCCCGTCCAGCATCTGAGAGGAACCCCATAGGGACCTCTTTGCGCACAGCAACACCAACCCTAGAACAGATGTCAGCCAAGGTATCACGCACAAGGTTGTGCCGGAACTTCACCCCCACCTCGCTAGAACAATGAACAGCGTGGTCACCCCACCGGTCCATCCGTCGAACATGACAACTCGAGCAAGAGGAACCATCAGGGAACAAAGGGACTGCAAGGCGATAACACAACACAGCACGGAACTGTCGATGGTTCATCCGCTGTCCCAACCCATCAATAGGAATGGTGAATAAGAAATCCTGCGCATGAGGAGCACGAACACAACTAAGAAGAGCCTTCTGCCGATGACTCAACCCATACCGTGACGTCAGATGTGCATCAATGACACCAAAATAGCTCTTTGCCAAAGACTTCATAAACTGGGGGGCAGGAGAGCTAGATGTAACAGAGAGAACATCAACACCACAAAAGGTCGTAAAAGTGTCAAGAGCAGACTGAAAGGTAGGACCAGAAGAAGTAACCCCGGACCTCAACAGAATTCTATCCTGCAAAGATCTAGTCTGCAAGCGAGAAGCAAGAAAAGCAAACTGACTAACATCCTCCGCACACAGGACCCCCAGACCTCCAAGTCTGATGGGAAGAGTGGAAAGCCGCCACTGCCAATCCCCGAAACCAGGCCCCGAACCTGTAACGATCATCTCCAAGGAAGTACGCAAGGCCTGATCAAACTGGACGAGAGCATCACCACAAGCCAAAGGAGGACAGGTCCTCAAAGCATAAGATAACTTCGCCACCCCCGCGCAATTGCGAAGAAGAAGAAGCTCACAATGGGGATCATCAAGCTTGCGGATAGCCTCCAGCAAAGTGATGGTCTTGGAAACCCGTCGCGCAACTAAATCAAGACAAAAACCCGAAACCGCACTAACAGAGCCCCCAAGGAGCTTGACCCCCTGAAGCGGCCGAGAGATAGTAGCAGGGAAAAGGCCAGCCACCCTTCCACGAGGGTCCTCCACCGGCCAAAAAAGCTCAGTCTTATCGACATTCAGATGCAACCCACGCGCTGGTCCGTCAACACGGATAATATCGAGCGCCTTGGCAACCATAAGAGTATCACCAATAATAGTGCCGTCGTCAAGATACCAGGCCTGAAGAGAAAGCTCACACGACTGATGAATAGCTTTGATCAACGGATGCAGAACCAGCGAGAAATACAAAAAAAAAGAAAGGTAAAAGTAGTTTTTTGCACCAAAAAATACAAAAAAAAAAGAAAGTTAAAAACGCTATCAGCAAGGATCGAACCAACACCATTTCATTACCTAGCCTAGATAATTACCAGTAGGCTAAAGCAATGTTTCAGCACCTTCTCCTCAGTTTTTCAGAGGTCCATACAACCAGCAAAACTCAAGTTCCTGAATAATTTATCTGTGTTAATCAAGTTACGTTCATACCAGTTTTTCACAGGTCCATAGAAAATTCACTTCCACACATGAAACAGTTCTTACAAATAAAAAGGGGTGTTGCGAGAATCGAACTCGCGCCCTCTCGCAATAAGTGAGAATCATGCCACTAGACTAAACACCCAGTAGGAATCAATTCAACCAAGTAAAATCATCATAGAATCACATCAAATGGATAAATGCAACTATATGAAAGAATACATGTAGACGCAGGATATTGCACCATGTACACACATGCAAACAACTACTATATAAATATCCCATTTGAAACTTAAACGTAGGCCTAGATGTTTCAAAACTATACCACCTCAATTCCACCTCAACATAGGCCTAGATCATACCCTGCACTTGAATACCAAGATCATTACATAAACCACGTAAAGTACCCTGCACTTGAAGAAGAGATAACAATTATCTTACTAATAAAAGAATTTATCTCACAGCTTCGGGAGCAATACAGCTCCATAAATATGTTGTTGGCAAACCACAATCTAGAACAGGACACCAACAAACTTAGAACAAAATAATTTCTTCCTTCAAGCCCCAGACATTATCTGGAAGATATTGACCTGAAGTATCATCACAGTTTAGGGGTTGGCTGATGTATGGAAAACTGCAAACAAACGTGTACTAAGCTAGAGTTTCTTTAATACAATACTGAAATTATACATGAAAGAGAATGAGATTCTGAAATCGAAGTCCAAAAGTAATTCCTAATTGGAAAGCTGCTTATACCTCTGGATCTTCTAGCAATAAATCAGAATCAATGATAGGAGGGGATTTCCCTAATTCACACAACTCTCTGTAAATAGAAACCATGATTTCGTACCCCAGATCAACAGTTGATGGAGGAACAACCTTGTCATAAGATGTCTGGCACAATAAAATATAAGAATCATAAAAAGTAAGTGAACAGAAATGCCAAGAGCAATGCCCTATATCAAATCACACCAAACTGAATTCCTTTTACATGATTTCTAATGGTCAGCTGACTCCTAGATAAATAAATTGATTGGGAACATAACAAATACAATGAAGGAACTTCCATATTTTTACACAGTTTCTTAATCAGGTAATCATGATATTATCTTTCAAAGGAGAATTTGGTAATGGACTTTAGAGAAGTAACCTCTAATGCTGACCAGTTTTTAAGTTTTGCATGTCTGGCTTTGCTATTTCCATGTTTGGATAGGGGTATTATGCAAAAAAATCACTAATGTAACATTTATTTCGAAAGATTCTTATGCTAGTTGGTCATCATCATATGATACTCAACAATTACTTAGGCAACAATTTGAGAACACTCTTCCATGCTTTGCAGGAATCTGATCTCATGAGAAGCAAGTTGCAAGCAGCTAAACTCAAGAAGATGACCCTTGTTGCTTGTAACACCCCCTTTTTTTTTAATTATTTATTTAATTATTTAATTATTATTTTATTATTTAATTATTTATTTTAGTTAATTAATTATCAGAGTAAATTATTTATTTAATTAGTTAATTATTTTCGCGTAAGTTAGTTCGTTTCGTTTCGTTTGGATTAAGCTGGACTATCTGATCTGCTAGCCTTTTAGCCCATTTGCGTAACCCAGTCAAAAGCCCGTTTGACCGGCCCATTAATTGACCAAACCCTAACCCTAGGCAGATTACACTGCCCACTCTCTCATCTCCACGCCACCCTACTGCAAAGGAAGAAAGAAAGAAATCTGCAACTTATATCTCCCTCGTCATCTTCTCCAAATCTCCCCACTAATTAATCATCATCATCATTCCCTAATCACCCGCTTCACCGAATCCATCACCTCTACCCATTATCATATTCACGGTTTCACCATCATCAATCCCAAATTATCATCTTATCTCACCGTCATCACAAATCGAACCCCATCTCCACCGGATTGCTAACCACCACCGTGAGCCACCTCCATCTCCGCCGCGGTTCTTCTCTGGCCGTCGGTCACCGCCTCTCTACGCCGCCGCCGTTCGGTCGTTTTCCTCTGTCCGTTGGTCTCTAGCCGCGCCGCCGCTCCGATCTCGTCCGCCGCGGCTCTTTCTGTTTCGATCGATCGGTAAGAAATCTTGGTTGTTTCTGACCTTTCTGTTCGATTTCGTTTTTGGTTCGATTCGGATATCGATTGATTACCTTTTTCCTTTCGATTGATTCTATTTGCAGATTGTTCAAACCTTTTATTTCGATTCGAAGGTAAATCTCGAATCCCTTACTGTTCGTTTGATTCGAGATTCGTATTCTGTTTGACTTTTTGACTTGGACTATTTTACCCCTGATCGATCTGACATTGTAATTGATTTCGAACCGAGAACCGGGACATAGGTTGTTAGATTGTAGTTACTGTTTGCTGGACCTGTGAATTTATTGACCTCGTATGTTGACTTTGATTTCCTGTTTGACCTCGAAAGGACTTTTGGACTCTGTTGATATTGTTTGAAACCTTGTGGACTGATTTGGGAAACTTTAAAATCTAAAGGACCTTTTTGCAGTTGTACCGTTGACCGTAGTTGACTGACAGTAGGCTTTTATCGTAAATCTTTTTGCTTTGAGAAGACTGTTTGATATCTGGAAACTTCTGGATTGTTTGTACTGTTTGTTTACGAAAAAGGGTTGTTTTGCAATTTACCACTGAGGGTATTTTGGTAATTTTCAGAATCTGAAAATCGAAAGAGTTTCTGAAAATGTTTTGAACTTAGTTTCTGTTTTTGTAAGTTAGTATTGACTTGACTTGCTAGCCTAGTTGGTTAGGTCCTTGCTTGACTAACTTAGAGGTCCCGAGTTCGAACCCCGACTTTACCATTCCTTTTTCACCCTTTTTCCTTCCGTCCGTTCGACTTCTAAATTGTGTTTAGTACTTTCTTGTTAGGTTCTCCGTTGTCCGTAAACCCATAAGCTCATTTCTTGTTGAAGGTCGTTTGCTCGCAAGCTAAGGTGAGTGTTCACCCCTAAACCTATTATTTGCGAAAAACTGGAAGGCTACGTGATTGTTTGTACCTATTACTGTATAATGTATATTGTATGCTTCCGCGTAAAAGTATAAGTCCTAAGTATGACTTTTGGATTTCTGTTATTGCTACTCTGTTCTGTACTGACCTTTCTGCAGGAACACCTCTCGGTGTTAATTAATTGTATCTGTTGTTCTGTATCTGTTCTGTTTCTGTGTGACCGGTCGATTAGGTTATGGTTAGGTAGGCCTGGGTAGTAGAGGACTATCGGGTTTGCTTGATCGTGGCCTAGTCTATTCCCTTTTAGGCGCGAGGCAGAAGTCGCTGAGGTCTATTAGGGTCGTAGGATCCGTTTCCCCAAAGTACACGGGGGTTTCTGTTTCTGTCCGGAGTTATGCATCCTCTGGAGGGAGTTATAAGGGCATTCTGGGAGTAGGAGCAATAAGGCGGGCTGCACCAACGGTCTACAACGTTTCTGTTCTGTTAATCTGTTATATGTGCTTTGTTCTGTTTGCTCGTTTTTCTGAAAAAGGATTTTGTTTTTAAAACCGTTTAATTTCTGTTTTAACTTAGAACCTCACTGAGATCCTTTATCTCACACTCTTTTGTTTTTCCAAAATTCCTTCCTTCCAGATGCTGCTGAGGATTTGCGTGACTAGGATGCCAGCGACTGAGAGAAGGGTTTGGGGTGTCACGGATTTCTTTTCAAAATAAGAAGATACACTTTTATTGTCTTCATTCGTTGTCTTTTCGAACTTGAGTTGTCATTGAATATTATTTATTATCGTTAGCGTCAAAGATTATTTTGGGCATTTATTGCCGACCGTTGTTATTAAAGTATTTTCGAATTTCCTTTTTCAAGAAAATATTTTGTTTTCAAAACCGGTACCGTTATAGTTGGTATCAGAGCTTGAGTTCAAACTCGAGCTTGCTAGGATATGATCTTTTGACCTTTGGGGTGTGTGTGAGGGTCCGAGTCGCTGGTTAGGTCTTGTATTTTCTGTTGCTTTTCTGATTCGAGTCTTACGTACTAACCCTGAACCGTCTCTTCATCTTCTCTGTTCTGTTTCTGACTACCTCTGACCCGTTCTGAGACTGTTGACCTTCCGTGGTTGTTTGATTCTGACGAAGTTATTAACTAGTTAACTACGCGTGTGCTTACAGATAGGTATGAGTTCTGAGAAGAGGGTTATTCGTTATCGCTAGTCGAAGGAGAATTTAACCCGTATACCTCCGTTCCTGTTGTTGGCGTTTACCCTGGATTCGTGATGGATAGAGTCGTGCATGAACGTGATCACTACTGGCTGGAGAACTTTAAGCTTCGAGATGTGATAGCAACGAAGGAAGCTGAGATCGGATTTCTGAAGACAGCTTTACGCGCCGCAAAGGAGCACTCTGGCTTTGTTACGTTAACCGCGTCCAATGTTGGCAACCGGATTCGCAGGAGGAAGGCTCGGAGGACGTTCCCCGAGGGTTGCGGGCCATCCCGTAGAGGAAAGAGTGAAGACGAAGAAGAATCCGAAGAAGATCCCGACGAGGACTCCTCTGAGGGAGAAGGAGGAGATGCTCACGTGTCCGAGGGACGTTCCGAGGATGATAGCGAGGACGCTTATTAGGATAGTTGCCTTTTCGAGCTCGTACCGAACTTCTTTGTTTCTGCCAAGCGAGTTTTCTTTTAGAACAGCCGACTGAGACTGCTTATGCTTTTCCGGTTATTTGACTCTGTGGTTTTCTGTTTTCCTCGCTAAGACGAGTAGAGACCGTTTTTCTTTTGTTTTATTGCATGCTTGGCTGTTTTGAGACTTCGTTGTTTTCTTGTTTTTGCTTTTTGTTTTAAAGTTCAATGCATGTTTTCTTCTTCACTGCTCAGTTTATACCTGTTGTAGAAGATTAAGTACTGGCCTTAGTTCTTTGTTTTCTGCTCTTCTCTAAGTTAGAGATTCGAGGTTGTTGAATCAACTGCTAAGTAGTGCCCTTTGTTAGAATGAGTCGCAGAAACACTCGTGGTGCCAGCAGCAATGGAAGTGGAGACGATCAGCACGCTGAAAATGGAGACCAAGTGAACCGTATCATCGCTGCTCTGGGGAATTTCAGCGAAACCATTCGCCGTGCTGGAGCAACAGCACCACCTGTTCAGCCTCCGCCACCACCACCGATCCAGACCATCGATCAAGCTGCGGAGCGTTTCACTCGATTCCATCCTGAGAGGTTCGAGGGAACACCAGATGCCCGTAAGGCTGAGCTCTGGATCGAAGGCATGGAGAACTTATTCTCGATCCTGCATTATCCGGACGAGAGGAAGATCGAGCTTGCTGCTTTCCAGTTCGTGGGAGCCGCCAGGAACTGGTGGAGAACCGTGAATGCGAGATGGAGACAAGAGGGAGTTGCTCGTACCTGGGAGAATTTCACCAAGGACTTCATGGACAAGTATGTGCCTCGCCTGGTTCGCGAGAACCGGAGAGATGAATTTCAAGCTTTGGTGCAAGGGAACATGGATGTTGCCGACTATGACTCGGAGTTTACCCGGTTACTGAAGTACGTGCCGCATTTCCAGGATGATGAACGAGAGAAGGTTCGTCACTTTGTGAAGGGACTCAACTCCGAAATCCGGTACAGTCTATTTGGGACCAATATGCCTACCTATCTCAAGGCTGTCGAACTCGCCTCCGAGGTAGAGAGTGGTCTCAAGGAGATCAAGATGGCTGATAAGCCATACTCGAGCAAGAGGAACTACTCTAGTTCTTCTGGGAGCCATGGAGGAGGAAGCCAATCTGGTTATAAGAGGGAGAATCGAGGAGGATATCAATCTGGATATCAGGCACCACCGGCGAAGTATTCCCGTACTCAGCATGACAACCGCTCTCGCAACACTGCTGGAGGGTCTGGGCAGTCATCCCAGGCAAGGAAGAACTGCAACTACTGTGGAGGAGTCAACCACGATGAGCACAACTGCTGGAAAGACAGGGCTTATGCTTGGCTTGTGGGAGTAAGGATCACAAGATTAACCACTGTCCGAACCGTCATGCCATTGTCAAGGGAGGAAGATCAGGGGACTATGCTCCGAGAAATGATGGAAAGGGTACTATGGTGAAGCCCCGAGTTTTCAGCATAGGCGGTCATGAAGTTCCTGACACCGCAAATGTGGTTGAAGGTACGCTACTGATCGCTCAAACTTCTTCTAAAGCTTTATTTGATCCTGGTGCTACACATTCATTTATTGCTGAAGTATTTGCTGAATCACTCGCTTTACCATACAAAGTATTACCCTACGCCTTAGAAGTATGTACGCCTTTGGGAGCTAGTCTAATCACTAAGAAGTTCGTCGAGCGATGTGAGATTTCCATCCTAGGAAGAACTTTCCCTGCTGACCTAATATTTCTACCTCTATCGACCTACGATGTTATTCTGGGTATGGATTGGCTGTCCGAGCACTACGCGCAACTGGATTGTCGAACCAAGGCTATATCCCTGGGAAAACCTGGAGAGGAGAAAGTCGTATGGAAAGGAGATAAGAGAAAGGATGAGAAGTTTCTACTGTCTGCCATGGAAGCTAGGAAGCTGTACGTGAAGGGTGCTACCTGCTTTTTGGCGTATCTGATCAATAAACCCAAAGATCAGCCAAAAATCGAGGAAGTCAGGGTGGTTAAGGAGTTCAAGGGTGTTTTCCCTGAGAAGCTGGATTCCGTACCCCCTGAACGAGAAGTGGAGTTTAGTATTGATCTGGTACCCTGCACTGCACCAATATCGAAGTCACCGTATAGGATGGCACCTGCTGAGCTTAAGGAGCTGAAGACTCAACTGCAAGATCTGGTGGATAACGGTTTTGTGAGACCTAGTTCGTCACCTTGGGGATCACCGGTTCTGTTCGTGAAGAAGAAGGATGGTACTATGAGGATGTGCATCGACTATCGAGGCTTGAATCAAGTCACTGTCAAGAACAAGTACCCCCTGCCCCGTATTGAGGAACTTTTCGATCAGTTGGAAGGTTCGAAGGTTTACTCAAAGCTTGATCTGCGACAAGGCTATTATCAAGTTAGGGTAAGGGAAGAGGACATACCTAAGACTGCCCTGAATTCGAGGTATGGTCATTACGAGTTCGTAGTGATGCCGTTTGGCCTTACGAATGCCCCGGCTGTGTTCATGGATTTGATGCACCGAGTTTTTCAGCCGTATCTGGATCAGTTTGTTGTTGTTTTCATCGATGACATTCTCGTTTACTCAAAATCTGAAGAAGATCATGAGAAACATCTTCGAATTGTCTTGGAAACTCTTCAGAACAACAAATTGTATGCCAAATTCAGCAAGTGTGAATTTTGGCTAGATAAGGTAGCCCTCTTAGGGCACATTATTTCTGGAGAGGGTTTGGAGGTTGACCCGTCGAAGATTGAGTCGATAGTCAATTGGAAGAGACCCGAATCTGTCACTGAAGTGAGAAGTTTTCTTGGTCTAGCTGGTTACTACCGCCGTTTTGTGAAGGATTATTCGAAGATAGCTGGACCCTTGTCCTCTTTGACAGGAAAAAATCCTAAGTTCGTATGGAGTGACAAGTGTCAGGAAAGCTTCGAGGAGCTGAAGAAGAGGCTGACCACCGCCCCGATACTAGCTCTTCCCGAGGGAACCAACGACTTTATAGTCTACACTGATGCTTCAAAGGAAGGTTTGGGTTGTGTACTGATGCAACAAGAAAAGGTGATCGCATATGCTTCGAGAAAACTGAAGCCATATGAAAGAAATTACCCAACCCATGACCTTGAACTAGCTGCTATAGTCTTTGCTTTGGGAAAGTGGAGACACTATCTTTATGGTCCTGAGTTCACCATCCTCACGGATCATAAGAGCTTGAAGTATGTGTTCACTCAAAAGGAGTTGAACATGAGACAACGACGATGGATGGAGTTTCTGGGCGATTACACCTGTACCATTCGATACCATCCTGGTAAGGCCAATGTGGTCGCTGATGCTTTAAGTCGTAGGGTACACGTGTCAAATCTCGAAGTATCCAAACTGTCGTGTATGTTCGCCAATATCACTTTGAGATATGAGTTGGCAGGAAAGATTCTTGAGGCTCAAGAGCATGGCGAGGAGCTTCAGGATATCAAGGCACATATTACCGAGCCTCGAAATGCGAAATTCTCTATTGATGAGAATGGAGCTCTAAGGTTTCAGGGTAGATTGTGTGTGCCTTCTGATGAAGAGCTTAGACGACTAATTTTGGAGGAAGCTCATAAGTCTAAGTATGCGATGCATCCTGGAGGAAACAAGATGTACGAGGATTTGAAGAAGGTTTACTGGTGGACCTATATGAAACGAGATGTTGCACAGTTTGTGCAAAGTTGCTTAGTCTGCCAGCAAGTGAAGGCTGAACACCAGAAACCGGGAGGTTTACTACAGCCACTCGAGATTCCACAGTGGAAATGGGAGATGATCACTATGGATTTTGTGACTGGTTTACCGGTAGCTAGGGGTGGTTTTGATAGTGTATGGGTCATTGTCGATAGATTGACAAAATCGGCACATTTTCTACCCGTTAAAACCACCTACACATCCGAGAAATTAGCTGAAGTCTACCGCGATGAGATAATCAGGCTTCATGGCACTCCAGTGAGCATTGTCTCGGATAGAGATCCAAAGTTTGTCTCGAGATTTTGGAAGCAAGTTCATGAAGGCTTAGGTACTAAGTTGAATTTTAGTACCGCAGCACATCCGCAGACGGATGGTCAATCCGAAAGGACCATTCAAACTTTAGAAGATCTTCTGAGATTGTGTGTGCTAGATCACCAAGGAAGCTGGGCACAGCATTTGCCATTGGTGGAGTATGCTTATAACAACAGTTATCAAGCATCAATTGGTATGGCACCGTTCGAGGCGCTGTATGGTCGGAAGTGTAGATCACCACTGTATTGGGATTTGGAGGACCGAGTTTCTACACCAGTAGCTGGAGAGAGGACTCTCAACGAGATGATACAAGAAACCTTGGAAAAGGTTAGACTTATCCGTGACCGTTTGAGAACTGCTCAGAGTCGACAGAAGAGTTACGCCGATAACCGTAGGCGAGATTTGGAATTTGAAGTGGGTGATTTTGTCTTTCTCAAGCTATCTCCGAGAAAGGGAATTGTTCGAATGGGTCGTAGAGCTAAGCTGAACCCGCGATATGTGGGTCCATACGAGATCATTGAGAGAGTTGGCATTGTAGCTTATCGGTTGCAACTGCCCACTACTATTACTGGAATTCATAATGTATTCCATGTATCTCAACTGAAGAAGTATTATCCGGATCCGTCGCACGTGATTCAACCCGAGGAAGTGACCATTGAGGAGGATTTGTCCTATGTGGAGCAACCGGTTCGTATTCTTGACCAGAAGGTGCAACAGCTCCGTAATCGGCAAATCAAGCAAGTAAAGGTTCTGTGGAGAAACCATCAGTATGAGGAGGCGACCTGGGAAAGTGAGGATGACATGCGTCGGCAGTATCCCGAGCTCTTCAATTTTTCAGGTGCGAATTTGGGGACCAAATTCTTTTCTTTTAAGGGGGGAAGAGTGTAACACCCCGTTTTTTTTTTAATTATTTATTTAATTATTTAATTATTATTTTATTATTTAATTATTTATTTAGTTAATTAATTATCAGAGTAAATTATTTATTCGATAATTAGTTAATTATTTTCGCGTAAGTTAGTTCGTTTCGTTTCGTTTGGATTAAGCTAGACTATCTGATCTGCTAGCCTTTTAGCCCATTTGCGTAACCCAGTCAAAAGCCCGTTTGACCGGCCCATTAATTGACCAAACCCTAACCCTAGGCAGATTACACTGCCCACTCTCTCATCTCCACGCCACCCTACTGCAAAAGGAAGAAAGAAAGAAATCTGCAACTCATCTCTCCCTCGTCATCTTCTCCAAATCTCCCCACTAATTAATCATCATCATCATTCCCTAATCACCCGCTTCACCGAATCCATCACCTCTACCCATTATCATCTTCACGGTTTCACATCATCAATCCCAAATTATCATCTTATCTCACCGTCATCACAAATCGAACCCCATCTCCACCGGATTGCTAACCACCACCGTGAGCCACCTCCATCTCCGCCGCGGTTCTTCTCTGGCCGCCGGTCACCGCCTCTCTACGCCGCCGCCGTTCGGTCGTTTTCCTCTGTCCGTTGGTCTCTAGCCGCGCCGCCGCTCCGATCTCGTCCGCCGCGGCTCTTTCTGTTTCGATCGATCGGTAAGAAATCTTGGTTGTTTCTGACCTTTCTGTTCGATTTCGTTTTTGGTTCGATTCGGATATCAATTGATTACCTTTTTCCTTTCGATTGATTCTATTTGCAGATTGTTCAAACCTTTTATTTCGATTCGAAGGTAAATCTCGAACCCCTTACTGTTCGTTTGATTCGAGATTCGTATTCTGTTTGACTTTTTGACTTGGACTATTTTACCCCTGATCGATCTGACATTGTAATTGATTTCGAACCGAGAACCGGGACTTAGGTTGTTAGATTGTAGTTACTGTTTGCTGGACCTGTGAATTTATTGACCTCGTATGTTGACTTTGATTTCCTGTTTGACCTCGAAAGGACTTTTGGACTCTGTTGATATTGTTTGAAACCTTGTGGACTGATTTGGGAAACTTTAAAATCTAAAGGACCTTTTTGCAGTTGTACCGTTGACCGTAGTTGACTGACAGTAGGCTTTTATCGTAAATCTTTTTGCTTTGAGAAGACTGTTTGATGTCTGGAAACTTCTGGATTGTTTGTACTGTTTGTTTACGAAAAAGGGTTGTTTTGCAATTTACCACTGAGGGTATTTTGGTAATTTCCAGAATCTGAAAATCGAAAGAGTTTCTGAAAATGTTTTGAACTTAGTTTCTGTTTTTGTAAGTTAGTATTGACTTGACTTGCTAGCCTAGTTGGTTAGGTCCTTGCTTGACTAACTTAGAGGTCCCGAGTTCGAACCCCGACTTTACCATTCCTTTTTCACCCTTTTTCCTTCCGTCCGTTCGACTTCTAAATTGTGTTTAGTACTTTCTTGTTAGGTTCTCCGTTGTCCGTAAACCCATAAGCTCATTTCTTGTTGAAGGTCGTTTGCTCGCAAGCTAAGGTGAGTGTTCACCCCTAAACCTATTATTCGAAAAACTGGAAGGCTACGTGATTGTTTGTACCTATTACTGTATAATGTATATTGTATGCTTCCGCGTAAAAGTATAAGTCCTAAGTATGACTTTTGGATTTCTGTTATTGCTACTCTGTTCTGTACTGACATTTCTGCAGGAACACCTCTCGGTGTTAATTAATTGTATCTGTTGTTCTGTATCTGTTCTGTTTCTGTGTGACCGGTCGATTAGGTTATGGTTAGGTAGGCTTGGGTAGTAGAGGACTATCGGGTTTGCTTGATCGTGGCCTAGTCTATTCCCTTTTAGGCGCGAGGCAGAAGTCGCTGAGGTCTATTAGGGTCGTAGGATCCGTTTCCCCAAAGTACACGGGGGTTTCTGTTTCTGTCCGGAGTTATGCATCCTCTGGAGGGAGTTATAAGGGCATTCTGGGAGTAGGAGCAATAAGGCGGGCTGCACCAACGGTCTACAACGTTTCTGTTCTGTTAATCTGTTATATGTGCTTTGTTCTGTTTGCTCGTTTTTCTGAAAAAGGATTTTGTTTTTAAAACCGTTTACTTTCTGTTTTAACTTAGAACCTCACTGAGATCCTTTATCTCACACTCTTTTGTTTTTCCAAAATTCCTTCCTTCCAGATGCTGCTGAGGATTTGCGTGACTAGGATGCCAGCGACTGAGAGAAGGGTCTGGGGTGTCACGGGTTTCTTTTCAAAATAAGAAGATACACTTTTATTGTCTTCATTCGTTGTCTTTTCGAACTTGAGTTGTCATTGAATATTATTTATTATCGTTAGCGTCAAAGATTATTTTGGGCATTTATTGCCGACCGTTGTTATTAAAGTATTTTCGAATTTCCTTTTTCAAGAAAATATTTTGTTTTCAAAACCGGTACCGTTACATTGCTGAAGTTAGGTATGCATTTTATGCTGTATATAGAGCTGAGATGATTCTGTGTTCTAATTGACTAGTGCCTTGTTAGTGTTGGTTTATTACCGGCTATTTTAGTTTATGCTGTACTTGGGGAAATTGTTCTGCACAAAATGCCTTTATTCAACTGTCAATTCATTCCAAATCCAAACTGTGCTTTGGAGTACCATCTCTTGAATATCAAGTAATCTTAATGGCAGGATATTGAGAACTACTACAACTCACTGAGTGATTGCTTCATAAAAACTACTTCAGTGTGTATCAGTGTGTATCAGAGCCATTCTTGTTACATAATTACTGTCTTGTTGATGTAAACAGGTTTCTGCGTAGAAGACATAAGCTTCTTGTGGAATCAAAAACTATGCACGCATTGCAAGCAGAAAGAGTTGCACAAATACCAAAGAACTACTAAAGGTATTCATGGATTTGTGACAGGTAACAGGTTAAATTTAGTTCATCATTCACCACCACATAACATATGCAAAATGGCAGACTGCAATGTCAACAGTGTCAATAAACAAAAAAACCATGAACATCAATCTTGACTTACCTAAGACATTGAGGAGCAACATAGACTCCAGGAGAAAATGATTGAAAAAGCGATAGGTTTGTACGCGTGTCATGAGTGAACTTCACCTTTTTTCTGTAAAATATACATGATCATTTGAATTATCAGTAATGTTAATATTAAATAATTTTCCGGAGTTGCACTCATACAATCAAGATAAGTAAACACACCCATCTTCATAGTCAGGATTCAAGCCAGATGCTGCTTCAGAACCAATGGAAACAATATGAGCAGTGCGCATCTCATGAAGCTCTGGTATAACAATCTCGACTGTCTTTTGCAGCAAAGGGGAAAAGAAGAATTCAAAACAAAGAAAAATAATAAGCATACAGGCTTAAATGTGGCACGCGATATTAAGTAGGGCATAGAGGATAGAAGAAAATTATACCTTACACCCATGCGTTTCTAATAGGCGGTTGAGAAATTACCGTTCGAGGAACCTTGAAGGATGAACAGGGAGTCGACATTTTCAACTAGCTCCTTATCATTGGCACGTAAGTAAGTTTCCTTTTTCCGTCTCGTCTCCGATAGAATCAATCGACTCCTCATCATTTCCTCTGCATAATTGATTTCTCTAATTCCACACGAAAAATAGCAATCGAGCTCAGCAATGGAGAATTGGAAAGCTTCTTACCGATTCCTCAAATACTCCTTCATTCACCGCCAATCGAATCGTAAATTCTTCTTCAACTCACTCCACTCCTCCACCTCAGGTACCGATGATACTTCTATCACATTCGCCGCTCAATTTCATCAAATTTTCGTGCTACTACCATGCGATGCGAAATCCCCAACAGGAACAATTGGGAGAAATTGAATTGGGGAAGAACATTTCTAGGTGAGATTGTGAGATGATTGGGTCGATTTGGGATTTGGGTTGTGTGGAAGTGAGCCCAGCAAAAGTATCGATCAGTAATTGAAATGGGAAAGAAGGGTTTATGGCCGCTCAGGAGGAATTGAATTGGGGAGTAGGGTTTATGGAATTGGGGAAGAAAAAGGTCAATCAAAATTGAATTCAGATAGAAACGTGTTGTTGGATTTTATGAATTTCTATTAAAGTATTTTAAAATTGTTTTACAGATATAATAAAAAATATAAATTATTAAATTGGTTGAAACTTATGGGGTTATAAATGTACATTCAAGATTAGTTATTAAAAATTAAATAATGTAATATAAAATAATAACTTCGTACCAGTGCCACGTGGCATCAATCTAGTGGAGACCTATGCATAGGTCGGTGCGAAGGCGACCTGAGAATAGAAAGCCCCTACTAACATACTGTTGCTGTACTGATTTATGCAGAGAAGGAAAGTCATCGGTCTATTGTTTCGTCTGGTAGTTGCAACTTGGATTTAAAGAAAAAAAAACCATGATCTCAACAATATTTTCCATGATTTCAGGAATAAGTCCCATGATCTCAGGAGTAAATCAAATGATCTAAAAAATATGTCACATAATCTTAGAAATAAGTTCGATGGACACATACAAAAGTCCCCATGACCTCAGGAATAAGTCCCATGATATTAACAATATTGTCCATGATCTCAATAATATTACCCATGATCTCAACAAAAATTTTTGAAGCAGAAAAAAAAAAAAAAGCAGAGGGAAGCACAACATCTAAAAATTCCTCCATCATAGCTCGACATCCAAAAACATAACATGGACAGTAGACTGTCCAGCACCACTAGTACTACTTTTTGATACAAGTTAGCAATGATTCAGCAAATTTCCTCAACAATATTGCCCAGGATCATGGGCATATGTCCCATGATCTCAAGAATATGTCCTATGATCTTAATAATATTATCCAGGATCTCTGGCATATGACCCATGATCTCAGGAATATGTCCCATGGTCTTAATAATATTACCCAGGATCTTTGAAATATGTCACATGATCTCTGGCATATGTCCCATGATCTGAGTAATAAGTCCCATGATAGGAGTAATTACAACTTACAAAATCAACGGGTAACAAATTCCTATGGTACAAATAATTATTAACTTATACTAATTACTACTATTAATCATACTAACTAGTACTATTAACTTGTACGTACTACTACTACTAACAAATTTATACAAAACGACTTCTTCTTGCACGATTTTCGGTTTTCCATCCAACAATGATGCTTGAATCGCAACCTCATTATCCAAATACTGCACTTTCCTCATGTCCATGTTGACAACATAGCAATTGTAGTGCTCACCACATATCAACGGGAAAAAGAATTATAAAAAAACAGTTAAAAACTATAGTGAGAAAACAGTATACGATCTAGAAAAAACGGTACCTATAATCTCAAACTAAACATCCCATAATCTAAACCAGATCGCAAAAAATAGATAGAACTACAAAAAAAAAAAAAAAAAAAGTTAGAAACTACGTACAGTGAGAAAACAGTATACGACCTAAAAAACACAGTACCTATAGTCTCAAACTAAACATCCCATGATCTAAACCAAATATCCCATGATCTCAACCAAAAAACCCATGATCTCAAAAAGTAGACGCTACAAAAATTTTCCTGTTTAGTGATGGATTTATCCGTCACTAAACAACACCGATTCGTCACTAATACGTTTAGTGACGGATTAGTGATGGATAAGGGAAGTCGTCACTATATTGAGCGTCACTAAGATTTAGTGACGGATAAGCTAATCCGTGACGAATTAGTGACGGATAAAAAGGTTGACCATAGAATTAAAAAAAGATTAAAACATTCAATTTTAGTGACGGATAAATCTTATTTGTCACTGAAGTTAGTGACGAATAAACTTATCCGTCACTGAATTGGTTGATTGGAGTCACTAACTTCAGTGACGGATAAGATATATCCGTCACAGATTTAGTGCCGGATAAATCTTATCCGTCACTATTTCAATTGTTTTTATTTTTATTTCTTTTTCATTTATGTTTATTTTAATTTCTTTTATTCAGCCTACAATATATTAAAATATTTAGATGTAATTTTTAAAATAAAACATTTTTAAAATAAAACAAAGGGTGTTGCGAGAATCGAACTCGCGACCTCTCGCATTTAGCGAGAATCATACCACTAGACCAAACACCCGTTTTTTCGTTTTTCTTATATGTGCAGCTAGAGTAAGAGCGTGACAAGCAATTTCTCTTAACCGGATAATTACAAAAAATCTTAGAAAGTAATCAGATTGCTATCAAAGTCAATATATCATGGATGTGAATATTACATAACATGTGAAATCAGGAGGGAGAAAAGAATTAGTTGCATTTGATAGTCTACATTCCAACATGATTTCTCACGCACATATCTTAGCATGTCTTAAATATCAGGACAAAATTTAATCAACAGGTGGTGCCCGAAGGAAAAAAACCCATATAACAGATGGTAGCAAGAAGTAGAGTAGCGAGAAAGGAAACAAATATTACATGCATAACTGATTACAAGATCAGCAGACTTCAAATACTCTGCAATACTTGATGAGAATGTGAAATAATCTACAAAGACGATCCATCTTCACCAGAATGCTGAAAATGAAGTTGAACGTATACAGAGTATTATACTGGTGAATGGTGATTGACAGGTGAATAATGTGACAAGCCAAGCAAATAAGTAGTAAAGATGTCTTGAATCAGATAGACACATTGAACACCTTGTTAAAGTAGGACACTGACAATCCATGTAAGTTATGAGGCATATTTTCTCAACTAATCTCCATGAAGAAACCTCATGTACAACCTGTGCACAAAACAAAACGTGCCAAGAAATACAATAATTGTGAGCTGTGAATCTAAACACGACTACGTAATGCCCTGCATCCCACATCGCTTAAGAGTGATTGGAATAAATGGTATATATGTTAGACCACCACTCTCACATGGTATGAGGCCTTTTGGGTGATTCCAAAAGCAAATCCGTGCGGGCTCAGGCCCAAAGCGGACAATATCATACTGTGGAGACGTGTGTGGGACCGTCCAGGAGTAACCACGCCGGCCGGATTGGTCGGGTCGTTACAAATGGTATCAGAGCCTGGACCAACCCAAAGCCCGCACCGGGTGGACGGTTGGTAAAGGTGTTGGTCCCTTTAAACAACAAGAAAAGATTAGAGGGGGGGGTGAATAGTCTTTTCAAACTTTCGTAGTTTAAAACTTTCTCAGCAAGTGCTTATTACTTCTCAGTAATGAGTTTGCTGATACTTAACTTTCTCAGCAAGCGCAAGATACTTTGCAGTAACTCGGTTTGCTGATAATTAAAATCAGAGAGCGGAAGTCTTTGATACAATAAGTGCTCTTTCAGTAAGTAAAGGTTTCAGCAAGTGATGTGAGTGACTCAGTGTACAGACAGATATAATTTGCTGAAAACTAAATACAGTAAGTAAATCACACAAACACTTTTATAGTGGTATCTGAGAGTGGCGTAATCTCTCAACTAATCCACTTTGTCCTTTCTAGGACTGAATCCACTAAGATATGATTGAGGTTCCTTACAATTCCTATCTAGAGCGATTCAAACAGAAACCAAAGCACACTTGCTTCGTTTCCAACCTAATCTAGAGAACGCAACCTTGTTCTCCACCAAACTTGGTACTTTTAATCAGCAAAACTATGCTCGATTAAGTTCCCCCTGAATATCACGCCTGAAAGGGTGTATTTTCAGTTAGAGAGGTTCGGGATGAGATAACTTAATTATAACTTATTCAGTTACAACAAGTAATCTAAGAAACACAACTTTGAATACTTTGCAGTAGACAAGTTAGATTGTTTCTGGTGTCAAGACTCGTTCTTGTTCAAAAGAAAGAAAAAAACACTTAACTAATTTCTTAGTAGTGTAAACTCTACTTCTTCACAAGTAGCTTTTTCAAGCTTTAAGTCTTGGAACGGATCAATGGCAGTATAGAGAGTTTGAAGGTATGTGAGTTTCAGCACAAGTGAGAGTTTGATCACTTTGTTGACACCCTTCAACTCTATGCCGGATGACCTCTATTTATAGTGCAAGTAAGGAGCCGTTTGAATTTCAAATCCTAAGGCTTTTGTTCATTAACATGTCACTATCTTGCTTTTGTACTTTCAGCAGCGTCCTTGTTTGTCTTCTAGTCTTCATGTCCTTCGCGTGCAAGCTTTGTATTTAATGCATATTTGAATAGAATTCAAACAGTAACATTGGAGCGCAAATGCAAGTACTTTCAGCAAGAGGTCACATATGTTCCATCAGCAAGTGGTCAGTCTCAGTTTCAGCAAGCACAACCTACTCTGTCTTTCAGATTTTCACTTATGCAATGCTGTTGCTGAAGTTTCCACTTTCTGAGCAACATGTGCCTTTGTAGATACCAGTCTTCAGAAATCTTCTAATCTTCAGATCTTCAAATTCTTCAAGTCTTCAGTTCTTCGAAATCTTCAAGTCTTCAGATCTTCAAAATCTTCAAGATTCTGAGCGGTTCTTAATGCTTCAACAGCAGGAGGGGTTTGGTTTCTTTTTCTGGTACTTTTCTTTTCCCCCTTAGACATGGATTGCAACATCGGAGTGATGTGCAGAGAATAGAACTCATTGCAATTTTCAGCATGAGTGCTTAAGCTGTTATACTTCATGATGATTTGTTGCTGATCAGATGTCATTTTTGACAACTCATTTTGAATGCTCACCATGTTCTCTTCATGTCTTTTCTCTGTTGCGGCCTTCTCATCCATGAAAGTCTGAGCCTTCACGATAGCGGTCTTTGCGAGCTTAAGAGCTTGACTTACATCTTCTTCATAGCTTTTGTGATAAAGACTGATGTCTTTCTGAGCTATGGTCAAAGTAGTAGTGCGTCTCAGCACTGTAGCCAATATCTTTCCAAAGTCAAGTGGACTCTCAGCAAGCAATGCCTCATCTTCAGCTTTGCAGGCATCATGGACTTTCTTTAGTGCCAATATTCTAGGAGTAAACTCCTCAACTCTTGGGAACGACACTAGTTGTGGTGTCAAGGAATGAACTTTAAGTTCAGAAGCAAACTGATCATCCCGTATCAGCAATTCTGCTCTTAGACCATCGTCTAAATCATTGATGTAATCAGGAGGAGGAATCTGAACAACTTTGGGGTCTCGCTTGGATTGTTCATCCTCATTTTCTAACAAGTAGTCGTCATCCTCAGATTCATCAAGTTGAGCAACTTTAGAACCTTTTGCCAATTTTCAAGGCAACCCTTTTTCTGGCATATTCTTCTTCAGTATCAGCACCTTGCACAGGCGCTTGATTTTCAGCAGCAACAGGAGAAGGTTGAGATTCTTGCTGAGGTTGTGGTTGTTCAGCTTGCTGATTTTCTGGTTGAGCATTTTCAGCAGCTGTCAACTTTAATCATCCAGCATCAGGACTGGGACCTTGATTGTCATCATCATCTTCTTTCTTGTCCTTGGAATCTTTCCCTTCATCATCACTTGGATCAGTGGGAATGTTCTCATCTTCTTCCTCTTCATCATCATCGGTCAGAATTACTAGCTCAACGTGCTTGTATAAAGCAACACTTGTCACTTCCTCTTCCTCATTGATTTTGTGGGGATCAGCCACCACAGGTACAAATGAACCTTTGAGCATCACAACTTGTTCAGCTGGAGAGGCACTCTTGAATTTTGCCTTCATATTCTCTCTGATTTGAGCAATCAGATTCGAGCTCATTTGCTGAGAATATGTCATTTCTTCAGGGAGGATGGAGTGGACAAATGTTTCGAGCTTCAGCAGAGAAGATCTCTTTTTCTCGTTTGAAAGATGAAGATGGAGATCAGAGAAGTCCATTCGCCTGTATCTTTGCCAGTTGCTGACGGACTTAGCAACTTGTGACAAAGTAGTCCTTTTGAAGTTCAAGTACAGTTCCTCAGAACTTACTTGATGATCTTCAGTGATGAGTACCACTTCAGTGGTCTCCTTTTGAGCCTGAAAAAGAATGTTATTTAGATCAGGATTGGTTTGGAAAATTGTTTTAGAGTTCATATCTGAAACATGAATTACCTGCTGAGAGTCAGCAAGCTCATGTTGTACAATTTCCATTTCATGAGGAGCTTGAGTAGCATCCTCCATTTGTTCATCCTGAAATAAATTAGAGTTAGATACAAGTACTAAGCTGTCAAACTTAGTTTTATTACCAAAAACATTAACTACCTGCTGAGCAGGAAGTGTTGGTTCTGGTGCAGAGGCTTCAGCAACCATCTGACTTTGCATCTTGAGAAGTCTGTAGTGATAACATAATATTAGCAAAAAAATAAGTTTCAGAATTTGAAGGTTTACTGATGGTTGAATTAACTACCTGCTGAAGAAGGACAGGTTGTGGCTCAGTCCTTTTAGCATTAACAGTTTCTTCAGCTTCTTGGACTGTTTCTTCAGCAGACTTCTGGTTTTGCTCTGTTTGAGAAAGCTGCACGGTTTCAGCAATCTCCCTTGTCTCTGAAATGACAAGTTGAGCAGAAGCATCTTGATCCTTGAGCTCACTGCTTGTCATGAAGGCATCAATGGATTTGTTGGATGATTCTTCAATCTCCAACTCCATTTGTTGGCTTAAGGCTTCCAGTACAAGCTGGACTTTGTCAATTGATGTCTTGGGTGAACTTGGGCCAGTATTCTCAACATCACGAGATGTGTCGTTGAATAATGCTTCTTGTGTTTCAGCAACTTCTGGAACTGGAACCATTGCTGTCTCAGCAACTGGTCCTTCAGCAAGCGGGGTTTCAACAACTAGATGAGTTGCTTGTTCAGCAACCATCTTTTCAGCAGCATCAGCAAGTGCCGCTTTTTGCAGATCAGCAGCAATGTCACTTGCTGGTTCCATAGTTGGATCATCTAAATTAGCTACAATGTAGATATCTGGGACTTGGACAGGAATTTCATTTCCACTGCCTTGTAGTCTATTCACAGTAGAAGTATCAACATTAAGTTGATCATTGAAGGCTTCCGCAAACACTTCAATGTTGCTGACATAGGCTTCAGTAACTACCTTGCCAACATCTACTGGAAAATGCGTTTCAGCATTTGTCTGGGAATTGTCTGAGAGGTCTTGGACAACAGGGACTGACTTGCGAGCTAGTGTTTTCTTCCTTGTATTTTCGGTCCTTTTCCTCTTAGGTACGGGGTTTGCTAATGACGCTGCAGTCTGAGTGTCATCATCAGCTTTCCTCTTTTTCTTGTTAGATTTCTCCGGTTTCCCAGAGGCATCTATAGTTGCATTTTCAGCAACGGCTGTTGTACACGTACCTTGTTGATTTTCTACAGCAGTTTCATTTGTGTTACCACTACCAACAGCAGTTTCATCTCTAAGTTGCTGAGTGGTAACATCTGCAGCTGTTGTATACCTTTCTTGCTGACTTGTGCTGACAACATTTGCAGTTGCTGTCTTCTTTGATTTCTTGCCAGCAGTCTTAGGTACATTCTGCTTGTAGAATGATCTTCCCACATTGCATACAGACTTTTTAATTGGCAGTGGGTTTCTTAGCTGAATCCTGAAATGTTCAAGGATGTAGCACATCTTGATTCCATACATAACTGGAAAGGAAGGTGAGACTTTGTTGTCTTCTACCTTTACCTTAAACTTAGTAACACAATCAACAAGCCTGTTGAAAATGTACTTAGCCCAGTTAAGTTCTGTTTTATTCTCATGAATATGCATCAGCAGCGGCCATCTTCTTAGGCCTACTTGGTCAATTCCTCCAACTTGGGAGTCAAGAACTTTTATCAGTAGCAAAGCTACTAGACCAAGTGAATGGCAGAGATGCTTCCTCTTAACGTGCTTTGTCCAAGTCACGGGAGCAATCTCGCCTTTCTTCATTTTCTCATTTCTGACGTCACTGTAGAAAGCTTCTATTTCTTCGTCAGTGGCAGTGACGTCATCTGCAGTTCCAGTGGTTGGAATCTGAAATATCTCCGCTAAATCAGTCCATTTCAGGACGATTTGCGTGTTCTGAACTGTAGTAAAGATCACTTTTTCAGTGACTCCTTTACTATCAGTGAGGGACTGGATTTCTGCATTATTGTAGAATTCCATTGTATCAATCATGCTCACTTGCTTAGTGCGAGCAGAGATAAAGTGCATGAGGCCTTGTTGCTTGATGAACTCAAGTGCCTCTTCATTCTCGTCATTGAGATCTTGTTCATAAAAGTACCTAATGTACTTTTCCTTAGCAAAACCTCCCCATTGCATCAACATCTCACACTTTGCAGTGTCAAGATATGACGGAGTCATAGGTTTTTCTGAGATTCGGTCGTTTTTCAACACAACTTTCGTTGTGTTTGTAGCCGGAGTAGTCACCGGAGTAGTGCGTGTTTCAGCACTGTCAACCTTTGATGACTTTGAGGACTTGGAAGACTGTCTCTTGGGAGCCATTTCTTTTATAGAGCAGAAAAATATGTACGAAAAGAGATAGTTTGCTTTTTGACCGGAGGTACAGTAGATTCAGGCTAAAATTTGCAGAGAAAGGAAATGTGAGTTAAAGAATTTTGTCATTTCTCTAACTCCTTCTTTATATAGTGTCTCTGTTGTGTGAGAAACTCAATCGATTTGAGCTCTCAGCAAGGGTAAAACAGAGAAACACTGGAGTTAGTGGAGCCTTGCATTGAATGCGTAGTGGCCCACTAACTAAAACCGTCAGAGCACTCTCTCTCTTTGTTTTGTTAGCCGTTAGATAAGTAACTCCTTTTAATCAATGGCCACGATTGAATTTCATGTCATGATTATTACGAGTTTATCTGTGCCAGTTTAACGTCACAAATTGATTTTACCGAGTTTTAAGGGAATAGATTGCTTGCTGAAATAGACAAGAATCTTTTCAGCGAGTTTGAATTATCACTCTAGATACTTGTTGAAAGTTCCCCCTTACTTAGATATCTCGTATTTTTTTAAGTTTAAAAGATATTTCTGAGTTCCCGTATCAGTAAATATTTTTGTACTTGAGATATCGTTTGGTAAAATATGAGAGATGAGTTTTGCTCTTTTTCTGAGTTCCCATCTCAGAATATTCTCTTGATACTTGAATACCTGTTTCAGTATCTTTGATTGTCTGAAAGCCTGTTTCACCAATCCTTAAGGTTTTTCTCTTACTGAGTGCCTGTCTCAGCAAGTGATCAAGTTTCCTAACAAATACCCGTTTTGAAGGAATTACTTGCTGAATGCCTGTTTCAGCAAACATGTAGTGACTTATTATTTCTTAGAAGAAATCAGTGAATGAGGCTTTTACACAAGAATACTTTGGCTTGCTGAATACATGTTTCAGCATTCTGCCAGATGTATCCTTTATTGAGGTGGTTCAATCAATCCAAGGTTATACCTTAGCATTGCAAACCTATTATCCGGTAGGGGCTTGGTAAAGATGTCAGCAAGCTGATCATCAGTGCCTATTTTCACAACCTCAATATGTCCTTTTTCCACATGATCTCTAATGAAATGATGTCTAATATCAATGTGCTTAGTCCTAGAGTGAAACTTAGGATTTTGCGTGATAGCAATAACACTTGTATTATCACAAAAGATTGGTGTTTTCTTCGCAGAATTACCATAATCTCTTAATTGTTGCTGAATCCATAGGATTTGAGTTGTGCAACAACCAGCTGCAATGTATTCAGATTCAGTGGATGAATTGGCAACACAGGTTTGCTTCTTGCTGAACCATGATATTAATCTAGTACCCAAAAACTGACAAGTTCCAGAGGTACTTTTTCTATCAAGAGTTGATCCTCCATGATCAGCATCAGAATAACCAACCAATTCAAGTCCAGAATCTTTAGGATACCATAATCCAACATTGACTGTACCTTTAACATATTTCAGTATTTTAATTGCCTTTTTGTAGTGTGATTCTCCTGGATCAGATTGGAATCTTGCACACACACAAACAACATACTGAATGTCAGGTCTACTTTATGTTAGATACAACAAGGAACCAATGAGCTTCCTATACTTGTGTTCTTCAACACTTTTGTCCTCTTTAGTATAGCCCAATTTGGTACCAATCATAGGGATCTTTTCAGGTTTCTCATCCTCTTTGATCCTAAACTTTATGAGCATTTCTTTCGCATACTTTGCTTGATTTATGAAGATTCCATCTTTGAGTTGCTTGACTTGCAATCCTAGAAAATAATTCAATTTTCCCATCATACTCATTTCAAACTTGTTTGTCATGAGTTTGGCAAAATCATCACAAAGTTGCTTGTCCTTAGATCCAAAAATTATGTCATCCACATAAATTTGCACTAAGAGTATTTTACCATCATGGTTCATGGTAAATAAGGTTTTGTCAACTTCACCTTTCTTGAAACCATTTTCCAGCAAGAACTTAGCCAAGGTATCATACCATGCTCTTGGTGCTTGCTTTAGACCATATACAGCTTTCTGAAGCTTGTATACCATCTTGATTTCTGAGGGAAGTTCAAAGCCAGGGGGTTGTTCTAGGTAGACTTCTTCAGCAAGTTCACCATTCAAGAATGCACTTTTAACATCCATTTGGTAAACAATGAAATCATTGTGAGCAGCAAAGGCCAAGAAAAGCCTAATTGCATCCAATCCTGCGACTGGTGCATAAGACTCATCATAGCCCAATCCTTCAGTCTGACAGTAACCTTGAGCAACTAAACGTGCTTTATTTCTTGTTACTTCACCAGACTCACTCAGCTTGTTTCTAAACACCCACTTTGTACCAATAGCTTTCTTGTCTTCAGCAAGTGGCACAAGTTTCCAGACTTTGTTTCTTTCGAATTGCTCCAGTTCTTCTTGCATTGCCTTTATCCATTCAGAATGCTTTAAAGCTTCTTCTATGGTTTTAGGTTCAATTTCTGAAACAAAGCAAGAGAACAATGATTCTACTTCTACGACAGTTGCTTCTTCAGCAAGTCCATGAGTAGCTTTGGATCTAGTCACTTGACGTTTATTAATATCGCCAATCATATCCGTAGAGGGATGATCTATAATCCATTTATTAACAGGTTTTCTGCTTGTTGGATCTGGATATGTTTGCTCATCAGCATGTGACTCTTCAGTATGTGCTTGTTCAGTACTACTGAGATTTTGTGTCTCTGCTGAGATTGGTTCATCAGCAACTGCTTGTTCAGCATTGCTTGATTGAGGTGGTTCATCAGCAGGTACTGGAGGTTGCGTAGTTTCAGCAACTTCCAGAGCAACTGCGTCTTTTGCTGGAAATTCTTTGTCGTGAACTATATTTATCTTGTCATGACTTGGGGGAGAAGAGTCATTGTCAGAATCATCATTTAGTTCAATTGACTTGATTTGCCTAGCATTAGATTCAGTTCTTTGCTCATGTATGATTAACTTTTTCATACATTCTGATATTTCTTCTTCAGCAGGCACTCCTTGTGACTTTTCGTAGAATACAACATGCACTGATTCTTCAATCTTTTGTTCCTTTTTGTTGTAAACTCTATAAGCTTTACTATGCAAGGAGTAGCCGAGAAATATCGCTTCGTCTGCCTTTGGTTGAAATGTTCTTAGGTATTCTCTACCATTATTAAGAACGAAACACTTGCAACCAAATACTCTTAGATGAGTGATGTTAGGAGGTCTCCCAACAAATAATTCATAAGGAGTTTTGTTGTATTCCTTAGTAATCAAACATCTGTTTTGAGTATAACAGGCGGTATTAATCGCTTCAACCCAATAAGCCTCACTTATTTCAGTGTCAGCAAGCATTGTTCTTGCGGCTTCTTTCAGGGTACGATTCTTCCGTTCAGCAACACCGTTTTGCTGTGGTGTTCTTACTGAGGATAACTGATGTTGAATACCTTTTGAGGTACAATATTCAGTTATGTACTGGTTTACAAACTCAGTACCATGGTCTGTCCTTATGACTTTTACCTTGTCATTTTTCATGACTTCAAGCTTATTCAGCAAGTTAGGTATTTCAGTCTTGGTTTCAGATTTGTGCTTGATGAATACTACCCAAGTGAATCTTGAATAGTCATCCACCACGACCAGACCATACTTCTTACCAGCATAGCTTGTTGAAGAAGATTCAAACAAGTCCATGTGCAAGAGTTGTAAAGGTTTTGTAGTTGACGGTACTGCCTTGTTCTTGAAAGAAGATTTGGTTTGCTTTCCTTGCTGACATGCATTGCAAACATGTTCAAGAATGCGTCCAGTGGAAACCCAAGTCTTAAGTTTTTCAACTTTGACTTGTTTTCTACTTGCTGAGGAACTAGGAGGTTTTGAGCTGAAAGACTTTTGACTTGTGCTGGTCAAATCCACTTTCTTAGGCTTGATTTTCTTCATCTCTTTGAAGTAACTTTGCTGACTTTGCTTATACTCATGAAAAAGTTGACTTTGCTTGGTTTTGAAACCGAGTCCACTTTTCGGAGAATGCTGAGCTTTCGTGTCAGCAACCTTACTTGATTCAGGTTTGTCAGCAAAGGTCTTCTGATTACTTTTAGTAATCTTGCCTTTAGACTTAACAACTTGCTTTTCAGCAACTTGTTTGGCGGAATGCTTCACAACATCCTTCTTCTTTCCAGTTTGCTTCTCAGCAACCTGTTTTCCTTTTAAAGTCTTGTTACTTTGAGTAGCAACATCGGGCTTTATGGTCATAGGTACTTGATTGCATGTTTCAACAACCTTAGATTGACCAAACTGATAGAGTTTTGGTAGACCACTATCAGTAGCACGTACAAAGGAAATTGGTGATTTATCTTTACTCAAGATTTCTACGTCATCACCTTCGTACGTTGCTCCTAAACCTTCTTTCTGAGATGGATCTCTCAATAAGAATTTAGTTCAGTTAGCGTATTACTTGCGTCAGCATAAGATTTGAAATTGATTTTCATCTTTTTCATCTCTTGGATTTCAACAAGTAACTTTAGAATTGAGGACTGATATTCTTCCAATTCTAATGCCATTTGAGAATTCTTCTCTGTAGCTTCAGCAATCAACTTCTTAAGACGCCTTATTTCAGCATCCTTTTCTTCTGTCTCTTCCTTCAGCAAGACATACTTTTCAGTAGTCTGCTTGGTCAGAGTTTCAGCAATCTGTAGTTTCTCTTGCTGTTTGCTCAGAGTTTTCTCAAATCTTTCGATTTCTCCTTGAATCTTGTCAAGGTCAATCTCGTCTTCACTTTCTGAGTCTGAGTCAGAGGTAGGGTTTTTTACCTGACTGGCCATGAGGCAGAATTCATAGTTTGACACATCTGGATAAGCTTCCATAGCTATTCCACTAACTTCTTTGCCAATCTCCACGTCTAGAGTGGCTTCTTCATCGTCAGTGTCTGAACTTTCATCCTCACTGTCTTCGGAGCTAGTATCAATACACAATGCATCGATTTTTGCTTGAAGCTTCTTCTTTTCTTCAGCAATAAAAGCTCTTTTGAACTTCTTCTTCTTTTCAGCAGATTTGCCTTTCAGCAAAGGGCAATTAGCTTTGAAGTGTCCAGGCTTCTTGCAGTAAAAGCATAGATCATTTCCAACTGCAAGTTCTTCTGATGAGGTTGCTTGCTGAGCTTGCTTGTTCAGTGAGCCAGTCTCATTTTTGTACATATGGTAATTGTTACCAAGATGCTTTTTCAGCTTCTCTTTTGCTTTTCGCCTTTCAAGTTCCTTACTGATGAAATTCTTCATATTTTTAACAACCAAAACGTTTTCATCAGCAGACTCTTTATCATTCTTCTTTTCAGAAGATGACGGCTTTGCAGCAAGAGCAATGTTTTGCGATTTTTCAGCAAACACATTTTCTCTTTGCTTTGTCTCATAGTTGACAATAGCAAGATGAGAGAACAACTCTGTTGGTGTAATGTCTCGCATTCCTTGATTGTAATAGAAATTCTGAGTGTGGATCCATTCTTGATTCAGACTTCTGATGATGGTTTTCACCTTCTCAGAATCTGAGTAAAGATTTTCAACACCTAAGGCTGCCATTTCACTAACAAGAGTTGTGAATCTGAAATCCAAGTCTTCCAGTGACTCGTTTGTACCTTGCTTAAAGTTTTGAAACTATAATTTAAGTACTTCAAGTTTGTTTTCCTTGGTTTTGTCAGATCCAGCACAAAGATCTTGAACCATTTTCCAAGCTTCTTTTGCAGTCTTAGCACCCCACAGTTTGCACTGTATGGTATCCGGAGTTGATCGAATGATGATGTTTCTTGCTTGGCCATCAAGACGGAATCTCTTAGCTTCGTCAGAAGTCCATTCCTCTCTTGGTTTTGGCACAACCGTATCTGATGGTTCGCCTAAGATAGTTTCCTTTCCAGCTTCAGTGGTCTTGTGAGGGAAACTCCTTTCAACCTTAGTGATCTTGATAGGTCCATCATTAATGACGGTGACCATCTCATCACTAATGGCCTCAAGATGTAGCATCATGTTGTTTCGACATTTTTCGTAATTTTCCAGCTTCAGCAAGGGAGCATCTCCTAAAGACATCCTGTCAGCAAAGCACTACCAAACTGATCAAGTGAGAGTGATTTACGGAAAGCACCTAAGGGGATCTAGGTTCAGTGCTGAAGGTTAAAGAACCTCCAACTCTGATACCACTTGTTGGTCCCTTTAAACAACAAGAAAAGACTAGAGGGGGGGTGAATAGTCTTTTCAAACTTTCGTCATTTAAAACTTTCTCAGCAAGTGCTTATTACTTCTCAGTAATGAGTTTGCTGATACTTAACTTTCTCAGCAAGCGCAAGATACTTTGCAGTAACTCGGTTTACTGATACTTAAAATCATAGAGCGGAAGTCTTTGATACAATAAGTACTTTTTCAGTAAATAAAGGTTTCAGCAAGTGATGTGAGTGACAGTGTACAGACAAATATAATTTGCTGAAAACTAAATACAGTAAGTAAATCACACAAACACTTTTATAGTTGTATCTGAGAGTGGCGTAATCTCTCAACTAATCCACTTTGTCCTTTCTAGGACTGAATCCACTAAGATATGATTGAGGTTCCTTACAATTCCTATCTAGAGCGATTCAAACAGAAACCAAAGCACACTTCCTTCGTTTGCAACCTAATCTAGAGAACGCAACCTTGTTCTCCACCAAACTTGGTACTTTTGATCAGCAAAACTATGCTCGATTAAGTTCCCCTTGAATATCACACCGGAAAGGGTGTATTTTCAGTTAGAGAGGTTCGGGATGAGATAACATAATTATAACTTATTCAGTTACAACAAGTAATCTAAGAAACACAACTTTGAATACTTTGCAGTAGACAAGTTAGATTGTTTCTGGTGTCAAGACTCGTTCTTGTTCAAACGAAAGAAAAAAACACTTAACTAATTTCTTAGTAGTGTAAACTCTACTTCTTCACAAGTAGCTTTTTCAAGCTTTAAGTCTTGGAACGGATCAATGGCAGTATAGAGAGTTTGAAGGTATGTGAGTTTTAGCACAAGTGAGAGTTTGATCACGTTGTTGACACCCTTCAACTCTATGATGGATGACCTCTATTTATAGTGCAAGTAAGGAGCCGTTTGAATTTCAAATCCTAAGGCTTTTGTTCCTTAACATGTCACTATCTTGCTTTTGTACTTTCAGCAGCGTCCTTGTTTGTCTTCTAGTCTTCATGTCCTTCGCGTGCAAGCTTTGCATTTAATGCATATTTGAATAGAATTCAAACGGTAACATTGGAGCGCAAATGCAAGTACTTTCAGCAAGAGGTCACATATGTTCCATCAGCAAGTGGTCAGTCTCAGTTTCAGCAAGCACAACCTACTCTGTCTTTCAGATTTTCACTTATGCAATGTTGTTGCTGAAGTTTCCACTTTCTGAGCAACATGTGCCTTTGTAGATACCAGTCTTCAGAAATCTTCTAATCTTCAGATCTTCAAATTCTTCAAGTCTTCAGTTCTTCGAAATCTTCAAGTCTCCAGTTCTTCGAAATCTTCAAGTCTTCAGTTCTTCGAAATCTTCAAGTCTTCAGATCTTCAAAATCTTCAAGATTCTGAGCGGTTCTTAATGCTTCAATAGTTTGTTTGTAAAAACAAAGTACATCATCAGCAAATGCTTCAATAGGTTATTTTCTTTTCAGAAAACAAGATACATCATAAGCTAAATCTTCAATAAGTTATTTACTTTTCAGAAAATAAAATACATCGTAAGCTAAAGCTTCAATAAGTTATTTTCTTTTCAGAAAATAAAATACATCATAAGCTAAAGCTTCAATAAGTTATTTCTTTTCAGAAAATAAAATACATCGTAAGCTACAGCTTCAATAAGTTATTTTCTTTTCAGAAAATAAAATACATTATAAGCTAAAGCTTCAATAAGTTATTTTCTTTTCAGAAAATAAAATACATCGTAAGCTACAACTTCAATAAGTTATTTTCTTTTCAGAAAATAAAATACATCATAAGCTACAGAACCAACCTATCTAGCATCTAATCTAAGTCTTCAGCAAACGTTCCTCTTTTACAATGTCCTTAAAATTCTAAATTCCTATGGACCTTAAGAGTACTAGTTACTGGACTTTCCTTAATTTAGCATGGTTAATTGCTCATCAAAATTACAAGTTTCCTAACAAAAAGTTATTGTCACTTTGTCACCCCCACCACTTAAGGCGCTCGACGAGGACGTCGAGGCTTTAAGGGGGGTAGTTTGTAATGCCCCGCATCCCACATCGCTTAAGAGTGATTGGAATAAAGGGTATATATGTTAGACCACCACTCTCACATGGTATGATGCCTTTTGGGTGATTCCAAAAGCAAATCCGTGCGGGCTCAGGCCAAAGCGGACAATATCATACAGTGGAGACGTGTGTGGGACCGTCCAGGAGTAACCACGCCGGCCGGATTGGTCGGGTCGTTACATATACTATCAGCCGATCTCACAGCTCTCACATCCAAAAGGCACTTTTGACAATATATACCCAACTACAGCAAAATCCTACTGCCGAACTAGAACTTGAACTCAATAAAGCATCATATCATCGAGGAACGAAAGTTGTTAATCAAATGATCAAAAGAAGTGGACTTTATATACATACCTTTGTGGGAATGTAGGATCCACAACCCATTTGAATGAGAAGATGGGAGAAACCCTTTCCGAACAAAGCTTAATTAAATTCCTTGGTGTCAACAACTCCTAACCAGTGAATCGAAACAAGTCGTTCCCACCATCATAAAAAAATTGTAGTAGGCATAGCTAATTTCAAACTGTATATTCAACATAAGGTTCAAAACATCAAGAGCAAAAAGAAATGGAAACATAGTCACATTCTGAATTTTATCCATACAACCACATAAATCATACTTATCAAAGTTTTTAAGTGATAATTTCACAGATTAGAGAATTAATACCACAATCATGAACTAGTTGACTAGTTGTAATCTATGGGCAAGGGGTTTATAAATGGATTTAAATCCTAGTTTGTACGATGTTCCTTTTAGTCTTAATAATGTTAGTTTATACTAAAGAGCCAGTAACTAGCTAATGTTGTTATTCTCAAAGATACTATACTAATCTGGATTAATTGATAGGTACCATTCATTCTCTTCCATAGATTATTGGTGAACAAAAACCATATTAGTGAAGTTATTCATACAAATTTGTCAAAATTCAAGCACCAATCAAGAAAATTCCATTACAAAACTGTGCATTAAAAATCCCCAATAATTAGGGTTGAACAAGATACCTCGGAGAGAGTAGATCTGAAAATGACGAGGATGGTGCTGGTAAGCGGCCCGCTGGTGGGATCGTTGACGGTGGGTGGTTGGATGAGCGGCGGCGGGTGGTGGGATGAGCGGGCGTGGCGGCGGCGGCGGGTGGTGGGAGGATGAGGAGGTCGATTTTGGGGGTGGGGCAGGAGGATGTCGACTGTTCTGCTTTCAGTGGGAGGCGAAGCAATGGTCGGTGGTGGGCTGTGGTGGTGGTCTGGAAGATGAAGAGAATAGAGAAGGGAGAGAGGGAAGCAGAGAAGACAGATGTATGATCGATCTATCTAAATATCGGATCTTTAATATTAGTTTGTTTGTTTTTATTAATTTTTTTAATTTAGTGACAGATGACGACCGATCCATCACTAAATTTAATTATTTTTCTTTTTGTAAAAAACGGTAGTGACGGATAAATTTATCCGTCACTAAAATTAATATTTTCCACCATTTTTCAATCCATGGTCAACTATTTAGTGACGAATAAGCTTATTCGTCACTAATTAGTGACGGATAAGCTTATCCGTCACCAAGTAGTGACGGTTTATTGACGGCTTAGTGACGAATGGAGCTTTTTAGCTCCATTCGTCACTAATCCGTCACTAAACGTAGCGATTCGTCACTAATTTAGTGACGGATAACATTCATCACTAAAGCCGTCACTATTACAGAAAATTCTTGTAGTGGATAGAACTACAAAAAAAAAAAAAAAAAAAAAAAAAAACAGTTAAAAACTACGTAGAGTGAGAAAACAGTATACTACAATCTAAAAAAACACAGTATGTATCGGTTTTTAAAAACAATTAAATTTCTTGAAAAGATAAAATCAGAAATAATTTTAAAAGTAACGGTCGGCAATAAATGTCATAACAATATTTGGCGCCACATCACTAACAGAATCAAGTAAAATCCAACGGTAACTTAGAAGTCAAAATAGAATAACGAGTAGTGAAGAAAGTAAAAAGTTTCATCTTCTTATTTTAAAATCAAATCCCCAGAGACATCCCAGACCCTTCTCTCAGTCGCTGGCATCCTACTCGCGTGCATCCTCAGTAGTATCTGGAAGGAAGAAATTTTTGAAAACAAAGAGAGCGTGAGATAAAGGATCTGATGAACGTGTATTTTACACTTTCATTTGAGTCTTTTTCACCTATTTTAGCTATCATCTATGTTAATTTAGCTATATTTTAGTGCATTTTATTAGAATAGTGTCACGTTTCCCTTTAGTTTGTATTTTACAGGTTTTGGGTGAAAAACGAGATTTTCCGGGCAATTATATTGAAGTAGACAAGGAATTGGTATTCCGAAGGCCTAATTGGAGTATCTAGAAGATTCCGAATAGGATTTGAAGTCTAGGGGTCGAGTCTGAAGGCTAAAAGGTCACTAGAAGGCAAAAACCGAGTCCGAAAAGGAAAAAATATCCAAAAACGCGTCGAAAACGCATTTCAACCGACAGAACCTCCCGGGCGAGTCACTCGGGACGTGGGGCGAATCGCCCGGTGTGTGGGGCCACTCGCCCCACACCTGCCGAATGCCTATATATAGTTGCTCAGTTTTCTCCGTTTTTCATACTTTTCCAGACCTTTTTTCTCTCACCTTTCTCATTAGTTTTAGGTAGGAATTCTCCAGAGCCTGTTCTGGGGATTCTTAGCTTAGGTGATACTTTTTCTTAGCGTTTTAGAGCTTGTAAGATCGCGATTCTTCGGAGATTGACAACCTTCGGTAACATTGTATCTTACAGTTTTTCTATTTACATTTATTTTATCTTTCAACATGTTTTCATTCAATCTTGCTATGATTTCTGTTTATTGCATGACATCTATGAGTAGCTAAACTTCTCGTTGGTGATAGTATGTGATTTCTTAGCGAAGGGTTAATAATTTTGCTAATGGCTATATCGCGCATTATAATTTGAGTTATTGCTTTATTTCTTTGATCTATCTAAAACCTCTATCTTCGTAGTGTTGAATAATAACGGAACACAATTGGACAATTCATTGATCAAAGATCTACATGCAAAACCGAGTACTTCATGCATGATTATTAACCTGCTAAGCTTTGAATGACCATACTATCACCAGCCTCCATTATCTGATAAGAAAAACCTTTGCTAAGTAGTTTGTTGATTTTATATTCTTAAGTTAGATTAGATAAAGCTAGTTATAGTCCTTAGAGATCGACACTCGAGGTTATTTTACTGCTACACTACGGTTTTCGTTGTAGTTGTGAATTGCCTTTGGCTCAATACAAATTTATTTGATTAATTAGAATCTGACAAGTTCTAAACCAGTTCATCAAATTGGCGCCGCTGCCGGGGACTATACTCATTTTTTCTGTTTAGCTTTTTTATATTTTCAGCATTCAATTCCTAGTTCTAGTAGTTTTTATTTTCCTATTTAATCTCTCTCTAATACTCCTTTTCTAGCTTGGTACAGATAGTGTATGCGACATACACGATCTAGAGGAACACCGCTTGCTGATTCAATTGCTGAGATCGACACAGACTACCACCAAAGAAGGCGACTACTTTGAAGGCGTGAACTAGAGGAAATAGAGGATACCGATTTCTCTGAATCTCTACACATTCTTTTCAAGGAAATCGACGGAATGGCAGAAGCTAGACCACTGAAAGCATGGGTTCAACCCTCCAAGGATCGTATGAGGGGATCGGCGATTGTTCTTTCGTCTGCAACTCGTGATCTGGAAATCAAGAACCACGCGTTCTAACAACTTTCGAGGTTCTATGGCTTAGCAAGGGAAGATGTGATGGGGTACTTGCACGATATCGATGATTTTGTCAACCAACTCCCACGACCCGAAGCTGAAATAACAACGGATGAGTTGAGGATGAAGGTTTTTGCTATGGGGCTTGGCGACAGAGCCAAGTCAAGGTTGAGTTCTCTACCGGCGGGCTCGCTGGACACTTGGGAGAAGGTTTTTTCAGCTTTCATGGAAAAATACTTCCCTCACACCTTGACTACCGCGCTTAAGGCGCAAATCACTGGATTCAAACAGGACTATGATGAGACCATCTACACCGCGTTTGAAAGGTTCCAAGACCTCATGAACAAGTGCCCTCACCATGGTTTTGAGCTTTCAGATCTAGTCCAACACTTCTACAATGGACTAACGTTCGAGAACCAACAAGTGGTGGATTTCCAATGCTGTGGCAATATTTGGGAAGAAACCGCAGAAGCCGTCTGGGCAGTTTTTGAAAGGCTTGCTAAGGGTTCAAAATTCAAGGACCCAAGAGCAATGGTTAGGAGACGTGGACCTGAAGCTCCACCTACTCAAGAAGCCCCTATGTATTAGGGGAATGGGGATCAATTCGAGTGCTTTACCAACGAATTGAAGCAAGTCCTCAAGAGCACCACTGGAACATCTGTATCAAACGAAGTTTGCCGAATATGCAAGAACTATGGGCATGGGGCTCATATGTGTAGATCGGAGCTTGCATATGATGATGGCAACTGGGTTCAAGGAGGCGAAGAGGAAGCCTTTTCTACGGACTTTGGTACTCAAGAAGCTAGATACGGACAAGACGGTAGGAATCCTCGAGGTGGATTTTGGAGAAGAGGATTTCGGAACAATCAAGGATACGCACCGGCTAGCCAAACTTATGGCCCTAACCAAGACCTAGTAGGCTTAACTATGGTAATGATCATTGCGAAAATTCCGCTCCGACAGAGCAATCGAAGTCGAAGACAGCTCTACTGATGGAGAACTTGCAAAAGATGGTTGATCACACCCAAAGTTTTCTCAAACGTTATGAAGAAGATTCCGATAAGACTAGGGCGAGGCTTGATCGATTGGAAGAGAGCACTAGGCTTGCCCATCAAAAGATGCAAGAGTTGATCGACCGAGGAGCAAGTAGGGAGCAAGGGAAACTACCTAGCAACACTGAGAAGTCGATGTCCATTACCTTGGTGGGTGATCTACCTGTTGAAATCACCATCAAGAAGGTTGCTAAGTGTGAGTGTTGCAAGAATGAAGAACCTCCACTAGCCAAGGAAGAAGAGAAGGACCTTGGTACTGATGAGAGTGAAGAGGAGCAAGAGGATCCCGAGCCACTCCCTCAAAGTTTCGACGTCAAGGTCGGGATTGGTGAACTTGAAGATGTCCGTGCTACACTAGACACGGGATCCTACTCTAATGTGCTCCCGATGAATGTGTTTGAGAAGAGTAGCCTTGGAAAACTATCTGAGCATAAGGCTATTGTGCAACTGGCGGATGGATCCTTTGTGAGACCCGAAGGCGTTGTGAAGAACGTATTGGTTAAGATTGGTGAAGCTTCTGTATACACAAATTTTGTAGTTATGCCGGCGTCTACACCTGGGATGGGGGATGTTGTTCTATTGGGGCGAACGTTCTTGACCAAGATACGCTCCGTGATAGACATCTGCCGAAGGACTTGCACCATTGAGGTGGATGGCAAGCGACATGTGTTGCGAGCCATATCTGATCCACCTGATCACTTCAATGCTTCTCACACCATTAACTACTGTGGTCTTGCTGTCTATGTTCATTCTTATTCACAGGTTCGTGGCATGAGGAGAAGATCCATGAAGGGGAAGTCTAGTACCCTCAAGAAGAAGAGCTAGGCGCAAGAACGAGTCGAGTCAAAGACTATAAACAATGGCGCTATCCGGGAGCCAACCCGGAGTTTTTATCGCTTTTTTACTGCTTTTTTGCATGCATTCATACATTGAACAATTTGCTTTTCATATGTGAATTTGTTCGTCTCTGTGTCATATGTGCTTATGTTTGTGTTTGAGTGAACTTTTTCGAGTGGTTTTATGAGTAAAATGGTTTTCGGGGATTAAAAAACCGTGTTTTTTCGAAAGTTTCGTCTCCCCACCTCAGGAGGTGGGGGGCGAATCGCCCCACATGTCCAGAGAGCTCCGCGCTCTCTGGACGTGCGTGATGAACGTATTTTTGACGCGTTCATCTTGTCTTTTTTACCTTATTTTGCTACCTTCTAGCCTTGTTTTTTGGTTAGTTTTGTAGAATAGTGTCACGTTTTGTGTTTTTTGCATTTTCAGGCACTTAGGTACGAAACGGTGTTTTTGGAGCTAAAAACGAAGCATTTTGGATGAAAAATGACCCCGTTGAAGTTCCTTGATCTCCGTGGACATTTTCGTGAGTGTCCTTAGTTCGAGTTAAGCCAATAATCACATTTTTGAGAACTTAGCCTTACCTTGGAAGCAAATTCAAAAGTTCGGGTGGAAGTTTTGGAGTCGTTCAAGTGTTTATGGTTGACACAGCCTAGCCATTTGGCCATAAATTTTTCATACAGCATTGTATTGACCTCAAACCAACTTCCACGCGTATCTAACTCAAAGAGTTATCCAACGGTATATTACACGCTCCGATCCGACATCGTATGAGCCCTGTAGAGCGAGTTAAAGTCAGGCGGAAATTTTGGGCAGATTCACTGGAATTCCAGGCGAAGCGCTTGGCCCCTGTCAAGCCCTTCGCTTGCCAAGCTAAGCGCTTGACAGAAGCCAAGCCCTTCGCTTGGACTCAGATCCAGGTCGCGATTTTGGCATTAAAACTCGATTTTCAGTTATTTTTTCTCATTCCTTTCACTTTGTAATTGCTGGGGAGAGCTCTTTGAAGCTCCATAGCTCAGACCCATTATCTAGAGGCTTGATTATCATCAAGAAAGACGTGATTACATTCAATTTCATCTTCATTGTATCTTGATCCGTGAGATTTGGGCATTCCACCGTCTCGTGACAATCGGTGGTAACTTGTATCAATTCTCCTTATTTTGATTCTGATTATGAATGTTTGTTATTGTTATTCGTATATGATGTTGTTTGTTTCAAGATCCGTTATGAGTAGGTAATTCACGATTGTTGGTGGTAGAATGTGGACATGATAGCTAGGGTTATGATTATGCTTGTTGTGCTTTGAACCATTGCGTAAGATCTAAAGTAGCCAATTACAAATCTTCGAATACAAGGTAGTGACAGCCCTTATGGTCGCTTAATACTTCTAGATCATCCATACAATTGGGAGTAGCCAATTCCGTATTTTCGAATGCAAAGCATGTGACAACTTTGTGGTCAATTAATACTTCTCTATTGTATGTTTAAATGTTCATAGCATGATAGCAAGTTGTAACCCATGGTTTGTCATGTCCACTAAGCTACCACCAACATTTTTCTCTATTTGATTTCATCTTCCACTTGATAGTTTCTGATTTGCATGAGTGCTTGGTTTAATCACACAAACTTGCTTGTTGGTTGATTACAATTGTTACGCACTAAACAAAGCTACGTTAGGTCCCAAGAGAACGACACTCGGGAACATCTTACCGCTGCACTAAATCTTTTGTGTAGTGAATAAGTGTTCTTTGGCTACAAACAAATTTAATTGGTGAAAAAACGACATCATCAATTTGGCGCCGTTGCCGGGGACTTAACTTTGGTTTAGTGTTTAACTTTTGTTTCTTACCAACTTCACTTTCTTATCTCATTTCTTTCCCCCTATTTCTTTGTTACTTTGTGTGCTTGTGCTCTTGGTTGAGTTTTGTATATATCATAGTATAGCTTTTTGCTTTTGTTGCGGAACTACTCCTTTTGGGCTTGTCTTTGTGTGTTTAGGATTTCATGAATGACTTGCATTGTGAAGCTGGTGGGGACAATGATGGAGATGCTTATAGAAGCATTTGTTCCAGTTGTTGTATGGAAAACCTGGAAGGTCTTGTATAGCCTTGGATAAAGATTGCAAGAATTTTTATGTCGACCCTTCGTACTACTCCATCCTTCCCACATACGATGGATTTGGGAATCCTAGAGAATTCTTGGAGACATTTGAGTTCGGTGTGTTGAGGCTTCCTTGTATGAATGAGGAGAGAATTCTTCTATCACTTGAACATATTTGCATATGCACGTTTGGTGGAGCTATGAGAGGACCGGCTAAGGAATGGCTTACGTATCACCAAGAAGGATCATTGAGAGCCTGGAACGAAATAGCTAATAGTTTTCTGCGTTGGAATTCTATGCATTTCATGCCATGGACGTCTCGCTTCGCCACCCCACCACCGGAAGTTTCCATAGTTGATAAAGATGAATGTGGCGAAGAGTATATTGATGAATCCTCTTCAGATTCAAGCGTTGTTTGCACACCATTACTTGAAGATGGACTGATTCCGGAACTAACCGGCTTGGATATTTCTGAGATGGTTTGCGCGGGAGAAGAGACATACACGTTCATCCTAGAGAGGACTTCCATAGAAAGCTACTTCCGGAGTTTTGATCCACTTTTTTCTTTTTATTTTCCCTCTGATTCCTTTAGTTATTTCTTAGATTTTGATTTTGTTAATTTAGTTGATTTTTATTTTCAGGGAATCATGGATTTGCTTGAGGACTTGAGGAGAGGAGCCAAAGATGGTTCCCAAGATGCAAGGAGTAATGGAACGAATGCACGAGATTCGTTCCCATTTGATAATGGATAACCTTTGTGGTATTTCTTTGCATGTAGTTTAGTTTTTCTTTTTTATTGCTTTTGTAGTTGTGGCCTGTGAGCTTTTTATCGTGATTCGTTTAGTCTAGTGTTTGTCTTGGTGCCTTAGGTGATTAAGATAGGAAAAAACATCGAAAATCTGGAAACAGAGCCAAGCGAAGCGCTTGGAAGGGCCAAGCGGTCCGCTTGAATCTTCAGTAAATCAAAAAGTTTACTGGAATTTCAAGCGGAGCGCCTGGAGCCTCCCAAGCGCTCCGCTTGACAAGCGGACCGCTTGGCTCCCGCCAAGCGGTCCGCCTGGACCCTGTACCCAGATTTTCCTCGTTTTTTCCATTCTTCTCGCCTTTGCGCACCCGTTTTCACTTGTTTCTTGAGTCTTTTCAGGTACTACTTTTTTATAGGAGTTGGACACGAACCTTTATATCAGGGAAGTGTACTTTCAATCCAATTTTTCCTTTCTTGTCAACTTTTCTTTACTCGAGAACGAGCAAAAGTTTAGGTTTGGGGAGGGGTCATTGGATTTTCAGTACTATGTGCTCTTTTGGTTTCGTACATGCCTGTTGTCAGCTCAAGTTCTTGTGATTTGTCGTGTTTTTCAGTTTTTGCATGCATATCATCCCTAGATTAGTTGTTGCACGTTGTTGTGTGTGGAGTTTATTGCCAAATCTTTTGAACTTTTTTATTGAGTAGACTAAGTGTTTATGACCATTGATCATATGTTGCATCACTTTGCAAGTAGTTTGAGGCTTGTCTCGCTTGGTTTGTCACATTCGCATGTGCACTAGTTAAGCTTAGTAGTCTCGACATCACCTTGAGTGGTATTTCTTCTGCTGCGGTTCACGATGGCCTTATGAAATGATGCACGTTTGAGTCTATGGTTGTAACCCGTGTAATTATGTACGTAAGAGGCGACAAGTTCTTCACCTCGATTAGAGATTGCCAAATGCCTAGGAAGGAGGTAGTGTGAGGTGTGTGATTCCTTGTAGTAGACCTATTCTATCGAATAGGTTTGGGGAGGGGGTTGCTTCGTTATACTTGTCTTTCGTCTTTGAGTCGTTGTAAAGTTTTCTTTTCTTTTTCTTTTTGTTTTGTGTCCCAACCTATTCTTTCGAATAGGTTTGGGGAGGTGTTTTTGACACTTAGTACTGCTGCTTGCTTCTATATAAAAAAAAAAAAAGAAAGAGAAAAAGAAAAGAAGAAGAAAAGAAAAAGAAATATAAAAAAAAAGAGAAAAGAAAAAAAAAAAGAAGGAAATAAAGAATAAAACCCAAAAAGCAAAAGAAGGGTCGTTGCAAGCCAAAAAGCAGTCTAGTAAAGTGTCAAGTGTCATGTAAATATTTGTTATTGTGAAGTTATCGAGTTGTAAATTCTATCTTTCGTTTCGTGTCGCCTTTGTCCAAGGCCTGTTCTTGACCACCCTCGTCTTGCTATTCAAGAAGTGGTTGAAGGAGACTCATTCATTGAGAGTCTGGGTAGAATAGGGGAGTGTTATCTTTCTAGGGAACCCTCCTTCGTTTGATGAGAGCCAGTATTGGTTCGCCTTCTCTTGAGGAAAAGTCTCGCTTGGTGAACAGTAGTAAGGCCTCGGTTTCATAGGCACAGGCCAATTGTAGTATGATAATATGCATCATTGTGTCGTCACTGACCAGGTCCAGGTAGAAGATGTTATGAGAGACTCCTTTGCTTAACAAGGTGCACATGAGAATGTGTATATTCGCAATCAAGGCATTCTTCAACCTACTTGCATGTCATGTTCATATGGTTTTATTCATAAGCATTTGGTAGATTCAATAGATTAGTTCAGTTTACTTGGCATGAGACTTCTTTTGTGTTGCATTTAGGATAGTTTGTTGCTTGAGGACAAGCAAAGGTTTGGTTTGGGGAGTTTGATGAACGTATTTTTGACGCGTACATCTTGTCTTTTTTACCTTCTTTAGCTACCTTTTAGCCTTGTCTTTTGGTTAGTTTTGTAGAATAGTGTCACGTTTTGTGTTTTTTGCATTTTCAGGCACTTAGGTACGAAACGGTGTTTTTGGAGCTAAAAACGAAGCATTTTGGATGAAAAATGACCCCGTTGAAGTTCCTTGATCTCCGTGGACATTTTCGTGAGTGTCCTTAGTTCGAGTTAAGCCAATACTCACATTTTTGAGAACTTAGCCTTACCTTGGAAGCAAATTCAAAGTTTCGGTGGAAGTTTTGGAGTCGTTCAAGTGTTTATGGTTGACACAGCCTAGCCATTTGGGCCATAACTTTTTCATACAGCATTTTATTGACCACAAACCAACTTCCACGCGTAGCTAACTCAAAGAGTTATCCAACGGTATATTTCACGCTCCGATTCGACATCGTATGAGCCCTGTAGAGCGAGTTAAAATCAGGAAAAAATTCTGGGCAGATTCACTGGAATTCCAGGCGAAGCGCTTGGCCCCTGTCAAGCCCTTCGCTTGCCAAGCTAAGCACTTGACAGAAGCCAAGCCCTTCGCTTGGACTCAGATCCAGATCGCGATTTTGGCATTAAAACTCGATTTTCAGTTATTTTTTCTCATCCCTTTCACTTTGTAATTGCTGGGGAGAGCTCTTTGAAGCTCCATAGCTCAGACCCATTATCTAGAGGCTTGATTATCATCAAGAAAGAC
The DNA here is from genome assembly GCA_028274465.1 of Plantago ovata. Classification (NCBI taxonomy): domain Eukaryota; kingdom Viridiplantae; phylum Streptophyta; class Magnoliopsida; order Lamiales; family Plantaginaceae; genus Plantago; species Plantago ovata. The sequence continues at coordinate 85,111,958 of CM051456.1, read as the reverse complement.
GTGATTACATCCAATTTCATCTTCATTGTATCTTGATCCGTGAGATTTGGGCATTCCACCGTCTCGTGACAATCGGTGGTAACTTGTATCAATTCTCCTTATTTTGATTTTGATTATGAATGTTTGTTATTGTTATTCATATATGATGTTGTTTGTTTCAAGATCCGTTATGAGTAGCTAATTCACAATTGTTGGTGGTAGAATGTGGACATGATAGCTAGGGTTATGATTATGCTTGTTGTGCTTTGAACCATTGCGTAAGATCTAAAGTAGCCAATTACAAATCTTCGAATACAAGGTAGTGACAGCCCTTATGGTCGTTTAATACTTCTAGATCATCCATACAATTGGGAGTAGCCAATTCCGTATTTTCGAATGCAAAGCATGTGACAACTTTGTGGTCAATTAATACTTCTCTATTGTATGTTTAAATGTTCATAGCATGATAGCAAGTTGTAACCCATGGTTTGTCATGTCCACTAAGCTACCACCAACATTTTTCTCTATTTGATTTCATCTTCCACTTGATAGTTTCTGATTTGCATGAGTGCTTGGTTTAATCACACAAACTTGCTTGTTGGTTGATTACAATTGTTACGCACTAAACAAAGCTACGTTAGGTCCCAAGAGAACGACACTCGGGAACATCTTACCGCTGCACTAAATCTTTTGTGTAGTGAATAAGTGTTCTTTGGCTACAAACAAATTTAATTGGTGAAAAAACGACATCATCAATTTGGCGCCATTGCCGGGGACTTAACTCTGGTTTAGTGTTTAACTTTTGTTTCTTACCAACTTCACTTTCTTATCTCATTTCTTTCCCCCTATTTCTTTGTTACTTTGTGTGCTTGTGCTCTTGGTTGAGTTTTGTATATATCATAGTATAGCTTTTTGCTTTTGTTGCGGAACTACTCCTTTTGGGCTTGTCTTTGTGTGTTTAGGATTTCATGAATGACTTGCATTGTGAAGCTGGTGGGGACAATGATGGAGATGCTTATAGAAGCATTTGTTCCAGTTGTTGTATGGAAAACCTGGAAGGTCTTGTATAGCCTTGGATAAAGCTTGCAAGAATTTTTATGTCGACCCTTCGTACTACTCCATCCTTCCCACATACGATGGATTTGGGAATCCTAAAGAATTCTTGGAGACATTTGAGTTCAGTGTGTTGAGGCTTCCTTGTATGAATGAGGAGAGAATTCTTCTATCACCTGAACATATTTGCATATGCACGTTTGGTGGAGCTATGAGAGGACCGGCTAAGGAATGGCTTACGTATCACCTAGAAGGATCATTGAGAGCCTGGAATGAAATAGCTAATAGTTTTCTGCGTTGGAATTCTATGCGTTTCATGCCATGGACGTCTCGCTTCGCCACCTCACCACCGGAAGTTTCCATAGTTGATAAAGATGAAGAGCAAATTGATGAATCCTCTTCAGATTCAAGCGTTGTTTGCACACCATTACTTGAAGATGGACTGATTCCGGAACTAACCGGCTTGGATATTTCTGAGATGGTTTGCGCGGGAGAAGAGACATACACGTTCATCCTAGAGAGGACTTGCATAGAAAGCTATTTCCGGAGTTTTGATCCACTTTTTTCTTTTTATTTTCCCTCTAATTCCTTTAGTTATTTCTTAGATTTTGATTTTGTTAATTTAGTTGATTTTTATTTTCAGGGAATCATCGATTTGCTTGAGGACTTGAGGAGAGGAGCCAAAGATGGTTCCCAAGATGCAAGGAGTAATGGAACGAATGCACGAGATTCGTTCCCATTTGATAATGGATAACCTTTGTGGTATTTCTTTGCATGTAGTTTAGTTTTTCTTTTTTATTGCTTTTGTAGTTGTGGCCTGTGAGCCTTTTGTCGTTTAGTCTAGTGTTTGTCTTGGTGCCTTAGGTGATTAAGATAGGAAAAGACATCGAAAATCTGGAAACAGAGCCAAGCGGTCCGCTTGAATCTTTAGTAAATCAAAAAGTTTACTGGAATTTCAAGCGGAGCGCCTGGAGCCTCCCAAGCGCTCCGCTTGACAAGCGGACCGCTTGGCTCCCGCCAAGCAGTCCGCCTGGACCCTGTACCCAGATTTTCCTCGTTTTTCCATTCTTCTCACCTTTGCGCACCCGTTTTCACTTGTTTCTTGAGTCTTTTCAGGTACTACTTTTTTATAGGAGTTGGACACGAACCTTTATATCAGGGAAGTGTACTTTCAATCCAATTTTTCCTTTCTTGTCAACTTTATTTTACTCGAGGACAAGCAAAAGTTTAGGTTTGGGGAGGGGTCATTGGATTTTCAGTACTATGTGCTCTTTTGGTTTCGTACATGCCTGTTGTCAGCTCAAGTTCTTGTGATTTGTCGTGTTTTTCAGTTTTTGCATGCATATCATCCCTAGATTAGTTGTTGCACGTTGCTGTGTGTGGAGTTTATTGCCAAGTCTTTTGAACTTTTTTATTGAGTAGACTAAGTGTTTATGACCATTGATCATATGTTGCATCACTTTGCAAGTAGTTTGAGGCTTGTCTCGCTTTGTTTGTCACATTCGCATGTGCACTAGTTAAGCTTAGTAGTCTCGACATCACCTTGAGTGGTGTTTCTTCTGCTGCGGTTCACGATGGCCTTATGAAATGATGCACGTTTGAGTCTATGGTTGTAACCCGTGTAATTATGTACGTAAGAGGCGACAAGTTCTTCACCTCGATTAGAGATTGCCAAATGCCTAGGAAGGAGGTAGTGTGAGGTGTGTGATTCCTTGTAGTAGACCTATTCTATCGAATAGGTTTGGGGAGGGGGTTGCTTCGTTATACTTGTCTTTCGTCTTTGAGTCGTTGTAAAGTTTTCTTTTTCTTTTTCTTTTTGTTTTGTGTCCCAACCTATTCTTTCGAATAGGTTTGGGGAGGTGTTTTTGACACTTAGTACTGCTGCTTGCCCCTATATAAAAAAAAAAAAAGAAAGAGAAAAAGAAAAGAAGAAGAAAAGAAAAAGAAATATAAAAAACAAAAGAGAAAAGAAAAAAAAAAAAGGAAATAAAGAATAAGACCCAAAAAGCAAAAGAAGGGTCGTTGCAAGCCAAAAAGCAGTCTAGTAAAGTGTCAAGTGTCATGTAAATATTTGTTATTGTGAAGTTATCGAGTTGTAAATTCTATCTTTCGTTTCGTGTCGCCTTTGTCCAAGGCCTGTTCTTGACCACCCTCGTCTTGCTATTCAAGAAGTGGTTGAAGGAGACTCATTCATTGAGAGTCTGGGTAGAATAGGGGAGTGTTATCTTTCTAGGGAACCCACCTTCGTTTGATGAGAGCCAGTATTGGTTCGCCTTCTCTTGAGGAAAAGTCTCGCTTGGTGAACAGTAGTAAGCCCTCGGTTTCATAGGCACGGGCCAATTGTAGTATGATAATATGCATCATTGTGTCGTCACTGACCAGGTCCAGGTAGAAGATGTTATGAGAGACTCATTTGCTTAACAAGGTGCACATGAGAATGTGTATATTCGCAATCAAGGCATTCTTCAACCTACTTGCATGTCATGTTCATATGGTTTTATTCATAAGCATTTGGTAGATTCAATAGATTAGTTCAGTTTACTTGGCATGAGACTTCTTTTGTGTTGCATTTAGGATAGTTTGTTGCTTGAGGACAAGCAAAGGTTTGGTTTGGGGAGTTTGATGAACGTATTTTTGACGCGTTCATCTTGTCTTTTTTACCTTCTTTTGCTACCTTTTAGCCTTGTTTTTTGGTTAGTTTTGTAAAATAGTGTCACGTTTTGTGTTTTTTGCATTTTCAGGCACTTAGGTACGAAACGGTGTTTTTGGAGCTAAAAACGAAGCATTTTGGATGAAAAATGACCCTGTTGAAGTTCCTTGATCTCCGTGGACATTTTCGTGAGTGTCCTTAGTTCGAGTTAAGCCAATAATCACATTTTTGAGAACTTAGCCTTACCTTGGAAGCAAATTCAAAAGTTCGGGTGGAAGTTTTGGAGTCGTTCAAGTGTTTATGATTGACACAGCCTAGCCATTTGGGCCATAACTTTTTCATATAGCATTTTATTGACCTCGAACCAACTTCCACGCGTAGCTAACTCAAAGAGTTATCCAACGGTATATTACACGCTCCGATCCGACATCGTATGAGCCCTGTAGAGCGAGTTAAAGTCAGGCGGAAATTCTGGGCAGATTCACTGGAATTCCAGGCGAAGCGCTTGGCCCCTGTCAAGCCCTTCGCTTGCCAAGCTAAGCGCTTGACAGTAGCCAAGCCCTTCGCTTGGACTCAGATCCGGATCGCGATTTTGGCATTAAAACTCGATTTTCAGTTATTTTTTCTCATTCCTTTCACTTTGTAATTGCTGGGGAGAGCTCTTTGAAGCTCCATAGCTCAGACCCATTATCTAGAGGCTTGATTATCATCAAGAAAGACGTGATTACATCCAATTTCATCTTCATTGTATCTTGATCCGTGAGATTTGGGCATTCCACCGTCTCGTGACAATCGGTGGTAACTTGTATCAATTCTCCTTATTTTGATTCTGATTATGAATGTTTGTTATTGTTATTCATATATGATGTTGTTTGTTTCAAGATCCGTTATGAGTAGCTAATTTCACGATTGTTGGTGGTAGAATGTGGACATGATAGCTAGGGTTATGATTATGCTTGTTGTGCTTTGAACCATTGCGTAAGATCTAAAGTAGCCAATTACAAATCTTCGAATACAAGGTAGTGACAGCCCTTATGGTCGCTTAATACTTCTAGATCATCCATACAATTGGGAGTAGCCACTTCCGTATTTTCGAATGCAAAGCGTGTGACAACTTTGTGGTCAATTAATACTTCTCTATTGTATGTTTAAATGTTCATAGCATGATAGCAAGTTGTAACCCATGGTTTGTCATGTCCACTAAGCTACCACCAACATCTTTCTCTATTTGATTTCATCTTCCACTTGATAGTTTCTGATTTGCATGAGTGCTTGGTTTAATCACACAAACTTGCTTGTTGGTTGATTACAATTGTTACGCACTAAACAAAGCTACGTTAGGTCCCAAGAGAACGACACTCGGGAACATCTTACCGTTGCACTAAATCTTTTGTGTAGTGAATAAGTGTTCTTTGGATACAAACAAATTTAATTGGTGAAAAAACGACATCATCAGTGCGGGGCGATTCTCCCCGCACGGGGCGACTCGCCCCACACCCGGGGCGACTCGCCCCACGTCCAGCAGAATGAAAAACGGGGCTAGCCCCCATTTTCTTCATTTTTCTTCATCTCCTTCATATTACTCCAAAAAATTCCCAAATTTTCAAAATCTCTTTAATCCTGCATAAAATCTTCATTACTCCATCAAATTGTGTGTTCTTTAGCTTCAATCGAAGCCCATTACGTGCTCTTTCTTTTTATCCGAATAAATTTATTCCTAGTTCATTCAATCTTCGGATTTGAGGTAATCTCACATGAACCCTAATTTTTCAAATTTGGGTTTTTTTTGGATTTATGCTTCAATTAAGTTTGTATGATGTATGGATTGATGATTTGTGTGATTAGAAACGTTATTCACTATCAATTGCATGTTCACTTATGCTTGGTTTGATGGTTTGAGAATTTTGCTATTAGATATCTATATCTTGTTATGCAATGTATCTTTTCCTTTCATTCCATGATTAAACTTGTGTTTGTTGATGTGATAATGATGGGCATGTTGGTAGAATGCATGATTGATGAAGTTGAGGATTTATGATGCTAGATTTTTTGCTACTATGGTATGAATTGAGCCTTATGATTCAAGGCTATTGGTTGTCTAGCAAGAGCATAATGTAATATGTGCATGTAGTAGTTACATTGATATGTTGCATGTTGAAGTAGCTAGACTAGACATGGAGGTTTTTTGAGGAGTTCGATTATTGTAAATATCGCTCGTATGTTCGCTCTTGCATTTGCATATGCATAAGTCTGTTTTGTGTCATACAAGATACTAATTGTTGTTTGTAGGAATCATGGCTCCACGAGGATCGAAGAAAGCTGGCTCAAGCAAGAAGGGTAAGGGGGTAGCATCAAGCTCCCAACCTTCCCACGAGCTGTACGAGTTGTCTCTAGCCGCAATAGATGTCCGACAAAGGCTCGAAGCGGAGCTAGCTCAAGGTGGACGATTGATTATACCGGACAAAAGGATAGATATTCCGGATGAAGTAGCTCACCAAGCAGGGTATAGGACACTTTCCGGTCTGGCGAGGAGAAGGAATTGAGTTTGGTATACTTCTAACGGGTTCAAAGGGTACAATACGAGCCTCCTTCATGAATTCTATGCTGGATACACTGATCATGAGGAGAAGGAGGGGGTACTCGTTCGGGGCGTAATAGTACCATGGACGCCGGCCTCAATTTCTGCCTTCATCCATCTTGGGGAACGGGAGTTCACAAGAAGCAACCACTCCTATGAATATTCAAGGGCCACTAGGGGGATCGGAAGTGACATTACAGATGTGATCTGCAACAGGGAGTATAGGTATCCAGATACCGGAGCACAACCTGCACGAATCCGTCAGAGTGACCTTAGCATCGAGGCTAAGGTGGTCATGAAATTTTGCATTTTCAACTTGATCCCCAGAATGAATGACACTTGGATACAACCGTATTATGCCGAGCTCCTCTACTGCTTGATAGACAAGCATCAAATCGACATCGGTCACATCATGTATGCCGAGTATGAGCGCCATTGGGAGAAGAAGAAGAAGCCCTTCATTTTTCCGAGCTTCATCACTGCCTACTGCAAATATTACGGGGTCGAGGACATTGATGAGGGAGATTGGGAGGTCGCTGCCCTTTCACCTTCGACTATTGATGTGCAACTGACTAGGTATCAAATGAAGAACCCCACGGCTGCTGCTGCTGATGTGGAAGCACCCTTCCAACCGACTGATTCAAATAATGAAAATGATTATGAGGATGCTATGGAAGATGATGATGGCCGAGCCCCTATCCCGGATATTCCTTTTGTCCATAGAGCACCACATGCACCGCCTTGAGCACCACATGGGTCTCAAGGTTTTGACTTCTCTGATTTTCGGGCCCATATCACTGATAGTGTTGCAGCCTTGACCACTACTGTCCAAGGAATGCGACATGACCTTGACGGGCACATTGCCCAGCGCAACTGCGATTGGGAGATGATTGAGGAGCATCGCCGAGAGGAGAGGCAGGTAATGTGGGAACAACAACAGATCATCCAGCGGCAACAGGATCTCCTGTCTGACATGTGGAGAGACTATTATGGGGATAATAATCCCGATAACTAGTCTTTTCACATGTCCACTCTCAGCCGACCGAGGCCAAACCGTTCGGTAACATCTAGTATCACTTTTTATTTACTCATTCTCTTTTGCTAGGGACTAGCTTAAGTTTCATGAGGGGGATGGGATGTGAACCGTGATGTTAAGTATTGTTTGGCTTTGTGTTGATTGGTATCTTGTTTTTTGTTTGCATTTGCATTTGCACGTTTACCGCTTTCTTAGTTTTTAGTTGCATACACTACATTCATCCTAGGATAGTCTTGCATGTTTTATGTGGAGTTTATTGCCAAATTTTTTTGAACTTTTTTATTGGGTAGATTAACTAATTATGACATTAATCGTATGCTTCATCTCTATGAATTTGTTTGAGGTTTTTCTCGCTTGGCTTGTCACAATTGTGTATTGCACTTAGTTAAGTTTGGTAGTCTCGACATCGCTTAGTGGTGTTTTCTCTACTGCGGTTCACGAAGGCCTTTATAATAGGATGATGCATGTTAGGATCTTATGGTTGTTTTCCCGAGTAATTATGTACCTAAGGGGCAACAAGTCTTCACCTTGCTTTGCGATTGCTAAATGCCTAGGAAGGAGGTAGTGTGAGATTGTGTGATCCTTTGTTTGCAACCTATTCTTTCGAATAGGTTTGGGGAGGGGGTTACGCTATCATCAGACTTGTTTTCGTTTTTAGTGTGTGTTGTGAGTTTATTTTTCCTTTTTGTAAATTTTGTACTCCAACCTATTCTTTCGAATAGGTTTGGGGAAGTCGTTTGTGAGTCATTTTATTCTTTTTTCGTTGTGCTACTGCTGGCTAAAAAAAAAATCGAAAAAAAAGAAGAAGAAAAATTCCAGAAAAAAGAAAAGAAAACTGGAAAAGGAAAAAAAAAAGAAAAAAAAGAAAAGACCCCAAAAAAGCAAGAAAGGGTCAAAAAAAAAAAGATCCAAAAAGTAGTTTAGCAAAGTGTTGTGTCTCATTTTCCAATTCTTGTAATGTTCGTAATCGTGATGTAATTTTTATCTTTTGTTTGTTTGAGCGTCATCTGTTCTAGACCACCCTCGTCCTGCCATTCAGGAAGTGGTGAATAACTTAAGACTTTGCTTGAGAGATGGGTAGAATAGGGGAGTGTTATCTTTTTTAGGGAACCCTCCTTCGTTTGATGAGAGCCAGTATTGGTTCGACCTCTTTGAGGAAAAGTCTTAACTTGGTGAACAGCAGTAAGTCCTCAGTTTCATAGGCACGGGACAACCATTCGTATTCTAACATGTTTCATTACGTCGTCACTGACTAGGTCCAGGTAGAGAATGTTACGAGAGGCTATCTTGTCTTGACATAAATGCTTATGTGATTGTGTATGAGTCAATCGAGGCATTCTTCAACATATATTCATGTTATGACTTTTATGGTTCTTGTTCATATGTTTTTTGATAGATTCAATAGATTAGTTCATTTCATTTGGCATGAGACTCCCTTTTTTGTGTTGCATTGTTTTTTGCATTAGAGTCTAGCTTAGTTGCTTGAGGACAAGCAAATGTTCGGTTTGGGGAGTTTGATGAACGTGTATTTTACACTTTCATTTGAGTCTTTTTCACCTATTTTAGCTATCCTCTATGTTAATTTAGCTATATTTTAGTGCATTTTATTAGAATAGTGTCACGTTTCCCTTTAGTTTGTATTTTACAGGTTTTGGGTGAAAAACGAGGTTTTCCGGGCAATTATATTGAAGTAGACAAGGAATTGGTGTTCCGAGGCCTAATTGGAGTGTCTAGAAGATTCCGGATAGGATTTGAAGTCTAGGGGTCGAGTTTGAAGGCTAAAAGGTCACTAGAAGGTAAAAACCGAGTCCGAAAAGGAAAATAAATCAAAAAACGCGTCGAAAACGCGTTTCAGCCGACAGAACCTCCCGGGCGAGTCGCCCGGGACGTGGGGCGAATCGCCCCACACCCGGGGAATCGCCCGGTGTGTGGGGCCACTCGCCCACACCTGCCGAATGCCTACATATAGTTGCTCAGTTTTCTCCATTTTTCATACTTTTCCAGACCTTTTCTCTCACCTTTCTCATTAGTTTTAGGTAGGAATTCTCCGGAGCCTGTTCTGGGGATTCTTAGCTTAGGAGATACTTTTTCTTAGCGTTTTGGAGCTTGTAAGATCGCGATTCTTCGGAGATTGACAATCTTCGGTAACATTGTATCTTACAGTTTTTCTATTTATATTTATTTATCTTTCAACATGTTTTCATTCAATCTTGCTATGATTTCTGTTGATTGCATGACATCTATGAGTAGCTAAACTTCTCGTTGGTGATAGTATGTGATTTCTTAGCGAAGGGTTAATAATTATGCTAATGGCTATATCGCGCATTATACTTTGAGTTATTGCTTTATTTCTTTGATCTATCTAAAACCTCTATCTTCGTAGTGTTGAATAATAATGGAACACAATTGGACAATTCATCGATCAAAGATCTCCATGCAAAACCGAGTACCTCATGCATGATTATTAACCTGCTATGCTTTGAATGACCATACTATCACCAGCCTCCATTATCTGATAAGAAAAACCTTTCCTAAGTAGTTTATTGATTTTATATTCTTAAGTTAGATTAGATAAAGCTAGTTATAGTCCTTAGAGAATGACACTCGAGGTTATTTTACTGCTACACTACGGTTTTCGTTGTAGTTGTGAATTGCCTTTGGCTCAATACAAATTTATTTGATTAAATAGAATCTGACAAGTTCTAAACCAGTTCATCAGGATCTCAGTGAGGTTCTAAGGTAACAAAAGAAAAGTAAACAGTTTGAAAACAAAATCATTTGCAGCAGATAAAATAGCAAATAGAACAGATAACATAACAGAAAGACAAAACAGATAAGTCAAAGTCCGTTAGTGCAGCCCGCCTTGTTACTCCTACTCCCAGATTGCCCTTATAGCTCCCTCCAGAGGGTATACAACTCCGGACAGAAACAGAAACCCCGTGTACTTTAGGGAAACAGAACCTACGACCCTAATAGACCTCAGCGACTTCTGCCTCGCGCCTAAAAGGGATTAGACTAGGCAATAACCAAGCAAACTCGATAGTCCTCACTACCCAAGTCTACCTAATTACGACCTAATCGACCGGTCACACAGAAACAGACAGAACAAATACAGATACAGAACAAACAGATATAATAATCAAATATCGAAACATCGAGAAGTGTTCCTGCAGAAGAGTTAATCCAGAACAAAGTAGCAACAAACAAAGATAAGTAAATAGCCATACTTAGGACTTAGTTACTTTTACGCGGAAGCATACGATATAACAGACATATATTAATAGATACAAGCTATCACATTGCCTTCCAGTTTTTCGCAAATAGATAAGTTTTGGGGTGAACACTCACCTTATAGAGTAAAGCCCTAGATCACGGAATCAAGACTTGAATGACGGTGCAGCGAACAACAAAGAACCTAAACATAACCTAGTGTTACCATCTAGAGTCGAATCGAAAGACAAAACAAAGAGAGGTAGCAGAACGGCTAAGGGAGGGTTCGAACTCAGGACCTCTAAGTTAGTCAAAGAATACCTAACCAACTCAGCTAGCAAGTCAACAGTTACAAAGCAACAAGACAGAAACTATTTAAGTTGGGTAGTTTTCAGAAAACACTTTTTTACTCTCTGGAAATTACTAAAGTACCCTCAGAGGTAAATTGAAAAACAGTACTACACTTTCCAAAACTTCCAGAACAGTCCTTAGCGAATACTTGTTTTAACAGTTTAGTCCAAGACAGTAAAATTACCAAACTACCCTCGCATAGTAATTGCAGAAAAGTCCTTTTTGTTTTCAGAAAACACAATCAAGTCCAACTGCCCTTTACACTTGCACCACAGTCCTAAAAAAAAAAGTCTTTCAAATTAGTCCTCAGTCAAGACGGTCAAAGACAATTTGCAAAAAGGTCCTTTCAAATTCCACGATACTCAAACAAGTCCTCAAGGTTCAGATTAATACACTAAGGTCCAGTCAGCTTTTCGAAATCAAACAAGTCCAACACGTCAACATACGAGGTCAAACAACGAATCAATAGTCCAACAACAACGACAACGAAAACTATCCTAGGTCCCGGTTCTCGGTTCAAATACGAGGTCAAAGGCAGCAGGGGTAAAATAGGAATAACAGGGGAAGGAAGAAAACGAAAAAGGAAATAGAGTACTACCTTCGGTGGAACCGGACGGAGAGAACAGACTGGAATAGATCGAAACCGGACAATAGCACGCGTACGGGACTGAACGGAAACGGGAAGCGAACTACGAATCAAAAGGGGCAACGAAATCAAAACAGGATCTTAAACACTAACCGATTTCAGCAAAGCAAAATAGAGGCACGCACTTACCGAGATGTATACCGGATCGGAATGGACGGGAGGGGTAGAACATAAACGGAGCACGACCGGGATCGGATCAGATAGATCGAAACGGCGGCGACAGAGCTCGATCGGAGCTTGGGCGGTGGGGACGGAACCGGAGCGGAGCAAAAGACACTCGAATGGGACGAACAGAACGGAGTCGGAACAGGGCCAGACGGAGATCGACGGGCCGGCGGCGCGGGTGAATCGGCACGGGCGGATCGGAATAGAAAACAGCGCGGATGAACGGAGAACGGATCGGAGCATGGGACCGGCGGTGAGCTGGACGGAGGCGACGCGACGGCGGCGCGGCCAAACGGTGGTGGTGTTCGGTGGAGGTGAGGATGGATCGAGAGAGGAGCAGAGAGTTTTCCCCTTTTTTCTTTTCTTCTTTCTCTCTCAGTATGGTGGCGTGGGGTGATGATGAAAGAATGAGAATTAGGTTAGGGTTAAGGTTAAATGAAATGGGCCATCAGAATTGGGCCGAGAAGAATTGGGCCAAAATGCAGTCCGGTCTGGGCCCAAACGGACAATCTTGCTAGCTCGGTTCAACACGCAACGAATGGAATTAATTCTACGCGAACTATCCAATGACGAACTCGAACGCGCAGGAAATAAATTAAATATAATTTATTCTGATAATTAAATAATAAAATAAATAAATTAAATAATAAAATAATAAATAAATAAAACAACGGAGTGTTACACTCTTCCCCCCTTAAAAGAATTTGGTCCCCAAATTCGCACCTGAAAAGTTGAAGAGCTCGGGATACTGTCGGCGCATGTCATCCTCGCTTTCCCAGGTTGCCTCCTCGTACTGATGGTTTCGCCACATAACCTTTACTTGCTTGATTTGCCTATTACGGAGTTGATGTACCTTTTGGTCTAGAATACGAACCGGTTGCTCCACATACGACAAATCCTCCTCAATAGTCACCTCATCGGGTTGAATCACGTGCGACGGGTCAGGATAATACTTCTTAAGTTGAGACACGCGGAAGACATTGTGAATTCTGATAATGGTAGTGGGTAATTGCAACCGATAAGCCACAATGCCAACCCTCTCAATGATCTCGTATGGTCCAACATACCGAGGGTTCAGTTTAGCTCTACGGCCCATACGAACAATTCCTTTTCTCGGAGATAGCTTGAGAAAGACAAAATCACCAACTTCGAACTTCAAATCTTGCCTACGATTGTCGGCGTAACTCTTTTGTCTACTTTGAGCAGTTCGCAATCGGTCTCGGATAAGCCTAACCTTTTCCAAGGTTTCTTGTATCATCTCATTGAGAGTCCTCTCTCCACCTACCGGTGTAGAAATTCGGTCCTCCAAATCCCAGTACAACGGTGATCTACATTTCCGACCATACAGTGCTTCAAACGGTGCCATACCAATCGATGCTTGATAACTATTATTATAAGCATACTCAACCAATGGCAAATGTTGTGCCCAACTTCCTTGGTGATCGAGCACACACAATCTCAACAGATCCTCTAGAGTTTGAATGGTCCTTTCGGATTGGCCATCTGTCTGCGGATGCGCTGCGGTATTAAAATTCAACTTAGTACCTAAACCCTCGTGTACTTGCTTCCAAAACCTCGAAACGAATTTCGGATCTCTATCAGACACAATACTCACCGGAGTGCCATGTAGCTTGATTATCTCATCGCGATAAACCTCGACTAACTTTTCGGATGTGTAGGTGGTTTTCACTGGCAGAAAGTGTGCCGATTTTGTCAACCTATCGACAATAACGCAAACACTATCAAAACCACCCCTAGCTACCGGTAGACCAGTTACAAAATCCATAGTGATCATCTCCCATTTCCACTGTGGAATCTCGAGTGGTTGTAGTAAACCTCCCGGTTTCTGGTGCTCAGCCTTTACTTGCTGGCAGACCAAACAACTTTGCACAAACTGTGCAACATCTCGCTTCATATTGGTGCACCAGTAATCCTTCTTCAAATGTTCATACATTTTGTTTCCCCCAGGATGCATCGAGTACTTAGATTTATGAGCTTCATCTAAAATTAGACGCCTAAGCTCTTCATCAGAAGGCACGCACAATCTACCTTGAAACCTTAGGGCTCCATTCTCATCAACAGAGAATCTCGCATTGCGAGGTTCAGTGATATGTGCTTTGATGTCTTGAAGCTCTTCATCATGCTCTTAGGCTTCAAGAATTCTACCTGCCAGCTCATACCTCAAAGTGATATTGGCGAACATACAAGACAAGTTGGATACTTCGAGATTTGACACATGTACCCTACGACTTAAGGCATCAGCGACCACATTGGCCTTACCAGGGTGATATCGGATGGTACAACTGTAATCGCCCAGAAATTCCATCCATCGTCGTTGTCTCATGTTCAACTCCTTTTGTGTGAACACATACTTCAAGCTCTTATGATCAGTGAGGATGGTGAACTCAGGACCATAAAGGTAGTGTCTCCACTTTCCCAAGGCAAAGACTATAGCAGCTAGCTCAAGGTCATGGGTTGGGTAATTTCTTTCATAAGGCTTCAACTTTCTCGAAGCATACGCGATCACCTTTTCCCGTTGCATCAGTACACAACCCAAACCTTCCTTTGAAGCATCAGTGTAAACCACAAAGTCGTTGGTCCCCTCGGGGAGAGCTAGTATAGGAGCAGTGGTCAGTCTCTTCTTCAGCTCCTCAAAGCTTTCCTCACACTTGTCACTCCATACGAACTTAGGATTTTTCCCTGTTAAAGAGGACAAGGGTCCAACTATCTTCGAATAATCCTTCACAAAACGGCGGTAGTAACCCGCCAAACCGAGAAAACTCCTCACCTCAGTGACAGATTCGGGTCTCTTCCAGTTAACTATCGACTCAATCTTCGATGGGTCGACCTCCAAACCTTCACCAGAGATAATGTGCCCTAAAAAGGGTACTTTATCTAGCCAAAACTCACACTTGCTGAATTTGGCATACAAGTTGTTCTGAAGAGTTTCCAAGACAATTCGAAGATGTTTCTCATGATCCTCTTCGGATTTTGAGTAAACGAGAATATCATCGATGAAAACAACAACAAACTGATCCAAATACGGCTGAAAAACTCGGTGCATCAAATCCATGAACACAGCTGGGGCATTCGTAAGGCCAAACGGCATCACTACAAACTCATAATGACCATACCTCGAGTTCAGAGCAGTCTTAGGTATGTCTTCTTCCCTCACCCTAACTTGATAATAGCCTTGTCGTAGATTTAGCTTCGAGTAAACCTTCGAACCTTCCAATTGATCGAAGAGTTCCTCAATACGGGGTAGGGGTACTTGTTCTTGACAGTGACTTGGTTCAGACCTCGATAGTCGATGCACATCCTCATACTACCATCCTTCTTCTTTACAAACAGAACCGGTGATCCCCAAGGCGAAGAACTAGGTCTCACAAAACCGTTATCAACCAGATCTGGCAGTTGAGTGTTAAGTTCTTTAAGCTCAGCAGGTGCCATTCTATAGGGTGACTTCAAAATGGGTGCGGTGCCAGGTACCAGATCAATACTAAATTCCACTTCTCGTTCAGGGGGTACGGAATCCAACTTCTCAGGGAAAACACCCTTGAATTCCTTAACCACCCTAACTTCCTCGATTTTTGGTTGATCTTTAGGTTTATTGATCAGATACGCCAAAAAGCAGGTAGCACCCTTCACGTACAGCTTCCTAGCTTCCATAGCCGACATCAGAAACTTCTCATCCTTCCTTTTATCTCCTTTCCACACGACTTTCTCCTCTCCAGGTTTTCCCAGGGATATAGCCTTGGTTCGACAATCCAGTTGTGCGTAGTGCTCAGACAACCAATCCATACCCAGAATAACATCGTAGGTCGAAAGAGGCAGAAAGATAAGGTCAGCGGGGAAAGTTCTTCCTAGGATAGAAATTTCACAACGCTCGATGAACTTCTTAGTGATTAAACTAGCTCCCAAAGGCGTACATACTTCTAAAGCGTGGGGTAAAACTTTGTACGGTAAAACGAGTGACTCAGCAAATACTTCAACAATAAAAGAATGCGTAACACCAGGATCAAATAAAGCTTTAGAAGAAGTTTGAGCGATCAGTAACGTACCTTCAACCACATTCGCGGCGTCAGGAACTTCATGACCACCGATGCTGTAAACTCGGGGCTTAGCCTGTAAGAAAATACGGTCAGAGTTACCCCTAGGGTACGCAGCGGAATTTCAAAAATTTTCTTAACATACAGGTTAATTGATTATGCATATGTCGTATATATATAAACACGTCAATTAGAAGACTAACCTTACATCCAAAGCAGCTTCCAAGTCTTCGTAATAATCCGGTGTATCTTCTTCTTCGTCGAAGTCGAAGATATCTACAATGCTCCTTATATCTGCAAGACAATAAGAGTTAGTTTCCGGCTCCTAGAACCTCAACCTTGGTATCCACAGATGAACAGCCTATCGGAAGAATGCTAGGATAGTCTTTATGTGACCAAGAAGACGGGGCGGCAATTCCTCCGGTGGTGGTGCGCGCGCGTGGGTGGCTAAGGGAGGAGGGGAGAGCTTTTATTTTCTCTAAGAAAACTTGGTAGAATAACTGTGTTAAAAACTGTGTGTAAAGCTCTCTAATAGTCCACTATATATAGTAGTCTATAGAAGCCTAAAGCATAAGCAATTAGACTTCGTAAAGGAATAAGAATCTAATTCTTATCGCACAAGGAAAACCAATATCAAGTCTAGATTCATTCCCAATCAAATTAAAACTCAATTAGGAAAATCTAACTTATCCCTTGGACTTCTAATAGAGGAAGGAGTCAAACTCCTTCCCCTTATCCATCATGCGCGCGCGCGCGCCCCTAGGGACAGTAGGTGGGTCCCAATTTTGGGACCCACTTATAGTTCTAAGGCAATTCAAACTCCAAGTAGATTTTGCCCAAGTGCATATGTTAATTCTAAATTAACATATCCTTTCTAATCAAACCTCCATTATATTTCCAAAGTATAATCTTTAATTGTATTTACATAAAATACAATTAATTAGCCAATTCAATTAATAATTCCAAATCATTGAGCCACCAAATATTATAATTAATTCCAAATTAATTATAATCCATCAATCACAATTAATTCCAAATCATTGCGATTCCATCTTCAAGGATATTCTGATAGACTGAATCACCACATAGTGTGACCCATAGGGCCTCACCGTATTAAGCAAGTCCTAGACTAGGCAACATGGAATTCCTAGACGGTTCAATTTGCAATATTAATACGTGAGGACGTTTGAGAGGTTTCTCAAAGCTTAACCCTTTCGTTGCGAAGCCTGTCGCGCTCAACGCGGCGATGGTAACGTCCCTTCATCTGACTTGCTCGAATGTATCTAGGATCGATGAAGTGTCTATACCAATAATACATCCACGGGCGTCTCAGGGAGTTGCTTGGTTAAGATATACTTATGACCATCATAATATATCATTTGCACTGGCCAGTGACTTTACCAACACAACTATGCAGACTATGAGCAGTGCTCTCCTGTGCTACACTTGAGAGATGAATCCTTCACAGAATCACTTATCACCCCCCATTAGTATTTAGCCATAATCCTGGATCGTGTCTTAGGTCAACTGCTTATTCAGAGCTGACATCGACGGGTCCACCAAGGATATGGGGCAACAAATGTGATGATAAAGTCCTGCAAGTACAAAGGACGAATGGCGTCACTTCGACAACTCACCGGTTCCCATAGACACGTCGGTGTAGAGTATACATCGATGGGAGTGTCCGGTGGGTACTTCCATTA
The DNA here is from genome assembly GCA_028274465.1 of Plantago ovata. Lineage (NCBI taxonomy): Eukaryota > Viridiplantae > Streptophyta > Magnoliopsida > Lamiales > Plantaginaceae > Plantago > Plantago ovata. The sequence goes on along the minus strand of CM051456.1, from coordinate 85,094,538 downwards.
TTCGATAAAGCTTCTTCGAACAACTATGCGCAGTTATGGGAACGTTCCTTGATTGTCCAACAATCTGTTTCGTGGCCGTGGGATCGGCTCACACTTGCTCCAACAAGTATAACCTCCACGCATACTAGTCTTGTCTGGTTCATTCAGACCCCCACATCCGAGATGAACCACGACTAGGGAGAGTTTGGGATAGATGATAACTCACATAGCTCCCACTAACTGTGTGATCGGTCATCTATCCGAGGGGACATGTATAATATCAATACAGACAGTAATAAAGATATGACATGCTGCAGCCTGGTGTAGTATAAATATGAAAGCGATACTCAATAGTAAAATGCAACAAACATATATTATATTACGTTGACCTGTGTAATAGTACATATATGCCCTCTATAAGGGCACCATGCCCTTAGTAAAGGCTGTCTCTAGGACATATACACTATCAATCTCCCACGTGGACTAGAGCCAGTCACCTTTATGCCTAATGCCCAGATTAGCATAATGTCTTAAGTCGACTTCCACTGATAAGACCTTGGTGAAAGGATCTGCCACGTTGTCCGTGGTAGAGACACGTTCTATACTAACTTCTCCTCTATTTATAATCTCACGTATAACGTGATATTTTCTAAGTACATGTTTGTTCTTGTTTGTAGATCTAGGCTCCCTAGCTTGAGCGACGGCGCCCGTATTGTCACAATAAATCGTTATTGGACTGGGAGCAGGAACAACCCTCAATTCCTTCAAGAACTCTGAAATCCAGACAGCTTCTTTCGATGCTTCTGATGCAGCAATGTACTCGGCCTCTGTGGATGAGTCAGCAACCGTGGCTTGCTTAGAACTCTTCCAACAGACAGCTCCTCCGTTCAATTTGAATACGTATCCTGTCTGTGACTTAAAGTCATCAGGATCTGATTCAAAACCAGCGTCGACATACCCAGACATCTTTAATTCTGGTTCTCCACCAAACACCAAGAACATGTCTTTAGTCCGTCTAAGGTACTTAAGAATGTTCTTCACAGCAGTCCAGTGAGGTACTCCTGGATTCTGTTGGTGTCGACAAGTGACACTAAGCGCGTATGCCACATCGGGCCTTGTGCAATTCATTGCATACATTATAGACCCTACTGCCGAAGCATAGGGCACACGACTCATTGCATTTCTTTCTTCATCAGTTTTAGGACCATCCTTAACTGATAAGACAATCCCATGCCTAGCTGGGAGAAAGCCTCTCCTTGAGTCGTCCATCTTATAACGCTTCAGTATTTTGTCGATGTAGGTGGACTGTGTCATTCCCAACATCCTCTTGGATCTATCTCTAAAGATCTTGATCCCTAGGATGTAGTTCGCTTCACCCAAGTCCTTCATCGAGAAGGTACTTGATAACCAAACTTTAGTCTCTTCTAGCATAGAGACATTGTTTCCCATGATCAAAATGTCATCTACATAAATGATCATGAAAAACAACTCCTTTGTCGCTGTGTCTTGCGTAGACACAGGGATCTTCCTTGCTTCTGATGAAGTCAAACGATTTGACGGCTTCATCAAAACGGATATTCCAGCTCCTTGACGCTTGCTTTAGCCCATAGATGGATCTTTGTAATTTGCATACAGCAGTTGGCCTTGTTTTACTAATAAAACCTTCCGGCTGTACCATATAGACCTCTTCCTCAAGGTTGCCATTGAGGAAGGCTGTCTTTACATCCATCTGCCAGATCTCATAATCATAGTAGGCAGCTATCGCAAGTAGAATTCGAATGGACTTCAATTTTGCTACTGGTGAAAAGGTTTCATCGTAATCGATGCCATACCTTTGCGTGTAGCCTTTCGCCACAAGCCTAGCTTTGTGCGTTTGTACCTTGCCATCGGCATCTGTCTTTCGTTTAAAGACCCATTTGCACCCAATTGGTCTAACCCCTTGGGGCAAGTCTACCGAGTTCCAAACTTGGTTCTGGTACATTGAATCCATTTCTAATTCCATGGCCTCTTGTCATTTGTCTGAGTCAATATCAATTATTGCCTCTTTGTAGGTCTCGGGATCTTCACGATCTGATAGACCGATATCAAGTTCACTGATGTCTTCTATCATAAGGCTTTGCTTCTGAGGTCCTCTTAGGATCCTCTTCGACCTACGGAGCTCGACTTGTTCTGGTGCTTTTCTTTTCTGGCTTCGTGTAACACGAACATTATCAGTGGGTACTGATGCATCTGGTCGTTGGGCGCGACCCTGTTCCCTTGCGGAAGGCTGCTCTTGTGCAACTTGATGCACAGGTTGGTTGACAACGGGTTCTATAGGTGTGGTTTCAACTGTTGATCTAATCACAGGACTCCCACTGACTATGACATGCCTAGCAAGTGTCATATCATCACCCTTGTCTGCTTCGAAAGCTCCCACTGAACTTGAGTCCAAATCAGAAGATTTTGAGACCTCATGTTCGCGGGTGTCAAAGTCTTGAATTTCTTCAAGTTCTATCATATCATCTAACCTCTCTTCTTCGAGGTATTCAGCTTCTAAAAACTTCACGTTTCTAGACACGATCACCTTGTGATCTTCAACATGATAGAATTCATAGCCTCTCGTCTGACGAGGACATCCTATGAAATATACTTTGACACCCTTGGCATCTAACTTATCAGTGAGCATCAGCTTGACTATCGCAGGACAGCCCCAAGGTCTAAGATAGCCTAGAGAAGGCTTCTTTCCCTTCCATAACTCATAAGGAGTTTTCTCCACTGATTTAGATGGTACACGGTTCAGAATGTAGATTGCAGTTTGTATTGCATATCCCCACAGATACTTTGGAAGAGTCGAGAATCCAATCATTGATCTTACCATGTCTAACAGGGTTCGATTCCTCCTCTCAGACACACCGTTTAACTGTGGTGTTCCAGGAGGAGTCCACTGCGATTGAATCCCATTTTCCTTCAAGTAATCGATAAATTCTTCACTAAGGTATTCACCTCCTCGATCTGATCGAAGAGTGACTATCCTTAGGTTCAATTCATTCTCGACCTCATTCCTAAACTCCTTGAATTTCCCAAAGGTCTCGGATTTATTCTTCATAAGATAAATATATCCATACCTTGAGAAATCGTCAGTAAAGGTAACGAATTAAGGATAACCCCCACGCGCATGGACTTTAAACGGTCCACATACATCGGTATGTATGAGCTCTAAGCAGCGAGTGGCACGAACACCTTGTCCAACAAAAGTTTTGTTCGTCATCTTTCCCTTAACACAAGATTCACATGTACCATATGATTCGAAATCAAATGGTTCTAAGTAGTCCAACTTCCTTAGTCTTTGAATCCGTGTTTCATTGATATGGCCTAGCCGACAATGCCATAGATAAGATGGATTATTCTTCTTACTTGAAGACGGTTGTTTGTTATGTATTTGAAATAAAGGTAGACTACTTTGCAAAATATATAAACCATTCACCAAGCGAGCCTTTCCATAATACTGATCATTTAATGAAAAATAACAAGTATTATTCGCAAATCGAAAGGATAAACCCATATTGTCTAACAATGGAATGGAAATAATATTTCTGACAATGGATGGAACAAAATAAACATTATCAAGTTCTAAACATTGTCCCGAAGGTAAATCTATCTTGCTGCGTCCAACGCGTTTGGCTTCAACTGGATTGTCGTTCCCAACATGCAAGTCGATTTCACCTTGCTTGACTAGCCTGTGATCAATTAGCCCCTGCACATTATTACAAATGTGTGAGCCACAGGCTGTATCTAATACCCAACCATTGGAGTCAAAAGTAGTCATGTTCATTTCAATAACAAACATACCTGAGCCAGAAGCTGATGACTTCTTGGCTTGATCTGCCCTAAGCTTAGGGCAATCTTTCTTCCAATGTCCTTTCTGCTTACATTCATCTGTGCGCACCCTTCCGCTTCTATTGAACTTCCTTTTCTGGTTCGGACGCTTAGGCTTATCACTCCAAGTGTTGGCCTTGGCTCTCGACTTTCCCTTACCCTTAACACCTTTGTTTCTCGGGTTTGGGTTAGATGGTTGCCCAACAAGCATGATCGACTTTTCCTTCTTAGGAAGAGTTTGATCATATGTCTTCAGCAGATTATGAAGTTCAGGCAGTGTTACGTCCTTCGCATTCATCGTGTAATTAATGATGAACTGCGAATACGAACTCGGCAATGATTGAAGGACAAAGATCACCATGATCTGTTCTCTAGCTTAACGCCGGCATCGACAAGCTTTTCAAAGAGACCAATCATTTGAGAACATGCTCAGACATGTTCCCTCCTTCACTGAGCTTGCATCTGTGTATGTCTTTGATCAAATCAAATTCAACACTTCTAGCTGTCATCTTAAAGAGCGACTCAAGATGTTTCAACATCTCATACGGCAACATGCTTTCATGTTGCCTCTGCAGCTCATTGCTCATTGCCGCCAGCATAATACACTGCGCGGACTTAGCATCCTCAAGATGCTTATGAGACCTTGCCTTGTTGGCTTGATTCCAAGCAGCAACCTCATTGGCAGTCTAATTTTCGGGGCACACGGGAATGACCTCGTCCAAGACGTACTCAATCTTTTCGTACCTCAGCACCAAACGTATATTCCTGATCCAATCTAGGAAGTTTGGTCCGGTTAAAATTTGCTTCTCCAAGACAGCACGGAGCGAGATACTCGCCATATCTAATATTCTAAGGAGAAATAATATAGAACGAAAACAATAAATCAACTATTGAAATATCATTTCTAAATACACAGTCAACATAACTAAACAACAAGGTCCTTTAGCTGTTTAGCTCCAACTATTTTCACATATGCTTGCCCCCACAACAAACATACGGGTAATGTCCAACAAGTTACCGTAGTGGCCAAGATCCAAATCCATATTATGCCATACTCCAACGGGGGCTGGTCGCATAGCATAATATGACCGGTAGGACTAGTAAGACTATCCAATTGCGTCACGCAACTCTTGGTTGTTAAATCTAATTTAACCTGATGCCCTACATATTGTACCTATCGAGGTTGCTAGATACAATATGCAGTAAGTCATAACCATAGGCTTACTCTAATCTGACGATTACTGCGAGTCTGTAAGACGAGGTCGCCAATACAAGAAAACGCAATGAAAGTTCAGAATTAAAGCACCCTATGGAAAGCATCTCAGAAATACATACATATATATATTTCTGTACTTATATTGGTTGGGGCTTGTAGTTTGAGGGTTGTTATCAGTCATCTACAAACAAATAAGGGCGCCGCCTACCCATCATGCATGAACGGTCTACACGTAATGGATGCCGCCTATCCATTCTAGTTCTAAACGCGGTCAAGCACATAATGGGTGCCGCCTACCCATACATAAATACGTGGTCCGACATATAAGAGGGCGCCGCCTACCCTCGCATGCATAGCGGTCGAACGGAATGTAAAAACATGGTATTTAAACATGCATTGTCAAACAATAGCATATTGAACATATGAAACAAGTAGTAGCCTATGTGGATGACAAATGACTTCATAATTTCATTATGAAAATTATAATCCCATACTTATAATCTCTATGAAATAATTGAAAATTTGGACTAGATTGAATATTCGAAAATTCTATTGACCAAGTAGCGATTTTCGAAAACCCGAAGGACTTAATTGTAATTTTAAAAACCATGGAGGTGTTAAATATAAAATTCAAAAGTAGAAGGACTAATTTGCAATAAACAATAAATTGATAAATTACAAATAAGCCCTTTAACTTTATACTAATTAAATTTAACGCCTCTAGTTTAAAACAATTACAATTAAATCATATTTATATTTCAAATATAAAATTCAATCCTCAAAACTTTCAAAATTCGATTTTGGGTCCAACCCAAAAATATATATAAATTTTTTTTTTTTTTGAGAAAACGTGGGACGGGACCTGTCCCCCCGGTGCAGGCGCCGCCGCCGCCTGCGTCGCGCAGGCGGCCCGTTCGAAAAAATATATATATATTTATATACATATTTATTTTTTTGAAAAATATAAATTCTAAATTTATATAAAAAACAAAACTTTGAAAATCGAATTTATCATAGAATCAAGGGTAATTTGCATCAAGATCCCCTGCTAGTTTCATCAATTACACATTGGCCCCTACTAGTTCAACAACTACGCATTACCGCCTGTTAGTGCAAATCAATTACATTTTAACCCACGACCTTGACTTTTAGCGAATTAAGGCTTGGAATGTACCATTTTACCCTCATTTAAGTTTTAGTTTTCAAAAAAACCAAACAACTTCAATTCTATTTTATTACATATTTGACTCTAAATTTTTCTATTTTACAAAATTGACTATAAATTATTTAAATTAACCCCCATTAGTTATCTAAATCTCAAAATGTTCTTAAATATTATAATAAAATGATCCATACACAATTATTGATTCATATTTCACTCCATATTATTTATAAAAGAAAAAAAAAATTAAAAAAAACAAAAAAAATTTAAATATACAACTCCGATCGGAGCTTTTGAAAGCTCCAAATCGGAGCTGTTAAAAGCTCCGAATCGGAGCTTTCAAAAGCTCCGATCGGAGCTGTTTAAAGCTCCAATCGGAGCTTCTCCGATTGGAGCTTTAAACAGCTCCGATCGGAGCTTTTAACATCTCCAACCGGAGCTGTTAAAAGCTCCAAATTGGAACTTTCAAAAGCTCCGATCGGAGCTGTTTAAAGCTCCAATCGGAGCTAAAGGTCCAATCGGAGCTTCTCCGATTGGAGCTTTAAACAGCTCCGATCGGAGCTTTTGAAAGCTCCAAATCGGAGCTTTTAACTGATTGGAGCTGTTAACAGCTTCGATTGGAGCTGTAAAAGCTCCAAACGGAGCTGTACTTTCCGGCAGCTCCGGAAAAAATTCCGGTGCCGGAGCTGGAGAAGAGGACTTAAAAAAAAATAAAAAATAATAAAAGTAAAAAGAGAATAAAATTAAAACATGAAAGGAAAAAGGAAAAAGAAAATAAAATAAGTTAAGGGAGTGTTTGGCTAGCCACATTTTCAGAAAATTTTGGACTTGGTCAACTCGATTGGGGTAAAACGTATTTGTTGAACTAGTAGGGGGAAAAATTAAATGAGGTGCACTAACAGGGGTTCATTCTGAAAATTTCCCTAGAATCAATTGCATCCACATATCTACAAAATCATACAATATATATACGTATATACGTAATCAATTAACCTCGCTCTGATACCACTGTAGGAAAATACGGTCAGAGTTACCCCTAGGGTACGCAGCGGAATTTCAAAAATTTTCTTAACATACAGGTTAATTGCTTATGCATATGTCGTATATATATAAACACGTCAATTAGAAGACTAACCTTACTTCCAAAGCAGCTTCCAAGTCTTCGTAATAATCCGGTGTATCTTCTCCTTCGTCGAAGTCGAAGATATCTACAATGCTCCTTATATCTGCAAGACAATAAGAGTTAGTTTCCAGCTCCTAGAACCTCAACCTTGGTATCCACGGATGAACAGCCTATCGGAAGAATGCTAGGATATTCCTTATGTGACCAAGAAGACGGGGCGGCAATTCCTCCGGTGGTGGTGCGCGCGTGGGTGGCTAAGGGAGGAGGGGAGAGCTTTTATTTTCTCTAAGAAAACTGGGTAGAATAATTGTGTTCAAAACTGTGTGTAAAGCTCTCTAATAGTCCACTATATATAGTAGTCTATAGAAGCCTAAAGCATAAGCAATTAGACTTCGTAAAGGAATAAGAATCTAATTCTTATCGCACAAGGAAACCAATATCAAGTCTAGATTCATTCCCAATCAAATTAAAACTCAATCAGGAAAATCTAACTTATCCCTTGGACTTCTAATAGAGGAAGTAGTCGAACTCCTTCCCCTTATCCATCATGCGCGCGCGCGCGCCCCTAGGGACAGTAGGTGGGTCCCAATTTTGGGACCCACTTATAGTTCTAAGGCAATTCAAACACCAAGTAGATTTTGCCCAAGTGCATATGTTAATTCTAAATTAACATATCCTTTCTAATCAAACCTCCATTATATTTCCAAAATATAATCTTTAATTGTATTTACATAAAATACAATTAATTAGCCAATTCAATTAATAATTCCAAATCATTAATTGAGCCACCAAATATTATAATTAATTCCAAATTAATTATAATCCATCAATCACAATTAATTCCAAATAATTGCGATTCCATCTTCAAGGATATTCTGATAGACTGAATCACCACATAGTGTGACCCATAGGGCCTCACCGTATTAAGCAAGTCCTAGACTAGGCAACATGGAATTCCTAGACGGTTCCATTTGCAATATTAATACGTGAGGACGTTTGAGAGGTTTCTCAAAGCTTAACCCTTTCGTTGCGAAGCCTGTCGCGCTCAACGCGGCGATGGTAACGTCCCTTCATCTGACTTGCTCGAATGTATCTATGATCGATGAAGTGTCTATCCCAATAATACATCCACGGGCGTCTCAGGGAGTTGCTTGGTTAAGATATACTTATGACCATCATAATATATCATTTGCACTGGCCAGTGACTTTACCAACACAACTATGCAGACTATGAGCAGTGCTCTCCTGTGCTAACACTTGAGAGATGAATCCTTCACAGAATCACTTATCACCCCCCATTTGTATTTAGCCATAATCCTGGATCGTGTCTTAGGTCAACTGCTTGTTCAGAGCTGACATCGACGGGTCCACCAAGGATATGGGGCAACAAATGTGATGATAAAGTCCTGCAAGTACAAAGGACGAATGGCGTCACTTCGACAACTCACCGGTTCCCATAGACACGTCGGTGTAGAGTATACATCGATGGGAGTGTCCGGTGGGTACTTCCATTATTCGATAAAGCTTCTTCGAACAACTATGCGCAGTTATGGGAACGTTCCTTGATTGTCCAACAATCCGTTCCGTGGCCGTGGGATCTGCTCACACTTGCTCCAACAAGTATAACCTCCACGCATACTAGTCTTGTCAGGTTCATTCAGACCCCCACATCCGAGATGAACCACGACTAGGGAGAGTTTGGGATAGATGATAACTCACATAGCTCCCACTAACTGTGTGATCGGTCATCTATCTGAGGGGACATGTTTAATATCAATACAGACAGTAATAAAGATATGACATGCTGCAGCCTGGTGTAATATAAATATGAAAGCGATACTCAATAGTAAAATGCAACAAACATATATTATATTACGTTGACCTGTGTAATAGTACATATATGCCCTCTATAAGGGCACCATGCCCTTAGTAAAGGCTGTCTCTAGGACATATACACTATCATAGCCATAGTACCTTTTCCGTCATTTCTCGGAGCATAGCCTCCTGGTCTCCCTCCCTTGACAATTGCATGACGGTTCGGACACTGGCTGATCTTGTGATCCTTGCTCCCACAAGCTAAACACAAGCCTTGTCTCTTCCAGCAGTTGTTCTCATCGTGGTTGACTCCTCCACAGTAGTTGCAGTTTTTCCTTGCTTGGGATGACTGCCCAGACCCTCTAGTGGCATTACGGGAACGGTTGTCCTGCTGATTACGGGGATACTTCGCCGGTGGTGCTTGATATCCAGTTTGATACCCACCGCGACTCTCCCTCTTGTACCCAGATTGGCTTCCACCTCCATGGTTCCCAGACGAACTAGAGTAGCTCCTCTTGCTGGAGTACGGCTTATCAGCCATCTTGATTTCTTATAGACCACTTTCTACCTCGGAAGCGAGTTCAACAGCCTTGAGGTAGGTAGGCATGTTGGTCCCAAACAAACTGTACCGGATCTCAGAGTTCAGACCCTTCACAAAGTGGCGCACCTTCTCCTGTTCATTGTTCTGAAAATGCGGCACATACTTCAATAGCCGGGTAAATTCTGAGTCGTAGTCGGCAACATCCATGTTGCCTTGCACCAAAGCCTGGAACTCATCTCTCCTGTTCTCGCGGACCAGGCGAGGCACGTACTTGTCCATGAAATCCTTGGTGAAGTTCTCCCAGGTGCGAGCAACTTCCTCTTGCCTCCATCTTGCATTCACGGTCCTCCACCAGTTCCTGGCGGCTCCCACGAACTGGAAAGCTGCAAGCTCAATTTTCCTCTCGTCCGGATAGTGCAGGATCGAGAATAAGTTCTCCATACTCTCTAACCAGAGCTCAGCCTTACGGGCATCAGGCGTTCCCTCGAACCTGTCAGGATGGAATCGAGTGAAACGTTCCGCAGCTTGATCGATGGTCTGAATCGGTGGTGGTGGCGGAGGAGCTGGCTGAACAGGTTGTGCCCTAACGTGGTGAATGGTTTCGCTGAAATTTCCCAAAGCGGCGATGATGCGGTCCACTTGGTCTCCATTTTCAGCATGTTGATCATCTCCACTTCCATTGCTGCTGGTTCCACGAGTGTTTCTGCGACTCATTCTAACAAAAGGACACTACTTAGCAGTTGATTCAACAACCTCGAATTTCTAACTTAGAAAAAGAACAGAAAAAGGAACTAAGGCAAGTACTTAATCTTCTACAGCAGGTATGTAACTGAGCAGTAAGGAAAACATGCCTTGAACTTTAAAAATAAAACGTAAGATCAAGAAATTAACGTAGTCTCAAATAAACCAAGCATGCACTTATTCAAAGGAAAACCAGTCTCTACTCGTCTTAGCGAGTAAACAGAAAACCACATTGTCAAGTAAACAGAAAAGCATAAACAGTTTCAGTTAGGCTGAACTAAAAAAAAAAACTTGCTTGGCAAAAGGGGATATTCGGTACGAGTTCGAAAAGGCATCTATCCTAATAAACGTCCTCGATATCGTCTTCGAAACGTCGTTCGGGTACGTGTGCATCTTCTCCTTCTCCCTCAGAGGGGTCCTCCTCGTGTACTTCTTCGGGTTCTTCCTCATCCTCCACTCTACGTGAAGGTCCGCAACCATCGGGAAACGTCCTCCGATCTTTCCTCTTACGAATCTTGGTGCCTAGGTTGGATGTGGTTAACGAGACAAAGCCGGAGTTCTCCTTTGCGGCGCGTAAAGCCATCTTAAGGAATCTGATCTCCACATCCTTCGTTGCCATTTTGTCTTGAAGCTTCATGTTTTCCAGCCAGTAGTGGTCTCGTTCGCGAACGACCCTGTCCATCACGCTTCCAGGGTAAATGCCAATGACGGGGACGGTGGTATAGGGGTTAAACTCCCCTTCGACTAGGCAGTAACGTATGACTTTCTTTTCGGTACTCATACTTATCTGTAAGCACATGCGTATTTAGCTAGTTAATAACTACGTCAAAATCAAAAGCATCCACGGAAGTTCAATAATTTCAGAAACGGATCAGAAAGACGTCCGGATCAGAATAGAGAAGATGGAGAAACAGTTTAAAACTCGGATCCGAAAAGTAAAAGAAAATGCAAGACCTAACCAGCGACTCGGACCCTCACACACACCCCAAAGGTCAAAAGATCCTATCCTAGCAAGCTCGAGTTTGAACTCAAGCTCTGATACCAACTGTAATGGTACCGATTTTTTAAAAACAAATAAATTTCATGAAAAGAGAAAATTCGAAATAATTTTAAAAGTAACGGTCGACAATAAATGTCATAACAATATTTGGCACCACAACGCTAACATAATCAAGTAAAATCCAACGGTAACTTAGAAGTCAAAATAGAATAACGACTAGTGAAGAAAGTAAAAAGTTTCATCTTCTTAATTTAAAATCAAATCCCCAGAGACATCCCAGACCCTTCTCTCAGTCGTTGGCATCCTACTCGCGTGCATCCTCAGTAGTATCTGGAAGGAAGGAATTTTTGAAAACAAAGAGAGCGTGAGATAAAGGATCTCAGTGAGGTTCTAAGGTAACAAAAGAAAAGTAAACAGTTTGAAAACAAAATCATTTGCAGCAGATAAAATAGCAAACAGAACAGATAACATAACAGAAAGACAGAACAGATAAGTCGAAGTCCGTTGGTGCAGCCCGCCTTGTTACTCCTACTCCCAGATTGCCCTTATAGCTCCCTCCAGAGGGTATACAACTCCGGACATAAACAAAAACCCCCGTGTACTTTGGGGAAACAGAACCTACGACCCTAATAGATCTCAACGACTTCTGCCTCGCGCCTAAAATGGATTAGACTAGGCAATAACCAAGCAAACTCGATAGTCCTCACTACCCAAGCCTACCTAATTCGACCTAATCGACCGGTCACACAGAAACAGACAGAACAGATACAGATACAGAACAAACAGATAATAATAATCAAATCTCGAAACATCGAGAAGTGTTCCTGAAGAAGAGTTAATCCAGAACACAGTAGCAACAAACAAAGATAAGTAAATAGCCATACTTAGGACTTAGTTACTTTTACGCGGAAGCATACGATATAACAGACATATATTAATAGATACAAGTTATCACATAGCCTTCCAGTTTTTCGCAAATAGATAAGTTTTGGGGTGAACACTCACCTTAGAGAGTTAAGCACTAGATCACGGAATCAAGACTTGAATGACGGCGCATCGAACAACAAAGAACCTAAACATAACCCAGTGTTACCATCTAGAGTCGAATCGAAAGACAAAACAAAGAGAGGTAGCAGAAGGGCTAAGGTAGGGTTTGAACTCGGGACCTCTAAGTTAGTCAAAGAATACCTAACCAACTCAGCTAGCAAGTCAACAGTTACAAAGCAACAAGACATAAACTATTTAAGTTGGGTAGTTTTCAGAAAACACTCTTTTACTCTCTGGAAATTACTAAAGTACCCTCAGAGGTAAATTGCAAAACAATACTACACTTTCCACAACTTCCAAAACAGTCCTTAGCGAAATTTTTTTAACAGTTTTGTCCAGCACAGTAAAATTACCAAACTACCATCGCATAGTAATTGCAGAAAAGTCCTTTTTGTTTTCAGAAAACAATCAAGTCCAAATGCCCTTTACACTTGCACTACAGTCCTCAAAAATAAAACAGTCTTTCAAATTAGTCCTCAGTCAACACGGTCAAAGACAATTTGCAAAAAGGTCCTTTCAAATTCCACGATACTCAAACAAGTCCTCAAGGTTCAGAGAATACACTAAGGTCCAGTCAGCTTTTCGAAATCAAACAAGTCCAACACGTCAACATACGAGGTCAAACAACGAATCAATAGTCCAACAACAACAACAACAACTATCCTAGGTCCCGGTTCTCGGTTCAAATACGAGGTCAAAGGCAGCAGGGGTAAAATAGGAATAACAGGGGAAGGAAGAAAACGAAAAAGGAAACAGAGTACTACCTTCGGTGGAACCAGACAGAGAGAACAGACTGGAATAGATCGAAACCGGACAATAGCACGCGTACGGGACTGAACGAAAACGGGAAACGAACTGCGAATCAAAAGGTTCTCCTTCTCCCTCAGAGGGGTCCTCCTCGGGTTCTTCTTCGGGTTCTTCCTCATCCTCCACTCTACGTGAAGATCCGCAACCATCGGGAAACGTCCTCCGAGCCTTCCTCTTACGAATCTTGGTGCCTAGGTTGGATGTGGATAACGAGATAAAGCCGGAGTTCTCCTTTGCGACGCGTAAAGCCATCTTAAGGAATCTGATCTCCGCATCCTTCGTTGCCATTTCGTCTTGAAGCTTCATGTTTTCCATCCAGTAGTGGTCTCGTTTTTGAACGACCCTGTCCATCACGCTTCCAGGGTAAATGCCAATGACGGGGACGGTGGTATAGGGGTTAAACTCCCCTTCGACTAGGCGGTAACGGATGACTTTCTTTTCGGTACTCATACCTATCTGTAAGCACATGCGTATTTAGCTAGTTAATAACTACGTCAAAATCAAAAGCATCCACGGAAGTTCAATAATTTCAGAAACGGATCAGAAAGACGTCAGGATCAGAATAGAGAAGATGGAGAAACAGTTTAAAGTTAGTACGTAAGACTCGGATCAGAAAAGTAAAAGAAAATGCAAGACCTAACCAGCGACTCGGACCCTCACACACACCCCAAAGGTCAAAAGATCATATCCTAGCAAGCTCGTGTTTGAACTCAAGCTCTGATAATGATGAACGTGTATTTTACACCTTCATTCGAGTCTTTTTTCACCTATTTAGCTATCCTCTATGTTAATTTAGCTATATTATAGTGCAATTTATTAGAATAGTGTCACGTTTCCCTTTAGTTTCCATTTTTCAGGTTTTAGGTGAAAAACGTGATTTTCTAGGCAAGTATATTGAAGAGAACGAAGATTCGGTGTTTCGTGGTCATCCGTGGTGTATCTAGAAGGTCCCGGGCGAGATTTGATGTCTAGGGGTCGAGTTTCAAGGCTTAAAGGTCACTAGAAGGCAAAATCCGAGTCCGAAAAGGAAAAGAAGACCAAAAACGCGTTTCTGCCGACGGCAGCTCCCGGGCGGTTCGCCCCACACCAGGCAGTTCGCCCGGTGTCTGGGGCGACTCGCCCCACGCCTTCCGAACTCCTATATATAGTTGCTTCTGTTTCTACGTTTTTCATACTTTCTCAGACCTTTTTTCATACTTTTCACATTAGTTTTAGATAGGAATTCTCCAGAGCCTGTTCTGGGAATTCTTAGCATAGGAGACTATTTTTCTTATCAATTTGGAGGATTATCTTGCTTGTGAGTCCGCAATTCTTCGGAGATTGACAACCTTCGTCGGTAACATTGTATCTCACGATTTTTCTTTATATTTATATCTTTCAACATGTTTTCATTCAATCTTGCTTTGATTTCTGTTGATTGCATGACATCTATGAGTAGCTAAATCTATCGTTGGTGATAGTATGTGATTTCTTAGCTAGGGTTCTTAATTATGCATGATGGCTGTAATGTGAATCAGACCTGAGTTATTGCTTATTTCTTTGATCTATCTAAGTCCTCTATCTTCGTAGTGTTGAATTAAACGGAACACATTGGACAATTCATGATCTTAGATTTCTATGCAAAACGATCGGGTACTTCATGCATGATTATTAACCTGATGCTTTGAATGATCATACTATCACTAACTTCCATTATTATTGATAAGAAAATCTGTGCTAAGTCGATTGTTGAGTTTATAGTTTAAGTTAAATTAGATAAAGCTAGTTATAGTCCTTAGAGATCGACACTCGAGGTTATTTTACTGCTACACTACGGTTTTCATTGTAGTTGTGATTTGCCTTTGGCTAAAAACAAATTTATTTGATTAATTGAGTCTGACAAACTTCGGTTCATCAAATTGGCGCTGTTGCCGGGGACTATACTCCTTTTTTCTGTTTAGCTTATTTACATTTTCAGCATTCAATTCCTAGTCTTAGTAGTATTAGTCTTTTTCGATTTTATCGGTGATTTCCAGAAATTTTCTTGATTTTCGAGACTTCTAACGAGACTAATTTTTAGTTTTGAGTTACTCCTGTTCCAGATTTCCAGGTATGATGACCTTAAAAGCTCGCTTGACACCTACATTCTCGCAAGTCAAGAAAGGGTCAGCTATATACTTGGAAGAAGAGTTATCAGGGTATGAGGTAACAAGTTCTGTAGTGAGAAGGATACCGAGGTTCGAAGATGGAGTGGGGATGAATCCGTTAAGTTTCATCAGATCCTATGAGGAAGAAATAGCAAAAGTTCCAGCAAAGGGGTTCACCGAGGACTAATTATGCAGGAAATTATTTTCTTTTGCTCTGGGATATGAACCGAGAATTTGGATGGCAAGGTTAGCACCAGGATCACTGAGAACCTGGGGCCAAGTAGTAGAGGAGTTCTTGGCGCGTTTTATGCCTTACCATGAGACGATTGCCTTGCGGAGTCGGATCGAACACTTCAAGCAAGGAGAGTATGAGCGGTTCTGTGACACCTACGAACGTTTTGAGTTGTATAAACGTGAGTGCCCCCATCACCGTTTCGACGACGGGGAGCTGATTTGGTATTTTGTTGGCGGTCTACGTGATGATGTTAGGCTTCAAGTGGATGGGATGTGTGGAGGATTAGAAGAATGTACAGTTGAAGAGGCAGAGAAGGTCTTTCAAATGTACGCCAGTGATTTTGCACAATCTGAGAGGCTAATATCGAGTCTAGTCACCAATGGGAGTTCAAATCGGGGCGAAACTAAAGGCTTATACGAAGGATATTCTGAAGACGAAGATATCAGTCAGGAGGATGAACTTGCATTTTACGCAGGGATTAAGGCCATCCAGAATGTTTTTGAGATAGCACACGCAGGACAAGTTGAAAACAATCTTCGCATCGAAAAGGCTTTTGAAGCAGTCGAAGTAACTGAGCAACTTATAGAGGAATTTAGCTTGTTGAGGTGTGAAAAGGCAGAGGAGTTTCATCAACTTGAAGGAGAGAAGATTTTAGACGAAGACGCCCCCTGGAGGTGGGAGGCGAACCGCCCAGCGTGGGGGGCGAATCGCCCCCCACAGGCAGGGGGCGAATCGCCTCCCAGCTCCAGGGAGCTGGACGACCCCAACTCCCCTGTTTTGACACCTGAAGCTGATTTCATCGATCCCAAGCCACTTCCAACTGTTACTACTGAGGAACCTGAGTACGAAGAAGTGAATCTACTACTCCGTGGAGGAAAGATGACAAAAATTCCTAACTTCGTGTGTCCTAAACGTATTGAATCTTCTGGGACCAACAATGCAGGGCCAAGCACAGAACAAGAAGTTAGTGAAAGTTCCAAAGAACCTCAAGAGAAGGATGATGAACCAAGACCATCTGAGGAAGATATGGTTGATGATGAGGTCGAAGGGAGAACTCCTACGCCAGTAGTACTTCACAAATCTTGTAATCCATATGTGTCCCCGAAACCACATGTGCCATTCCCAAGTCGGATCAAGCTAGCCAAGACGGATATTCAAGAGTCACCTCTATTTCAACGCCTCTCAAAAGTTGAAGTTAATGTGCCTCTCTTGGAGTTAATCCAAAACATTCCGGCTTATACGAAATTCTTTCGTGAGATGAAGAACAACAAAAGGGTTACTTCAGGAAAGGAAGCTAATGGGGTTGAGACGGTGAATTCAATTGCCGGGTTACCTGTGAAGAAAAGAGATCCTGGAAGTTTCATCATCAACATCGCTTTGGGGAATGGTAGAACCACGAAGGATATGCTTGACTTGGGGGCTAGCATTAACTTAATGCCCTATTCAGTATACAAGGCCCTGGATCTCGGTGAATTGACACCAACTGATATGGTTGTCCAAATGGCGGACCAAAGTGTGAAGAGGCCAGTTGGGATAATAGAAGATATCCTTGTGAAAGTGGACAAATTGATAATTCCAGCTGATTTTGTGGTAATGAAGTCTGCAGACGAGGGAAAGAGCCATATCCGCGAACACGTGGTACTACTTGGGAGACCATTCAATGCAACTACCAACACATGCCTTGAACTCAAAGGCAAGAAATTCTACATGGAGGTAATGGGTGAGAAAGTTGAATTGGTAGGATGTAGCATAGGAGATAAGGAAGTCGTAGAAGAATTAAATTTTGTCGATTGCTATGATTCTGTGATTTCCGAATTTCATCATTGCTATGATGATCGTGAACCTCTTGAGGAGGCACTAACCATGCAGGCTGAGACGTGTTACATGACCGAAGAAGCAAGGGAATTATTTGAAATAATGGATAGTGATGAATGTGTATTTTACACTTTCATTTAAGTCTTTTTCACCTATTTTAGATATCCTCTATGTTAATTTAGCTATATTTTAGTGCATTTTATTAGAATAGTGTCACGTTTCCCTTTAGTTTTTATTTTACAGGTTTTGGTTGAAAACGAGGTTTTCCGGGCAATTATATTGAAGTGGACAAGGAATTGGTGTTCCAGAAGCCTAATTGGAGTATCTGAAAGATTCCGGATAGGATTTGGAGTCTAGGAACCGAATCTGGAGGCTAGAAGGTCACTAGAAGGCAGAAACCGAGTCCGAAAAGGGGAAGAAATCCAAAAACGCGTCGAAAACGCGTTCTGGGCCGAAATTTACTCCCGGGCGAATCGCCCGGGATGTGGAGCGAATCGCCCCACACCAGGCGAATCTCCCGGTGTGTGGGGCCCTTCGCCCCACACAATTCGAAGCCTATATATAGTTGCTCAGTTTTTCTCCGTTTTTCATTCTTCTCCAGACCTTTTCTCTCACCTTTCTCTGTAGTTTTAGGTAGGAATTTCCCAGAGCCTGTTCTGGGGGTTCTTAGCTTAGGATATACTTTTTCATAGCAGTTTGGAGCTTGTAAGATCGCGATTCTTCGGAGACTGACAACCTTCGGTAACATTGTATCTTACAGTTTTTCTACTTATTTTTATATATCTTTCAACATCTTTTCTGCTATGATTTCTGTTGATTGCATGACAACTATGAGTGGGTAAACTTCTCATTGGTGATAGTATGTGAATTCTTAGCGAAGGGTTAATAATTATGCTAATGGCTATATCGCGCATTATACTCTGAGTTATTGCTTTATTTCTTTGATCTATCTAAATCTCTATCTTCGTATTGTTGATTAATTATTGCACACAAACGGACAATTCATTGGTCTTTGACCTATCTAAATCTATATCTTCGTAGTGTTTGATAATTACAACTGGACAATTCATTGATCAAAGATCTCTATGCAAACCGAGGAATTTATGCATGATTATTAACCCGTTATGCTTTGAAGGATCATACTATCACCAATCTCCATTATCTATTAAGAAAAACCTTTGCTAAGTCGTCTGCTGTTTTATATTCTCAAGTTAGATTAGATAAAGCTAGTTATAGTCCTTAGAGATCGACACTCGAGGTTATTCTACTGCTACACTACGGTTTTCGTTGTAGTTGTGAATTGCCTTTGGCTAAATACAAATTTATTTGATTAATTGGGACCCGACAATCCTACGTTCATCAAATTGGCGCCGCTGCCGGGGACTATACTCCTCTTTTCTGTTTAATTTGTTTAAATTTTCAGCATTCAATTCCTAGTTCTAGTAGTTTTAGTTTTCCTTTTTAATCTTTCTCTGACACTGCTTTCCTAGTTTGATACAGATAGTGTATGCCACATACACGATCTAGAGGAACACCGCTTGCTGATTCAATTGTTGAGATCGACAGAGTCTACCACCAAAGAAGGCGACTACTTCAAAGGCGTGCACTAGAGGAAATAGAGGATACCAATTTCTCTGAATCTCTACACAGTCTTTTCAAGGAAATCGACGGAATGGCAGAAGCTAGACCACTGAAAGCATGGGTTCAACCCTCCAAGGATCGTATGAGGGGACCGGCAATTGTTCTTTCGTCTGCAACTCGAGATCTGGAAATCAAGAACCACGCATTCCAACAACTTCCGAGGTTCTATGGCTTAGCAAGGGAAGATGGGATGGGGTACTTGCACGATATCGATGATTTCGTCAACCAACTCCCACGACCCGGGGCTGAAATAACGACGGATGAGTTGAGGATGAAGGTTTTTGCTATGGGGCTTGGCGACAGAGCCAAGTCGTGGTTGAGTTCTCTACCAGCAGGCTCGCTGGACACTTGGGAGAAGGTTTTTTCAGCTTTCATGGAAAAATACTTCCCTCACACCTTGACTATCGCGCTAAAGGCGCAAATCACTGGATTCAAACAGGACTATGATGAGACCATCTACACCGCGTTTGAGAGGTTCCAAGATCTCACGAACAAGTGCCCTCACCATGGTTTTGAGCTTTCAGACCTAGTCCAACACTTCTACAATGGACTAACCTTCGAGAACCAACAAGTGGTGGATTTCCAATGCCGTGGCAATATTTGGGAGGAAACCGCAGAAGCCGTCTGGGCAGTTTTCGAAAGGCTTGCTAAGGGTTCGCAGTTCAAGGACCCAAGAGCAATGGTTAGGAGACGTGGACCTGAAGCTCCACCGACTCAAGAAGCCCCTATGTATAGGGGGTATGGGGATCAATTCGAGTGTTATACCAACAAATTGAAACAAGTCCTCAAGAGCGCCACTGGAACAACTGTCTCGAACGAAGTTTGCCGAATATGCAAGAACTATGGGCATGGAGCTCATATGTGCAGATCGAAGCTCGCATATGATGATGGCAACTGGGTTCAAGTAGGCGAAGAGGAAGCCTTTGCTACGGAGTTTGGTACTCAAGAAGCTAGCTACGGACAAGATGGTAGGAATCCTCGAGGTGGATTTTGGAGAAGAGGGTTCCGAAACAATCAAGGATATGCACCGGCTAGCCAAGACCGTAGTAGGCTTAACTATGGTAATGACCACTGCGAAAACGTGCTCCGAAAGAGCAACCGAAGTCGAAGTCGGCTCAACTGATGGAGAACTTGCAAAAGATGGTTGATCACACCCAAAGTTTTCTCAAACGGTATGAAGAAGATTCTGAGAAGACTAGGTCAAGGCTTTATAGGTTGGAAGAGAGCACTAGGCTTGCCCAACAAAAGATGCAAGAGTTGATCGACCGTGGAGCAAGTAGGGAGCAAGGCAAGCTGCCTAGCAACACTGAGAAGTCAATGTCCATTACCTTGGCGGGTGATCTACCTGTAGAAATCACCATAAAAAAGGTTGCTAAGTGCGAGTGTTGCAAGGGGGAAGTGCCCCCAGAGGCTAAGGAAGAAGAGAAGGACCTTGGCTCTGACAAGAGTGAAGAGGAGCAAGAGGATCCCGAGCCACTCCCTCAAAGTTTCGACGTTAAGGTCGGGATTGGGGAACTTGAAGATGTCCGTGCCACACTAGACACGGGATCCTACTCTAATGTGCTCCCTATGAATGTGTTCGAGAAGAGTAGCCTTGGAAAACTATCTGAGCATAAGGCTATAGTGCAATTGGCGGATGGATCCTTTGTGAGACCCGAAGGCGTTGTGAAGAATGTATTGGTCAAGATTGGTGAAGCTTCGTATACACCAATTTTGTAGTTATGCCGGCGTCTACACCTGGGATGGGGGATGTAATTCTCTTGGGGCGAACGTTCTTGACTAAGCTACGCTCAGTGATAGACATCTACCGAAGGACTTGCACCATTGAGGTGGATGGCAAGCGACATGTGTTGCAAGTCATATCTGATCCACCTGATACTTCTCACACTATTAACTACTGTGGTCTTGCTGTCTATGTTCATTCTTATTCACAGGTTCGTGGCATGAGGAGAAGATCCATGAAGGGGAAGTCTAGTACCCTCAAGAAGAAGAGCTAGGCGCAGACAGGAGTCGAGTCAAAGACTTTAAACAATGGCGCTATCCGGGAGGCAACCCGGAGTTTTTATCGCTTTTTTACCGCTTTATTGCATGCATTCATACTTGAACAATTTGCTTTTCATATGTGAATTTGTTCACTCTGTGTCGTATATGCTTATGTTTTGTTTGAGTGAGCTTTTTCAAGTGGTTTTATGAGAAAAATGGTTTTCGGGAACTTAAAACCGCGTTTTTTCGAGAAGCTTCGTCTCCCCACCTCAGGAGGTGGGGGGCGAATCGCCCCGCACCAGCTGGACGTGCGGGGCGATTCGCCCCGCACGGGGCGACTCGCCCCACGAACTCAGCTGCTTAAAAACGCGAGAAACCCCTTTTCTACCTCATTTTCTTCTTCTTCTCCACTTCCTTCTCCCTAAAATCCGAAAAAAGAATAAAAATTTCAATCCTTCATAACTTCTTCATTATTCCATCAAATTGTGTGTTCTTTAGCTTCAATCGAAGCCAGTTACGTGCTCTTTCTTTTCATCCGAACAAATTTCACCCTAGTGCATTCGTTTTCCAGATCTGAGGTATCTTCTTATGAACCCTAATTCTTCAAATTTGGGGGTTTTCTAATTTGAGCTTTTATTTGGCTTATATGATGTATGGGTAGGTCGTTTGTGTGATTAAAAGCATTATTTACTATCAATTGCATGCTCAATTATGCTTGAATTGTTGATTTGGGAATTTTTCTACTAGATGTTTTTATCTTGTTATGCAATGTATCTTTTTCTTCGATTGCTTATATATGATTGTGTTTACTGATGTGATAATGATGGATGTGGTGGTAGAATGCATAATTGTTGAGTATGAGGATTTATGATGTTAGAATTTTTCGCTACTATTGTATGAATTGAGCCTTGTTATTTAGGTTATTGGTTGTCTAGCAAGAGCATAATGTGATGTACTGCATGTAGTAGTTACATTGATATGTTGCATGTGGAAGAAGCTAGGCTAGACATGAAGGATTTGGGGAGTTCGATTGTTGATTTTATCACTTGTGTGTTTCGTTCTTACATTAGCATATGCATGAGTCAGTTTTGTGTCATACGAGGTACTAACTGTTGTTTGTAGGAACCATGCCAAGGGAGAGGAGCACTACCATTTGATTACTATGAAGTATTGGAGGGGGATCGATTACAACCATTTCAAGGAGAGTGATCTCGTTAGAGGTGCGTTTGAGCCACGGGCTCTTGCAACAACGTCGCGGATTATCCAAGAGGAGGAGCTAGAGTACACCTGGAGTAAGGACTCCTATGCCTATTCATGCACCACCGAAGGGACAGAAACAATTATTACGTCAGCAATCTATCACAAGGACTGCAAAGTTCGAGTGAATAGGAAGGCACCGGGACGATCTTGCCGCGACGGATTCAATCTTGAGTCGACAGTGGCTAGAAGGTTCCGAAGCGCTAGCTTGGTTCCAAAACATAATGACATGGGTGCCCAGCCCCTCTTAGGGGTGCCCCTTGACTGCCTCTAAAGGGAGCATCATATAGACATCGGTGGCATCAACCGTAGAGAATGTGGTCGACATAGGAAAAAATGGAAGACAACGTCTGGGTATCCGAGCAGCTTGCTGTAACCTCCTCGAGGTGTAAAACGTTGGAGAGGGAGGCTCTGATACCACTGCTCTTTCCCCTTCAACAGTTCACAACCTATTGGAGAGATACCGGGTGGAAGATTCCATAACAGTGGCGGCCAATCTTGAAGATTCTCTTCGACAATGCAACTCTATTGGTGATGATGTTGGTGACAGTAGTGACAATGAAGGCCATACGGACAATGATGATACAGATAGAGGAGTTGTTCCTATCCGGCCTATTAATGGAACTACCGCACCTACCACAAGCCCTGATGATCACCTATAAGGCTCCCAGAGCAATCCCAATAACTCACAAACAGCATACTCAGCCGACCGAGGCAAAACCATGCGGTAACATCTAGTATCATATCTTATTTCCTCATTTTCTTACTGCTAGGGACTAGCTTTAAATTTATGAGGGGGGATGGGATTTAAGTGATCTAGTGTTGTTAGTTTGGAGCTTGCCATTGATGGTTTAGAGCTTGATGAGTATAGTACCTTGCATGTTTTAACCGTCTGCATTTGCATTTGCACGTTTACTGCTTTCTTAGTTTTTTAGGTTGCATTCACTTCATTCATCCTAGGATAGTCTTGCATGTTTTATATGGAGTTTATTGCCAAATTTTTTGAACTTTTTTATTGGGTAGATTAACTAACTATGCCATTAATCATAAGCTTCATCTCTATTAATTTGTTTGAGGTTTTTCTCGCTTGGCTTGTCACATTTATGTATTGCACTTAGTTAAGCTTGGTAGTCTCGACATCACTTAGGTTGCTCACTATGGGGCATTTCAGCACTTGTTCATGGAGCAGTTCATGAACAAGTGAACTGAAAATGCCCCACTGTGGCATTTCATACCAATTTCACTTTGTGAAATTGGTGTCTTCATCATGAATGCACGCCACCAAGTGGCGTGCAGTTCATGAATTGTTGAACGGCTCCTTCTATTTTTTTTAACCAGGCGCGTGCAGTGACAAGCACTTGTCACCGCCTGGTCATTTGTTTGAGGCAAACGGCTATTTGCCTCAAAAACATAAAAAAAAAAAATTTAAAAATTTTGAAAAAATCACAAACGACTATATTTTTTTTTCTCTATAAATAGACACCAATATTGCATATGTTTTGATCATCCATCCACAATCTCCATTTTCTCTCTTAACTAAATTGAAAATACCTCTCTACTTCCATTTTTCATCTTTTTCCTTCCTCCGACATGTCCGGAAACAACCCGTACCAAGGCGGTGTGAATTTGAGTTATGAGGACTTTCAACGTCTTGCTCGACTTTATCCCGAATTGATGAATTCAATCACTCCAAATGCCGGAAACACCTTCCGGCCTCCTAATATGAACTCCACCTCCCAAGGCTCTCCACACACCTTCACTCCACAATTCACATTTCCCGATTGCTCTCAACCCACACCACCAAACGTTTACAACCCATTCAACAACTCAACTTACAACTTTTTACAAGACAACTGGGGTTCGAATGAGCACATGGCGAGCCCGGACATGACGAGTCCTGACGGGGAGGAAGTTGTTCCCGAAACACAACCAACTGCGGCCACTAAGAAGGGAAGAAAGGGAAAGAAAGCCCAACAGTCCGACACCGGTGGAACAGAATGTGCAAAAGACGGTACATTTAAGTTCTCACCAGCGGAGGATAAGGTGTTGGTTAGCTGTTTCATGAAGGAAAGCAAAAATGCGGCTAATGAAACAGATCGGTCGTTCAATAACCTCCTAGCCGAAGTGGCAAGAGAATTTGAGAAGGTGCGCCTAGATCGACCCGACTTGCTTTTACGAAAGCGTACTATGAAATCCCTACGTCATAGGTGGCTCAGGATCAGAGGGCCGATTAACAAGTTTGTTGGATGTATGGAGGAAGCCCGACGGCTGGTTGGGACGAGTGGGAGCAATGAGGAAGACATCATAAACAAAGCTGGACAGATGTATCGAGCTGATCATCCAAAAAACGCCGCATTCAACTTTATGCATTGCTATGAAATTATGGTGGGATACACTGCCTGGCAGATCCTTATGAACTACTCGGGAACTTCTTAAGAGAGTGTGAATATTGTTGATGTTGATGGAGATGACGGTGGGAGCGGAGGGAGCGGCGGCAAGCGCTACCGGATTGACGAAGATAGCAGTGACCTATGGAAGAGACCTATGGGCCGGGATGCTGCAAAGAGGGCCCAGGCAGGAGGAAAAGGTAGTTCGTCTTCCAGCACCGATGATCTAGTTGAAAGATTTGGCTCGTTCACCCAAGGAGTTAACAATTATGTAGAATTTGACAAGTTGAAGTTGGAGGCGATCCAGGAGGAGCGGGCATATAAAAGGGAGCACGATCAAGGACTGTGGGAGCAAGAAAATCGAAAAATTGAGTCGAGGGAGAAAGATAGGATGTATAAGGCGTGGTCGAAGTTAATTGACAGGGGTGACAATCTGACGGCAGGTGAGGAGGCTATAAAGGCGAAACTCGCCAACAAGCTCTTTGGTGATGGTTGAACATTCGACCATATTGTATGAGTGTGATTTTGTTGATGTTTAAGTGTGATTTGTTTGAGTGTGCCTTTAATTTGCTAGTTTCAGTGTGCTTTATTTTGATTAAGTTTGAGTTAAGTTTCAGTGTGTTTTTCATTTACGAACTTGTACTGTAATGTAATATTTCAATTTCATTACCAATTTGAGTTTGAATTGGAATCTAAATTTGAATTTGAACTTTAATTTTTCAATTTCATTTTCAATTTGAATTTGAATTCCGACAAAGTGGCTCCAGACATGTCACATCTCCAACTTTAATTTGAAATTGAACAGGTGAATTCCATTATTACTCCAGACATGTCACATCTGTAACTTTAATTTGAATTTGCATCTGAATTTGTGTTTACATTTAGTTTCAATTTCGGACTAAATATGTCCATCTATATATAGACATGTGTTGTGTTATTCTTCAACCACAACAAACAAGCCAATCGCCATATTTTACATCTATACAACATGACTTCAAGGTTCAGTTTACATGATTCTTCGTCTGAAACCAACTCTGATGAAGGCGAGGAACATACTGAGCCTTACCAACCTTTCCATGAAGTAATTGGGCTAAATAATCCTGTTTCTATGGCAATTGGTGAAGCCATCAAATACTCACAACTTGTCATACCCGAAATGCTAAACCCACCACAACCACCACGCGAAAAACATCGACGTACTTACATCGATCGAGGCCGTGAAGAAGGCCATGCTAGAATAGTCGGGGACTATTTCTGTGACCGTCCGGTATTCACAGTCGACCAATTCCGCCGTAGATTCAGAATGAGGCGCCCATTGTTCGAGAGGTTAGTGAGAGATGCGCAGTTGCACGATGAATTTTTTGTCCAGAGGCCCGACGCACTTGGTAGGATGGGCTTGTCTGCAATCCAAAAGTGTACTGCAGTAATGAGGTTGTTTGCGTATGGTTCGTGTGCAGACATCGTAGATGAGTATTGTCGATTAAGTGAAACATCTACAAGGAGCTCGGTGTAGCACTTTTGCGACTTCCTATATGAAAAATACAGCCCCCATTACATGAGAAGGGTCACTGTGGATGATGTGCGGAGTCTACTTCGGATCAACGCTGCTAGAGGTTTTCCGGGAATGATTGGATCTATTGATTGCATGCACTGGGAATGGGAAAATTGTCCTAACGCATGGAAGGGTCAATACCGAGGGAAGGAAGGAAAGGCAATTGTTGTTCTGGAAGCTGTTGCCTCAAAGGACCTCTGGATCTGGCATTCGTTCCTCGGAGTGTCTGGTAAGTTCAATGATATAAATGTCCTATGGCGTTCACCTGTATTTGATGATGTACTCAAAGGCGCTGCGCCACAAGTTAATTTCGAAGTTAACGGTCGTAGATACGATATGGCCTACTATCTTACTGACGGCATATATCCAAGTTGGTCAACTTTCATCCCTGCCATAAAAAATCCAGCAACTCGTAAGGAATGCTTATTTACAAATTTTCAAGAATCGTGTAGGAAAGATGTGGAACGAGCTTTCGGTGTTTTGAAAAGAAGATTTCTTATCATCAAGCACCAATCTCTTTCGTTCACAAAAGAGTTGATGGGGAAAATAATGAACGCTTGTATCATTTTGCATAACATGATTATAGAAGACGAGCGAGAAACAGTTCCGAACTATGACGATCCCAGCGGATACGATGAAGATATACCCATGATACCTGGACCATCTTCTAGTGCATCAAGTTCCCACGCGTTCGATTTCAGTTGCAGGGAGTCCGTGGTTGGTTCGATAGAGGATTACTTCGAAAGGAGAAGCCATATGCATGACAAGGATATTCATAATGCCCTGCAGCATGACCCAGTGGAACACATCTGGAGAAATTTCGGCCCACGTACTTAGTTTTATTGTAATGTTCATTTATGTGGTTTTTCTGCCTTCAAATGTGATTGTATCGTTTCATTTTGATTTGTAGTACTCGTTGTGTTTAATTTGTATGTTGTTTTTACGTACCCTTTTCATTAGTGGTGTTCTTTTTCATTCAAAAAAATTCAAAAAATTAATATTTATTTAAAAAATATTTATAATAGTAAATTAAATTTAATATGAATTTTAAAAAAATAAGTAAATATTAATAAACAACTTAAAAATTAAATTCAAAATAAAAAAAAAAACAAAAAAGCGTGGTGAACTGCGTGAACCAGTTCACCATAGCAGTCTAGTGAACTGAAATGTTGTTCACGCAGTTCACTAGACTCAAAAAACTGTGGTGAATTGCGTGAACTGCAGTTCACCACAGTGAGCAGCCTTAGTGGTGTTTTCTCTACTGCGGTTCACGAAGGCCTTTATAATAGGATGATGCATGTTAGGGTCTTATGGTTGTTTTCCCGAGTAATTATGTACCTAAGAGGTAACAGGTCTTCACCATGCTTTGAGATTGCTAAATGCCTAGGAAGGAGGTAGTGTGAGGTTGTGTGATCCTTTGTTTACAACCTATTCTTTCGAATAGGTTTGGGAGGGGGTTACACTATCATTAGACTTGTTTTTCGTTTTTTCATTTCTGTGTTGTAAGTTTATTTTTTCTTTCTTGTAAATTTTGTACTCCAACCTATTCTTTCGAATAGGTTTGGGGAAGTCGTTCGTGAGTCATTTTATTTCTTTTTCGTTGTGCTACTGCTGGCTAAAAAATCGAAAAAAGAAAAGAAAAATTCCAGGAAAAAATAAAAAAAAAACTAGAAATGAAAAAAAGAAAAAAAAAAAAGAAAATACCCCAAAAAAGCAAAGAAGGGTCCAAAAAAAGAAAGCCAAATAGCAGTTTAGCAAAGTGTTGTGTCTCATTTTCCAATTCTTGTAATGTTCGTAATCGTGTTGTAATTTTTTGTCTTTTGTTTTTGAGTGTCATCTGTTCTAGACCACCGTCGTCCTGCCATTCAGGAAGTGGTGAATAGCTTAAGGCTTTGCTTAAGAGATGGGTAGAATAGGGGAGTGTTATCTTTTATAGGGAACCCTCCTTCGTTTGATGAGAGCCAGTATTGGTTCGACCTCTTTGAGGAAAAGTCTTAACTTGGTGAACAGTAGTAAGTCCTCAGTTTCATAGGCACGGGACAACCATTCGTATCTTAACATGTTTCATTACGTCGTCACTGACTAGGTCCAGCTAGAGAATGTTACGAGAGACTATCATGTCTTGACATAAGTGCTTATGTGAATGTGTATGAGTCAATCGAGGCATTCTTCAACCTATATTCATGTTATGACTTGTATGGTTTTTGTTCATATGTTTTTTGATAGATTCGGTAGATTAGTTCATTTTATTTGGCATGAGACTCCATTTTGTGTGTTGCATTGTTTTTTGCATTAGAGTCTAGCTTAGTTGCTTGAGGACAAGCAAAGGTTCGGTTTGGGGAGTTCGATGAATGTGTATTTTACAGTTTCATTTAAGTCTTTTTCACCTATTTTAGCTATCCTCTATGTTAATTTAGCTATATTTTAGTGCATTTTATTAGAATAGTGTCACGTTTCCCTTTAGTTTTTATTTTACAGGTTTTGGTTGAAAAACGAGGTTTTTCCGGGCAATTATATTGAAGTGGACAAGGAATTGGTGTTCCAGAAGCCTAATTGGAGTATCTGAAAGATTCCGAATAGGATTTGGAGTCTAGGGACCGAATCTGGAGGCTAGAAGGTCACTGGAAGGTAGAAACCGAGTCCGAAAAGGGGAAGAAATCCAAAAACGCGTCGAAAACGCGTTCTGGGCCGAAATTTACTCCCGGGCGAATCTCCCGGGATGTGGGGCGAATCGCCCCACACCAGGCGAATCGCCCGGTGTGTGGGGCCCTTCGCCCCACACAATTCGAAGCCTATATATAGTTGCTCAGTTTTTCTCGGTTTTTCATACTTTTCCAGACCTTTTCTCTCACCTTTCTCTGTAGTTTTAGGTAGGAATTTCCCAGAGCCTGTTCTGGGGGTTCTTAGGTTAGGAGATACTTTTTCATAGCAGTTTGGAGCTTGTAAGATCGCGATTCTTCGGAGACTGACAACCTTCGGTAACATTGTATCTTACAGTTTTTCTACTTATTTTTATATATCTTTCAACATGTTTTCTTCTATGATTTCTGTTGATTGTATGACAACTATGAGTAGATAAACTTCTCATTGGTGATAGTATGTGAATTCTTAGCGAAGGGTTAATAATTATGCTAATGGCTATATTGCGCATTATACTCAGAGTTATTGCTTTATTTCTTTGATCTATCTAAATCTCTATCTTCGTATTGTTGATTAATTATTGCACACAGCCGGACAATTCATTGGTCTTTGACCTATCTAAATCTATATCTTCGTAGTGTTTGATAATTACAACTGGACAATTCATTGATCAAAGATCTCTATGCAAACCGAGGAATTTATGCATGATTATTAACCCGTTATGCTTTGAAGGACCATACTATCACCAATCTCCATTATCTGTTAAGAAAAACCTTTGCTAAGTCGTCTGTTGTTTTATATTCTCAAGTTAGATTAGATAAAGCTAGTTATAGTCCTTAGAGATCGACACTCGAGGTTATTCTACTGCTACACTACGGTTTTCGTTGTAGTTGTGAATTGCCTTTGGCTAAATACAAATTTATTTGATTAATTGGGACGTGACAATCCTACGTTCATCAAATAGCACCCCAGAAATTCCCGTAGGAGAAGAAGTGCTTGAACCCTTAGATGAAGAAGAGGAGGAAAGTAAATTTCCTGAAGAGCCTATCTTAGAATTAAAGCCACTCCCTGCACACCTCAAGTATGTCTACTTAGGAGAAAATCAGAAAAAGCCTGTGATAGTCTCCTCACATCTCTCCAACGATGAAGAAAGTAGGCTAATTAAAATTTTGAGAGAAAATTCTGCAGCTATAGGATGAGGGATTAGTGATATCAAGGGAATTAGCCCTACTTGGTGTGTGCACAACATCACTCTAGAACAGGATGCCAAACCCGTTAGGCAACCTCAGCGTAGGATGAATCCGGTCATGCAAGAGGTGGTAAAGAAAGAAGTAATCAAGTTACTAGATGCCGATATGATTTATCCCATTCCTGATAGTCGATGGGTGAGCCCTGTTCATGTAGTTCCTAAAAAATCAGGGGTCACGGTAGAAGAGAATGAGAAGGGAGAGTTAGTACCGGTTAGGAAAACCACTGGATGGCGGATGTGCATTGATTATAGAAGATTAAATGCCGCCACTAAGAAAGACCACTTCCCTTTGCCATTTATAGATGACATGCTAAACCGCCTTGCGGGGCGGAAATTCTATTGTTTTCTTGATGGTTTGTCAGGTTTCTACTAGATTCCGATTGCACCGGAGGATCAAGAGAAGACGACATTCACTTTCCCATTCGGTACATTTGCCTATAGGAGGATGCCGTTTGGGCTATGTAACGCCCCCGCCACTTTCCAAAGGTGCATGCTTTCTGTTTTCTCTGATATGGTAACTAAGTTTGTTGAAGTTTTCATGGATGATTTTTCTCTTTTCGGTGATTCGTTTGATGAATGCTTGCATAGATTAGATCTTGTTTTGAAAAGGTGCATTGAATGCAATTTAACTTTAAGCTTGGAGAAAAGTCATTACATGGTTAGGGAAGGGAATGTTCTAGGACATGTAGTTTCTGAAAGAGGTATTGAGGTAGACAAGGCTAAGATCGAAATCATTGAAAAACTTCCCCCACCTATTTGTGTGAAAGAATTGCAGTCTTTTCTTGGTCATGTAAGGTTTCATAGGAGGTTTATTAAGGATTTTTCGAAAATTGCTAAACCTTTAAGTAGCTTGCTTGCAAAAGATGTGGCTTTCCATTTTTCTAATGATTGCCTAGTTGCTTTTAACACACTTAAGGAAAAGCTTGTTTCTGCTCCCATTGTTGTGCCACCAGATTGGAATCTTCCTTTTGAGATTATGTGTGATGCTTCGAATTTTGCTATGGGTGCTGTTTTATGCCAAAAAGTTGATAAGCAGTATCGTGTGATTTATTATGTTAGTAAGACTCTAGACTCCGCACAAGTTAATTATACAGCTACTGAAAAGGAATTTTTAGCTGTTGTTTTTGCTTTACAAAAGTTTAGGTCTTATTTGATTGGTCATCCAGTGAATGTCCATACTGATCATGCTGCTTGAGACATTTAATAGCTAAGCAAGATTCTAAGCCTAGATTAATCCGTTGGGTC
Source organism: Plantago ovata (assembly GCA_028274465.1). Taxonomy (NCBI): domain Eukaryota; kingdom Viridiplantae; phylum Streptophyta; class Magnoliopsida; order Lamiales; family Plantaginaceae; genus Plantago; species Plantago ovata. The sequence continues at coordinate 85,063,122 of CM051456.1, read as the reverse complement.
CTATTGCTACAAGATTTTGATTTGACCATAGTGGATAGAGCTGGTAGGGAGAATTTGGTAGCTGATCATTTGTCTAGAATACCAAATATCCCTGTTGATTCGATACCTATTAATGAGGATCTCCCCGATGAGCACTTAATGAAGGTTAATGAAGAGCCATGGTATGCTGATATTGTGAACTATTTGGCTATGAGTATTTGCCCAACTAATTTTTCAGCCTCCGACAAGAGAGCTCTTGCCAAGCGTTGAAGGTCTTTCATATGGGTCTGCATCTTTTCAAAGAAGGAGCTGATGGAATTCTGAGGAGATGCGTGCCACAAGAAGAGCAACAAAGTGTGTTGAGTTATTGCCATGAGCTTCATTGTGGAGGACACTATAGTGGCTTAAAAACAGGTCGGAAAGTACTGCAAGCAGGATTTTTCTGGCCAACAGTGCATCGAGATGCTCGAACTTTTGTGAAAAATTGCGACCCATGTCAACGAGGTGGTAATATTGGCAAGAAAGAAGAAATGCCCCTTCAAGGGAATCTAGTGGTCGAACCTTTCGACGTATGGGGCATTGATTTCATGGGACCATTTCCATCAAGTGGAGGTTATGGATACATTCTTGTTGCGGTAGATTATGTGACTAAGTGGGTGGAGGAAATTCCCACAAAAACGAATGACGGCGCGGTTGTTATGAAGTTCTTGAAGGAAGTGATATTTTCTAGATTTCGGTGTCCTAGGACAATCATCAGTGATGGAGGTTCACACTTCGTCAATAGAACCTTTGCCTCCCTTCTTAAGAGATATGGTGTCCACCATAGTGTTGCTACGCCATATCATCCACAGACATCGGGCCAAGTTGAAGTTAGCAACCGTCAAATTAAGAAGATTCTGGATCGAGTAGTGAAGCCTAGCAGGAAAGATTGGGCAGGAAAATTGAATGATGCGCTTTGGGCATACAGGACTAGCTACAAAACGGTGATTGGAACCACTCCGTACAGACTTGTGTATGGGAAAGCATGCCATCTTCCCGTAGAGTTGGAACACAAGGCGTATTGGGCTATCAAAGCACTCAATCTTGATATGGGAAAAGTTGGCGAAGAACGGTTGTTGCAACTCGATGAGCTTGATGAATTACGCCTAGGTGCTTATGAAAATGCCAAGATCTACAAAGAACGTACTAAGAAGTATCATGATCGTGGTATAGTACGTAAGGAACTGATTCCTGGGCAAAAAGCTTTGGTATTTAATTCTCGCCTTCGACTATTTCCTGGAAAGCTCCGTACTCATTGGGATGGACCATACAAAATTATCAAATTTGCTCCACATGGAGCTGTAGAACTCTTTGATCCGAAGACGGGCCATACTTTCAAGGTGAATGGTCAACGAGTGAAACCATACTTCGAGATATCTAGTGATCAAAGGGAGGTTGATCATCTTGAGCTTACCCTTTCCGCCTCAACTGAAGGTTAGTGTGTTTTATCGTTTTGAGCATATCATTGTGTTGTATTTTTTATTTTCGTATGTTTTTGGTGATAAAATAGGTCTCTAGATGATAATTTAGCATTTTAGGAGGAAAACCGACACCTCCAGGAGTCTGGAGGTGCCGGGCGAACCGCCCCCCACGTGGAGTGATTCGCCTGGCACGACCAGGGAACCTGGGGCTTACTGGAAGCCCTGGGCGAATCGCCTCCCATGTGGGGCGGTTCGCCCTGGGCATCCAGTAAACCCGGAGATCAGGATTTTCGTTCGGAACTCGATTTTCTCCTATTATGCTAAATTATTGATCTTTTTACCTCGTTTATCGTCCGTTTTGTTTTCTCACGAGTTTGATTGAGTAATATAGGTCACATATACAAGACAACTTTCACCTTCTAAATCCACTTTCGACGTTCGGGACGAGCGACGACGTTCAGGTTTGGGGGGGGGGGTTATCGCTGGGTATTTCTATACTTGTTTTGCTTATGATTACTCGTGAAACCTTTTGTTTGCATTAGCATTTGCACGTTTACCGCTTTCTTAGTATTTAGTTGCATACACTACATTCATCCTAGTATAGTCTTGCATGTTTTTTGTGGAGTTTATTGCCAAATTTTTTGAACTTTTTTATTAGGTAGATTAACTAATTATGACCTTAATCATATGTTTCGTCTCTATTAATTTATTTGAGGTTTTTCTCGCTTGGCTTGTCACATTTATGTTTGCACTTAGTTAAGCTTGGTAGTCTCGACATCACTTAGTGGTGTTTTCTCTACTGCGGTTCACGAAGGCCTTTATAATAGGATGATGCATGTTAGGATCTTATGGTTGTTTTTCCGAGTAATTATGTACCTAAGAGGCAACAAGTCTTCACCTTGCTTTGAGATTGCTAAATGCCTAGGAAGGAGGTAGTGTGAGATTGTGTTATCCTTTGTTTGCAACCTATTCTTTCGAATAGGTTTGGGGAGGGGGTTACGCTATCATTAGACTTGTTTTTCGATTTTTGAGTGTTGTGAGTTTGTTTTCCTTTTTCGTAAAGTTTGTGCTTCAACCTATTCTTTCGAATAGGTTTGGGGAGGTCGTTTGTGTGTCATTGTAATTTCTTTTTCGTTGTGCTACTGCTGGCTAAAAAAAAAAGAAAAAAAAATCGAAAAAAAAGAAAAAAATTCCAGGAAAAAGAAAAAAATCTGGAAAAGAAAAAAAAAGAGAGAAAAAAGAAAAGACCCCAAAAAAGCAAAGAAGGGTCCAAAACAAAAATCCAAAAAGCAGTCTAGCAAAGTGTTTGTCTCGTTTTTCAATTCTTGTAATGTTCGTAATCGAGTTGTAATTTTTCTCTTTTGTTTGTTTGAGTGTCATCTGTTCTAGACCACCCTCGTCCTGCCATTCAGGAAGTGGTGAATAGTTTAAGGCTTTGCTTGAGAGATGGGTAGAATAGGGGAGTGTGAACTTTTAGGGAACCCTCCTTCGTTTGATGAGAGCCAGTATTGGTTCGACCTCTTTGAGGAAAAGTCTTAACTTGGTGAACAGCAGTAAGTCCTCAGTTTCATAGGCACGGGACAACCATTCTTATTTTAACATGTTTCATTACGTCGTCACTGACTAGGTCCAGGTAGAGAATGTTATGAGAGACTATCTCGTTTAACATAGTGCATATGTGAATGTGTATGAGTCAATCGAGGCATTCTTCAACCAATATCCATGTTATGATTTGTATGGTTTTTGTTCATAAGTTTTTGATAGATTCAATAGATTAGTTCATTTCATTTGGCATGAGACTCCATTTTTTGTGTTGCATTGTTTTTTGCATTAGAGTCTAGCTTAGATGGTTGAGGACAAGCAAAGGTTCGGTTTGGGGAGTTTGATGAACGTGTATTTTACACCTTCATTCGAGTCTTTTTCACCTATTTAGATATCCTCTCTGTTAATTTAGCTATATTATAGTGCAATTTATTAGAATAGTGTCACGTTTCCCTTTAGTTTGCATTTTTCAGGTTTTAGGTGAAAAATGTGATTTTCCGGGCAAGTATATTGAAGAGAACGAAGATTCGGTGTTTCGTTGTCATCCGTGGTGTATCTAGAAGGTTCTGGACGAGATTTGAGGTCTAGGGGTCGAGTTTCAAAGCTTAAAGGTCACTAGAAGGCAAAATCCGAGTCCGAAAAGGAAAGAAGACCAAAAACGCGTTTCTACCGACGGGAGCTCCCGGGCGGTTCGCCCGGTGTCTGGGGCGACTCGCCCCACGCCTTCCGAACTCCTATATATAGTTGCTTCTGTTTCTACATTTGTCATACTTTCTCAGACCTTTTTTCATACTTTTCACATTAGTTTTAGATAGGAATTCTCCGGAGCCTGTTCTGGGAATTCTTAGCATAGGAGACTATTTTTCTTATCAATTTGGAGGATTATCTTGCTTGTGAGTCCGCAATTCTTCGGAGATTGACAACCTTCTAATTATATTTATATCTTTCAACATGTTTTCATTCAATCTTGCTTTGATTTCTGTTGATTGCATGACATCTATAAGTAGCTAAATCTATCGTTGGTGATAGTATGTGATTTCTTAGCTAGGGTTCTTAATTATGCATGATGGCTGTAACGCGAATCAGACCTGAGTTATTGCTTTATTTCTTTGATCTATCTAAGCCCTCTATCTTCGTAGTGTTGAATTAAACGGAACACATTGGACAATTCATGATCTTAGATTTCTATGAAAAACGATCGGGTACTTCATGCATGATTATTAACCTGATGCTTTGAATGATCATACTATCACTAACTTCCATTATTATTGATAAGAAAATCTGTGCTAAGTCGATTGTTGAGTTTATAGTTTAAGTTAAATTAGATAAAGCTAGTTATAGTCCTTAGATATCACTTGAGGTTATTTCACTGCTACACTACGGTTTTCGTTGTAGTTGTGAATTGCCTTTGGCTAAAAACAAATTTATTTGATTAATTAAGTCTGACAAACTTCGGTTCATCAGATACCAACTGTAACGGTATCGGTTTTTAAAAACAAATAAATTTCTTGAAAAGAGAAAATCCGAAATAATTGTAAAAGTAACGGTCGACAATAAATGTCATAACAATATTTGGCGCCACAGCGCTAACAGAATCAAGTAAAATCCAACGGTAACTTAGAAGTCAAAATAGAATAACGACTAGTGAAGAAAGTAAAAAGTTTCATCTTCTTATTTTAAAATCAAATCCCCAGAGACATTCCAGACCCTTCTCTCAGTCGCTGGCATCCTACTCGCGTGATCCTCAGTAGTATCTGGAAAGAAGGAATTTTTGAAAACAAAGAGAGCGTGAGATAAAGGATCTCAGTGAGGTTCTAAGGTAACAAAAGAAAAGTAAACAGTTTGAAAACAAAATCATTTGCAGCAGATAAAATAGCAAACAGAACAGATAACATAACAGAAAGACAGAACAGATAAGTCGAAGTCCGTTAGTGCAACCCGCCTTGTTACTCCTACTCCCAGATTGCCCTTATAGCTCCCTCCAGAGGGTATACAACTTCGGACAGAAACAGAAACCCCCGTGTACTTTGGGGAAACAGAACCTACGACCCTAATAGACCTCAGTGACTTCTGCCTCGCGCCTAAAAGGGATTAGACTAGGCAATAACCAAGAAAACTCGATAGTCCTCACTACCCAAGCCTACCTAATCGACCGGTCACACAGAAAACGGACAGAACAGATACAGATACAGAACAAACAGATAATAATAATCAAATCTCGAAACATCGAGAAGTGTTCCTGCAGAAGAGTTAATCCAGAACAGAGTAGCAACAAACAAAGATAAGTAAATAGCCATACTTAGGACTTAGTTACTTTTACGCGGAAGCATACGATATAACAAACATATATTAATAGATACAAGTTATCACATAGCCTTCCAGTTTTTTTGCAAATAGATAAGTTTTGGGGTGAACACTCACCTTAGAGAGTTAAGCACTAGATCACGAAATCAAGACTTGAATGACGGCGCAGCGAACAACAAAGAACCTAAACATAACCCAGTGTTACCATCTAGAGTCGAATCGAAAGACAAAACAAAGAGAGGTAGCAGAAGGGCTAAGGTAGGGTTTGAACTCGGGACCTCTAAGTTAGTCAAAGAATACCTAACCAACTCAGCTAGCAAGTCAACAGTTACAAAGCAACAAGACAGAAACTATTTAAGTTGGGTAGTTTTCAGAAAACACTCTTTTACTCTCTGGAAATTACTAAAGTACCCTCAGAGGTAAATTGCAAAACATTACTACACTTTCCACAACTTCCAGAACAATCCTTAGCGAAAATTTGTTTTAACAGTTTAGTCCAGCATAGTAAAATTACCAAACTACCCTCTCACAGTAATTGCAGAAAAGTCCTTTTTGTTTTCAGAAAACACAATCAAGTCCAACTGCCCTTTACACTTGCACCACAGTCGTAAAAAATAAAACAGTCTTTCAAATTAGTCCTCAGTCAACACGGTCAAAGACAATTTGCAAAAAGGTCCTTTCAAATTCCACGATACTCAAACAAGTCCTCAAGGTTCAGATTAATACACTAAGGTCCAGTCAGCTTTTCGAAATCAAACAAGTCCAACACGTCAACATACGTGGTCAAACAACGAATCAATAGTCCAACAACAACAACAACAACTATCCTAGGTCCCAGTTCTCAGTTCAAATACGAGGTCAAAGGCAGCAGGGGTAAAATAGGAATAACAGGGGAAGGAAGAAAACGAAAAAGAAAACAGAGTACTACCTTCGGTGGAACCGGACGGAGAGAACAGACTGGAATAGATCGAAACCGGATAATAGCACGCATACGGGACTGAACGGAAACGGGAAACGAACTGCGAATCAAAAGGGGCAACAAAATCAAAACGGGATCTTAAACACTAACCGATTTCAGCAAAGCAAAATAGAGGCACGCACTTACCGAGATGTATACCGGATCGGAATGGACAGGAGGGGTAGAACGTAAATGGAGCACGGCCGAGATCGGATCAGTTAGATCGGAACGGCGGCGGCAGAGCTCGATCGGAGCTTGGGCGGCGGGGATGGAACCGGAGCGGAGCAAAAGACACTCGAACGGGACGAACAGAACAGAGCCGGAATAGGGCCACACGAAGATCGACGGGGCGGCGGCGCGGCTGAATCGGCACGGGCGGATCGGAACAGAAAACGACATGGTTGAACGGAGAACGGATCGGAGCACGGGACCGGCGGTGAGCTGGACGGAGGCGATGCGAAGGCGGCGCGGCCAAACGGTGGTGGTGTTCGGTGGAGGTGAGGATGGATCGAGAGAGGAGCAGAGAGTTTTCCCCTTTTTTCTTTTCTTGTTTCTCTCTCAGTATGGTTAGGGCTGGGCATGGGGCGGTTCGGTTCAAAACCGAACCGAACCGAACAGTAAAATTTTGTCCAATCCGAAAACCGAACTGAAATTTCGGATCGGTTTCGATTTTATCCGAAAATTATCAGTTCGGTTTCGGATTAATCCGAACAATCCGAACTTTTTTTTTTTTTTTGAATTATCCATCAAATACGCAGGCAGCAAATATCTAAATCAAACAGTTTTTTGCCACAAATATCCAAATCAAACAGTAGTACTCTAAATCAAATCAAAAGTCAAAACAAAAGTTTGACAATTTTCTACCAAATGGAAGAAGTTCACCAAATTCAAAGTTCATACGATACGGATACGAAAACGATTACGATTAGTCTATTACACAACCACTAGAGTTAGCAAAAAATGAGGGTTGAAAAATGAGGAGAAGACTGGAGTGGCGTATATATAATTTGTAAAAAAAAAATAATAATAATATTGATCGGATCGGTTTAGTCCGATAAACTGCGGTTTTTTAACCGAACCGAACCGAAAACCGAAATCTGTCAAAGTAATGAACCGCGAACCGAACCGAAGATGTTGGATCGGATTGGTTCGGTCCAGTTTTTTGGTTTTTCGGATCGGTTTTCGGTTATTATGCCCGGCCCTAAGTATGGTGGCGTGGGGTGATGATGAAAGAATGAGAATTAGGTTAGGGTTTAGGTTAAATGAAATGGGCCATCAGACTTGGGCCGAGAAGAATTGGGCCAAAAAGGATTGGGCCAAAATGCAGTCCGGTCTGGGCCCAAACGGACAGTCTTGCTAGCTCGGTTCAACACGCAACGAATGGAATTAATTCTACGCGAACTATCCAATGACGAACTCGAACGCGCACGAATAAATTAAATATAATTTATTCCGATAATTAAATAATAAAATAATAAAATAATAAAATAATAAATAAATAAAAAACGGGGTGTTACACTCTTTCCCCCTTAAAAGAATTTGGTCCCCAAATTCGCACCTAAAAAGTTGAAGAGCTCGGGATACTGCCGGCGCATGTCATCCTCGCTTTCCCAAGTTGCCTCCTCGTACTGATGGTTTCGCCACAGAACCTTTACTTGCTTGATTTGCCTATTACGGAGTTGATGCACCTTTTGGTCTAGAATACGAACCGGTTGCTCCACATACGACAAATCCTCCTCAATAGTCACCTCATCGGGTTGAATCACGTGCGACGGGTCAGGATAGTACTTCTTAAGTTGAGACACGTGGAAGACATTGTGAATTCCGGTAATGGTAGTGGGTAATTGCAACCGATAAGCCACAATGCCAACCCTCTCAATGATCTCGTATGGTCCAACATACCGAGGGTTCAGTTTAGCTCTACGGCCCATACGAACAATTCCTTTTCTCGGAGATAGCTTGAGAAAGACAAAATCACCAACTTCGAACTCCAAATCTCGCCTACGATTGTCGGCGTAACTCTTTTGTCTACTTTGAGCAGTTCTCAACCGGTCTCGGATAAGCCTAACCTTTTCCAAGGTTTCTTGTATCATCTCATTGAGAGTCCTCTCTCCAGCTACCGGTGTAGAAATTCGGTCCTCCAAATCCCAGTACAGCGGTGATCTACATTTCCGATCATACAGTGCTTCAAACGGTGCCATACCAATCGATGCTTGATAACTATTATTATAAGCATACTCAACCAATGGCAAATGTTGTGCCCAACTTCCTTGGTGATCGAGCACACACAATCTCAACAGATCCTCTAGAGTTTGAATGATCCTTTCGGATTGGCCATCTGTCTGCGGATGCGCTGCGGTACTAAAATTCAACTTAGTACCTAAACCCTCGTGTACTTGCTTCCAAAACCTCGAAACGAATTTCGGATCTCTATCAAACACAATACTCACCGGAGTGCAATGTAGCTTGATTATCTCATCGCGATAAACCTCGGCTAACTTCTCGGATGTGTAGGTGGTTTTCACAAGCAGAAAGTGTGCCGATTTTGTCAACCTATCGACAATAACCCAAACACTATCAAAACCACCCCTAGCTACCGATAGACCAGTTACAAAATCCATAGTGATCATCTCCCATTTCCACTGTGGAATCTCAAGTGGTTGTAGTAAACCTCCCGGTTTCTGGTGCTCAACCTTTACTTGCTGGCAGACCAAACAACTTTGCACAAACTGTGCAACATCTCGCTTCATATTGGTCCACCAGTAAACCTTCTTCAAATCTTCATACATTTTGTTTCCTCCAGGATGCATTGAGTACTTAGATTTATGAGCTTCATCTAAAATTAAATGCCTAAGCTCTTCATCAGAAGGCACGCACAATCTACCTTGAAACCTTAGGGCTCCATTCTCATCAACAGAGAATTTCGCATTGCGAGGTTCAGTGATATGTTCTTTGATGTCTTGAAGCTCTTCATCATGCTCTTGGGCTTCAAGAATTCTACCTGCCAGCTCATACCTCAAAGTGATATTGGCGAACATACAAGACAAGTTGGATACTTCGAGATTTGACACATGTACCCTACGACTTAAGGCATCAGCGACCACATTGGCCTTAACAGGGTGATATCGGATGGTACAACTGTAATCGCCCAGAAATTCCATCCATCGTCGTTGTCTCATGTTCAACTCCTTTTGTGTGAACACATACTTCAAGCTCTTATGATCAGTGAGGATGGTGAACTCAGGACCATAAAGGTAGTGTCTCCACTTTCCCAAGGCAAAGACTATAGCATCTAGCTCAAGGTCATGGGTTGGGTAATTTCTTTCATAAGGCTTCAACTTTCTCGAAGCATACGCGATCACCTTTTCCCGTTGCATCAGTACACAACCCAAACCTTCCTTTGAAGCATCAGTGTAAACCACAAAGTCGTTGGTCCCCTCGGGGAGAGCTAGTATAGGAGCAGTGGTCAGTCTCTTCTTCAGCTCCTCAAAGCTTTCCTCACACTTGTCAGTCCATACGAACTTAGGATTTTTCCCTGTTAAAGAGGACAAGGGTCCAGCTATCTTCGAATAATCCTTCACAAAATGGCGGTAGTAACCCGCCAAACCGAGAAAACTCCTCACCTCAGTGACAGATTCTGGTCTCTTCCAGTTAACTATCGACTCAATCTTCGATGGGTCGACCTCCAAACCTTCCCCAGAGATAATGTGCCCTAAAAAGGCTACTTTATCTAGACAAAACTCACACTTGCTGAATTTGGCATACAACTTGTTGTTCTGAAGAGTTTCCAAGACAATTCGAAGATGTTTCTCATGATCCTCTTCGGATTTCGAGTAAACGAGAATATCATCGATGAAAACAACAACAAACTGATCCAAATACGGCTGAAAAACTTGGTGCATCAAATCCATGAACACAGCTGGGGCATTCGTAAGGCCAAACGGCATCACTACAAACTCATAATGACCATACCTCGAGTTCAGCGCAGTCTTAGGTATGTCTTCTTCCCTCAGCCTAACTTGATAATAGCCTTGTCGTAGATCAAGCTTCGAGTAAACCTTCGAACCTTCCAATTGATCGAAGAGTTCCTCAATACGGGGTAGGGGGTACTTGTTCTTGACAGTAACTTGGTTCAGACCTCGATAGTCGATGCACATCCTCATACTACCATCATTCTTCTTTACAAACAGAACCGGTGATCCCCAAGGCGAAGAACTAGGTCTCACAAAACCGTTATCAACCAGATCTTGCAGTTGAGTCTTAAGTTCTTTAAGCTCAGCAGTTGCCATTCTATAGGGTTACTTCAAAATGGGTGCGGTGCCAGGTACCAGATCAATACTAAATTCCACTTCTCGTTCAGGGGGTACGGAATCCAACTTCTCAGGGAAAACACCCTTGAATTCCTTAACCACCCTAACTTCCTCGATTTTTGGTTGATCTTTAGGTTTATTGATCAGATACGCCAAAAAGCAGGTAGCACCCTTCACGTACAGCTTCCTAGCTTCCATAGCAGACAGCAGAAACTTCTCATCCTTCCTTTTATCTCCTTTCCACACGACTTTCTCCTCTCCAGGTTTTCCCAGGGATATAGCCTTGGTTCGACAATCCAGTTGTGCGTAGTGCTCAGACAACCAATCCATACCCAGAATAACATCGTAGGTCGAAAGAGGCAGAAAGATAAGGTCAGCAGGGAAAGTTCTTCCTAGGATAGAAATTTCGTAACGCTCGATGAACTTCTTAGTGATTAAACTAGCTCCCAAAGGTGTATATACTTCTAAAGCGTGGGGTAAAACTTTGTACGGTAAAACGAGTGACTCAGCAAATACTTCAACAATAAAAGAGTGCGTAGCACCAGGATCAAATAAAGCTTTAGAAGAAGTTTGAGCGATCAGTAACGTACCTTCAATCACATTCGCGGCGTCAGGAACTTCATGACCACCGATGATGTAAACTCGGGGCTTAGCCATAGTACCTTTTCCGTCATTTCTCGGAGCATAGCCTCCTGGTCTCCCTCCCTTGACAATTGCATGACGGTTCGGACAATGGCTGATCTTGTGATCCTTGCTCCCACAAGCTAAACACAAGCCTTGTCTCTTCTAGCAGTTGTTCTCATCGTGGTTGACTCCTCCACAGTAGTTGCAGTTTTTCCTTGCTTGGGATGACTGCCCAGACCCTCCAGTGGCATTACAGGAACGGTTGTCCTGCTGATTACGGGGATAATTCGCCGGTGGTGCTTGATATCCAGTTTGATACCCACCGCGACTCTCCCTCTTGTAACCAGATTGGCTTCCACCTCCATGGTTCCCAGACGAACTAGAGTAGCTCCTCTTGCTGGAGTACGGCTTATCAGCCATCTTGATTTCTTTTAGACCACTTTCTACCTCGGAAGCGAGTTCAATAGCCTTGAGGTAGGTAGGCATGTTGGTCCCTAACAAACTGTACCAGATCTCAGAGTTCAGACCCTTCACAAAGTGGCGCACCTTCTCCCGTTCATCGTTCTGAAAATGCGGCACATACTTCAATAGCCGGGTAAATTCTGAGTCGTAGTCGGCAACATCCATGTTCCCTTGCACCAAAGCCTGGAACTCATCTCTCCTGTTCTCGCGGACCAGGCGAGGCACGTACTTGTCCATGAAATCCTTGGTGAAGTTCTCCCAGGTGCGAGCAACTTCCTCTTGCCTCCATCTTGCATTCACGGTCCTCCACCAGTTCCTGGCGGCTCCCGCGAACTGGAAAGCTGCAAGCTCAATTTTCCTCTCGTCCGGATAGTGCAGGATCGAGAATAAGTTCTCCATACTCTCTAACCAGAGCTCAGCCTTACGGGCATCAGGCGTTCCCTCGAACCTGTCAGGATGGAATCGAGTGAACGTTCCGCAGCTTGATCGATGGTCTGAATCGGTGGTGGTGGCGGAGGAGTTGGCTGAACAGGTGGTGCCCTAACGTGGTGAATGGTTTCGCTGAAATTTCCCAAAGCGGCGATGATGCGGTCCACTTGGTCTCCATTTTCAGCATGTTGATCATCTCCATTTCCATTGCTGCTGGTGCCACGAGTGTTTCTGCGACTCATTCTAACAAAAGGGCACTACTTAGCAGTTGATTCAACAACCTCGAATTTCTAACTTAGAAAAAGAACAGAAAAAGGAACTAAGGCAAGTACTTAATCTTCTACAACAGGTATGTAACTGAGCAGTAAGGAAAACATGCCTTGAACTTTAAAAATAAAACGTAAGATCAAGAAATCAACGTAGTCTCAAATAAACCAAGCATGCACTTATTCAAAGGAAAACCAGTCTCTACTCGTCTTTGCGAGTAAACAGAAAACCACAGTGTCAAGTAAACAGAAAAGCATAAACAGTTTCAGTCAGGCTGAAGTAAAAAAAAACTTGCTTGGCAAAGGGGATATTCGATACGAGTTCGAAAAGGCATCTATCCTAATAAACGTGCTCGATATCATCTTCAAAACGTCGTTCGAGTACGTGTGCATCTTCTCCTTCTCCCTCAGAGGGGTCCTCCTCGGGTTCTTCTTCGGGTTCTTCCTCATCCTCCACTCTACGTGAAGGTCCGAAACCATCGGGAAACGTCCTCCGAGCCTTTCTCTTACGAATCTTGGTGCCTAGGTTGGATGTGGTTAACGAGACAAAGCCGGAGTTCTCCTTTACGGCGCGTAAAACCATCTTAAGGAATCTGATCTCCGCATCCTTCGTTGCCATTTCGTCTTGAAGCTTCATGTTTTCCAGCCAGTAGTGGTCTCGTTCGCGAACGACCCTGTCCATCACGCTTCCAGGGTAAATGCCAATTACAAGGACGGTGGTATAGGGGTTAAACTCCCCTTCGACTAGGCAGTAACGGATGACTTTCTTTTCGGTACTCATACCTATCTGTAAGCACATGCGTATTTAGCTACTTAATAACTACGTCAAAATCAAAAGCATCCACTGAAGTTCAATAATTTCAGAAACGGACCAGAAAGACGTCAGGATCAGAATAGAGAAGATGGAGAAACAGTTTAAAGTTAGTACGTAAGACTCGGATCCGAAAAGTAAAAGAAAATGCAAGACCTAACCAGCGACTCGGACCCTCACACACACCCCAAAGGTCAAAAGATCCTATCCTAGCAAGCTCGAGTTTGAACTCAAGCTCTGATACCAACTGTAACGGTATCGGTTTTTAAAAACAAATAAATTTCTTGAAAAGAGAAAATCCAAAATAATTTTAAAAGTAACGGTCGGCAATAAATGTCATAACAATATTTGGCACCACAACGCTAACAGAATCAAGTAAAATCCAACGGTAACTTAGAAGTCAAAATAGAATAACGACTAGTGAAGAAAGTAAAAAGTTTCATCTTCTTATTTTAAAATCAAATCCCCAGAGACATCCCAGACCCTTCTCTCAGTCGCTGGCATCCTACTCGCGTGCAACCTTAGTAGTATCTGGAAGGAAGGAATTTTTGAAAACAAAGAGAGCGTGAGATAAAGGATCTCAGTGAGGTTCTAAGGTAACAAAAGAAAAGTAAACAGTTTGAAAACAAAATCATTTGCAGCAGATAAAATAGCAAACAGAACAAATAACATAACAGAAAGACAGAACAGATAAGTCGAAGTCCGTTTGTGCAGCCCGCCTGGTTACTCCTACTCCCAGATTGCCCTTATAGCTCCCTCCAGAGGGTATACAACTCTGGACAGAAACAGAAACCCCCGTGTACTTTGGGGAAATAGAACCTACGACCCTAATAGATCTCAACGACTTCTGCCTCACGCCTAAAAGGGATTAGACTAGGCAATAACCAAGCAAACTCGATAGTCCTTGATGAATGTGTATTTTACACTTTCATCTGAGTCTTTTTCACCTATTTTAGCTATCCTCTATGTTAATTTAGCTATATTTTAGTGTATTTTATTAGAATAGTGTCACGTTTCCCTTTAGATTTTATTTTACAGGTTTTGGTTGAAAATCGAGGATTTCCGGGCAATTATATTGAAGTTGACAAGGAATTGGTGTTCCAGAAGCCTATTTGGAGTATCTGAAGGTTTCCGGATAGGATTTGGAGTCTAGGGGTCGAATATGGAGGATAGAAGGCCACTAGAAGTCAAAAACCGAGTCCGAATAGGGGAAGAAATCCAAAAACGCGTCGAAAACGCGGAATTCCGCGAGATTTTCTCCCGGGCGAACCGCCCGGGATGTGGGGCGAATCGCCCCACACTATTTCGTAGCCTATATATAGTTGCTCAGTTTTTCTCCGAAATTCATACTTTTCCAGACCTATTCTCTCACCTTTCTCTGTAGTTTTAGGTAGGAACTTCCCAGAGCAGATTGGAGCTTGTAGGATCGCAATTTTTCGGAGATTGACAACCTGCGGTAACATTGTATCTTACAGTTTATTCTACTTATTTTTATATATCTTTCAACATGTTTTCTTCTATGATTTATGTTGATTGCATGCCTATTATGAGTAGCTAAACTTATCGTTGGTGGTAGTATGTGAATTCTTAGCGAAGGGAAGATAATCATGCTAATGGCTATATTGCGCATTATACTCCGTGTTATTGCTTTATTTCGTTGATCAGGCTCAGCCTAAATTCTCGTATGTTGTATTAATTATTATGCACAATTGGACCCTCGTCGACCTATGCGCATCTATATCTTCGTAGTGTTGAATAATTACGGAACACAATAGGATAATAGTGATTGACTTGTCAGTATCTTTATCTTCGTAGTGCTTAATAATTGCAACAGGACATTCGATTGATCAAAGATCTCCATGCAAGACCGAGGAATTTACGCATGATTATTGACCCGTTATGCTTTGAAGGATCATACTATCACCAATCTCCATTATCTGTTAGAAAAACCTTTGCTTTTACGTCTGCTGTTTTTATACTCTCTAGTTAAATAGATAAAGCTAGTTATAGTCCTGAGAGAACGACACTCGAGGTCATTCTACTACTACACTACGGTTTTCGTTGTAGTTGTGAATTGCCTTTGGCTAAATAACAAATTTATTTGCTTGAATCGAGACCCGATAAATCTCCGTTCATCAAATTGGCGCCGCTGCCGGGGACTATACTCCTTTTTTCTGTTTAATTTGTTTATATTTTCAGCTTTCGATTCCTAATTCTACTAGTTTTAGTTTTCCTTTTTAATCTCTCTCTGATACTGCTTTCCTAGCCTTAGTAGTATTCGTTATCTAGAAATATTCTCGATTTTCGAAATTTCTAACGAGGCTAATTTTCAGTTTTGAGTTACTCCTGATACAGATTTCCAGGTATGACGACCTTAAAAGCCCGCTTGACACCTACGTTCTCGCAAGTCAGGAGGGGGTCAGCTATATACTTGGAAGAAGAGTTATCGGGGTATGAGGTAACAAGCACCATAGTGAGAAGGATACCAAGGTTCGAAGAAGGAGAGGATATGAATCCGATAAGCTTCATCAGGTCCTATGAAGAAGAAATAGCAAAAGTTCCAGCAAAGGGGTTCACCGAGGATCAATTATGCAGGAAATTATTTCCTTTTGCTTTCGGATATGAACCGAGGATATGGATAGCGAGGTTAGCACCAGGATCACTGAAGACCTGGAGCCAAGTAGTAGAGGAGTTCTTGGCACGTTTCATGCCTTACCATGAGACGATTGCACTACGGAATCGGATCGAATACTTCAAGCAAGGAGAATACGAGCGGTTCTGTGACACCTATGAACGTTTTGAGCTGTATAAACGTGAGTGCCCCCACCACCGTTTCGACGATGGGGAGCTGATTTGGTTTTTTGTTGGAGGACTACGAGATGAAGTTAGGCTTCAAGTGGATGGGATGTGTGGAGGTTAGAAGAATGTATAGTTGAAGAGGCAGTGAAGGTCTTTCAAAAGTACGCCAATGGATCCGCACAATCCGAGAAAATAATGTCGAATGAAGTCGCCAACATATACTCAAATCAAGATGAAACTGACAGGGTATACGAAGAATATTCTGAGGACGAAGACATCAGTGAGGAGGAGGAACTTTCGTTTTACGCAGGGATTAAAGCCATTGAGAGTGTTTTCGAGATAGCACACGCAGGGCAAGCTGAGAACAATCTTCGCATCGAGAAGGCTTTTGAAGCGGTCGAAGTAACTGAGCAACTTATCAAAGAGCTTAGCCTACTGAAGTGTGGAAGGTGCGGTAAAGCAGTCGAGGATACCCCCCAGGAAGTAGTGAGCAAACCACCCGAGGTGAGGAGCGAATCACCCCACAACTCTAGGGAACTGGTCAATCCTAGTCCTCCCGATGAGACACATGAAACTGATCCCGAGCAACCTCCAGCTGTTGCTGCTAAGGAGAATGAGTGCGAAGAGGTGAATCTACTACTCCGAGGAGGCAAGATGACCAAAATTCCTAACTTCGTACGTCCTAAACAGGTGGAATCTACTGAGATCGATAATACAGGACCAAACACAGAACAAGAGGTTAGCGGAAGTTCCAAAGAACCTCAAGAAGTTCCGGAAAGGAATGATGAACCAAGACCATCTGTAATAGACATAGATAATGACGAAGTCGAGGTGGGAACTAGTATGCCAGGAGAACTTCACAAATCTTCCAATCCATATGTGCATCCGAAGCCACATGTGCCATACCCGAGTCGGATCAAACCAGCCAAGAAGGATATTCAAGATTCACCCCTATTCCAATGCCTGTCAAAAGTGGAAGTCAATGTGTTTCTCTTAGAGTTAATCCAGAATATTCCAGCTTATACGAAATTCTTTCGTGAGATCAAGAACAAAAGGATTACTTCAGGAAAGGAAGTGAATGGGGTAGAGACGGTCAACTCGATTGCCGGATTACCCATGAAGAAAAAGGATCCTGGAAGCTTCATCATCGACATCGCCTTAGGGAATGGACGAACTACGAAGGCAATGCTTGACTTAGGAGCTAGCATTAACTTAATGCCGTATTCAGTATACAAGGCCCTGGAACTCGGAGAATTGACACCAACTGATATGGTCGTCCAAATGGCAGATCAAAGTGTGAAGAGGCCAGTCGGGATAATAGAAGACATCCTTGTGAAAGTGGACAAATTGATAATCCCAGATGATTTTGTAGTAATGAAGTCCGCGGACGAGGGAAAGAGCCATATCCGTGAGCACGTAGTACTACTTGGGAGACCATTCATGGCAACTACCAACACATGCCTTGAACTTAAGGGCAAGAAAATAGCCATGGAGTTAATGGGCGAGAAGATTGAGTTGGTAGGATGTAGCATCAGAGATAAGGAAGTTGCGGACTGTTAGGAAACTTGTAATTTTGATGAGCAATTAACCATGCTAAATTAAGAACAGTCCAGTAACTAGTACTCTTAAGGTCCATAGGAATTTAGAATTTTAAGGACATTGTAAAAGAGGAACGTTTGCTGATGACTTAGTTAGGTATTAGATAAGTTATTTCTTTTGCGTATGATATATTTTATTTTCTGAAAAGAAAATATCTTATTGATGCTTAGCTTTAATGAATCTTATTTTCTGAAAAGAAAATGACCTATTGAAGCATTTGCTGAAGATATATTTTGTTTATTACAAACAAATTATTGAAGCAAATAAGAAACCGGTCAGAATATTGAAGACTTTTGAAGATCTGAAGAATTGAAGACTTGAAGACTTGAAGCCTTGAAGATTGCTGAAGACTGGTAAGGCACGTGTTTGCTCAGAAAGTGGAATGTTCAGCAACAGCATTGCATAAGTGAAAATCTGAAAGACAGAGTAGGTTGTGCTTGCTGAAACTGAGACTGACTACTTGCTGATAAACATATGTAACCTCTTGCTGAATGTACGAGAATTTGCGCTCCAATGTTACTGTTTGAATTCTATTCAAATGTGCATTTAATGCAAAGCTTACACGCGAAGGACATGAAGACTAGAAGACAAACAAAGTCGCTGCTGAAAGTACAAAAGCAAGATAGTGACATGTTAAGGAACAAAAGCCTTACGATTTGAAATTCAAACGGCTCCTTACTTGCACTATAAATAGAGGTCATCCGGCAAAGAGTTGAAGTGTGTCAACAACGTGATCAAACTCTCACTTGTGCTTAAAAACTCACAAACCTTCAAACACTCTTACTGCCATTGATCCGTTCCAAGACTTAAAGCTTGAAAAAGCTACTTGTGAAGAAGTAGAACAAACTCGCTGAGAAAGTTTTTAAACGACGAAAGTTTGAAAAGACTATTCACCCCCCCCTCTAGTCTTTTCTTGTTGTTTAAAGGGACCAACAAGTGGTAACAGAGCAGGAGGTTCTTTAGCCTTCTGCACTGAACCTAGATCCCCTTAAGTGCTTTCTGTAAATCACTCTCACTTGATCAGTTTGGTAGTGCTTTGCTGACAGGATGTCTTTAGGAGATGCTCCCTTGCTGAAGCTGGAAAATTACGAGAAATGGCGAAACAACATGATGTTACATCTTGAGGCCATTAGTGATGAGATGGTCACCGTCATTAATGATGGACCTATCAAGATCACCAAGGTTGAAAGGAGTTTCCCTCATAGAACCACTGAAGCAGGAAAGGAAACCATCCAAGGCGAACCATCAGATACGGTTGTGCCAAAACCAAGAGAGGAATGGACTTCTGACGAAGCTAAGAGATTCCGTCTAGATGGCCAAGCAAGAAACATCATCATTCGATCAACTCCGGATACCATACAGTGCAAACTGTGGGGTGCTAAGACTGCAAAGGAAGCTTGGAAAATGGTTCAAGATCTTTGTGCTGGATCTGACAAGACCAAGGAAAACAAACTTGAAGTACTTAAGTTAAAGTTTCAAAACTTTAAGCAAGGTGCTAACGAGTCACTGGAAGACTTGGACTTCAGATTCACAACTCTTGTTAGTGAAATGGCAGCGCTGGGTGTTGGAAATCTTTATTCAGATTCTGAGAAAGTAAAAACTATAGTCAGAAGTTTGAATCAAGAATGGATCCATACTCAGAATTTCTATTATAATCAAGGAATGCCTGACATTACACCAACAGAGTTGTTCTCTCATCTTGCTACTGTCAATTATGAGACAAAGCAAAGAGAAAATGTGTTTGCTGAAAAATCGCAAAACATTGCTCTTGCTGCAAAGCCGTCATCTTCTGAAAGAAGAATGATAAAGAGCCTGCTGATGAAAATGCTTTAGTTGTTAAAAACATGAAGAAGTTCATCACTAAGGAACTTGAAAGGCAAAAAGCAAAAGAGAAGCTGAAAAAGCATCTTGGTAACAACTACCAGAAGTACAAGAATGATACTAGCTCGCTGAACAAGCAAGCTCAGCAAGCTACATCATCAGAAGAACCAGCAGTTGGAAATGATCTATGTTTTTACTGCAAAAAGCCTGGACATTTCAAAGCTAATTGCCCTTTGCTGAAAGGCAAATGTGCTGAAAAGAAGAAGAAGTTCAAAAGAGCTTTCATTGCTGAAGAAAAGAAGAAGCTTCAAGCAAAAATCGATGCATTGTGTATTGATACAAGCTCCGAAGACAATGAGGATGAAAGTTCAGACACCGACGATGAAGAAGCCACTCTAGACGTGGAGATTGGCAAAGAAGTATGTGGAATAGCTATGGAAGCTTATCCAGATGTGTCGAACTACGAATTCTGCCTCATGGCCGGTCAGGTAAATAACTCTACCTCTGACTCAGATTCAGAAAGTGAAGACGAGATTGACCTTGACAAGATTCAAGGAGAAATCAAAAGATTTGAGAAAACTCTCAGCAAACAGCAAGAGAAACTTCAACTTGCTGAAACTCTGACCAAGCAAACTACTGAAAAGTACGTTTTGCTGAAGGAAGAGACAGAAGAAAAGGATGCTGAAATAAGGCGTCTTAAGAAGTTGATTGCTGAGGCTGCAGAGAAAAATTCTCAAATGGCATTAGAATTGGAAGAGTATCAGTCCTCCATTCTAAAGTTACTTGCTGAAATCCAAGAAATGAAAAAGATGAAAATCAATTTCAAATCCTATGTGGAAGCAAGTAATACGCTGACTGAACTAAACTCTTATTTGAGAGATCCATCTCAGAAAGAAGGTTTAGGAGCAACGTGTGAAGGTGATAACGTAGAAATCTTGAGAAAAGATAAATCACCTATCTCCTTTGTACGTGCTACTGATAGTAGTCCTCCAGTAATCTATCAGTTTGGTCAAACTAAGGTTGCTGAAACATGCAATCAAGTACCTATGACCATAAAGCCCGCTGTTGCTACTCAAAGTAACAAGACTTTAAAAGGAAAACAGGTTGCTGAGAAGCAAACTGGAAAGAAAAAGAATGCCGTGAAGCATTCCGCCAAACAAGTTACTGAAAAGCAAGTTGTTAAGACTAAAGGCAAGATTACTAAAAGTAATCAGAAGTCCTTTGCTGACAAACCTGAATCAAGTAAGGTTGCTGAAGCTAAAGCTCAGCATTCTCCGAAAAGTGGACAAGGTTTGAAAACCAAGCAAAGTCAACTCTTTCATGAGTATAAGCAAAGTCAGCAAAGATACTTCAAAGAGATGAAGAAAACCAAGCCTAAGAGTTCTGAAAAGACTCTCAATGCTAGGACTAGAAAGAACCTTGCGAGAAAAGAACTTACTGAAAAGTATGTTCAGCAAAAAGGTCAACAGAGCAAGACACCACATCAGAAAGTGGATTTGACCAGCACAAGTCAAAAGTTTTTCAGCTCAAATCCTCCTAGTTCCTCAGCAAGTAGAAAACAAGTCAAAGTTGAAAAACTTCAGACTTGGGTTTCCACTGGACGCATTCTTGAACATGTTAATGAACATCCATCTTTGGATAATTAACTTGTTTGCTCTTGATTGTGCAGACTGCAGCCACGGAGACAAACGATGCAATCTGGCACTTTGATAGTGGTTGTGGAAAGCACATGACGGGCAACAAGAATAACCTTATAAACTATAGACGGTGGTCTAAAGGTCCAACAATAAGGTTTGCTGGTGGAGGCTCCGGATCTACAAAAGGCTATGGTGATGTGAAGTTGGGATGCATAACCATTTCTGGAGTTCTTTATGTCAAAAATCTTAAGTTTAACCTTTTCAGCATGAGTCAATTTGCTTACAAAGGATACTTCATCGAAATTAAAAGTGATGAATGTAAACTTGTAGATTTTGAGACTAAAAAGGTTATAATGATTGCAAGAAGATCAGGAGGCTTGTATACCGTTGATTGGTCTTCAGCAAACGTTGAAAAATGCCTTGTCTCAGATCATGATTGCCTTGCTGAAAAAGCATGGTTATGGCATAAACGAACAAGTCATCTAAACTTCAAGACGCTGAATAAGCTGTCTAAAAAGGCACTTGTAGTTGGATTACCTAGGGTTACTGTTAAGAAGGATGGTATTTGCAATGCATGTCAGCAAGGAAAGCAAACCAAATCTTCTTTCAAGAACAAGGCAGTATCGTCAACTACAAAACCTTTACAACTCTTACACATGGACTTGTTTGAATCTTCTTCAACAAGCTATGCTGGTAAGAAGTATGGTCTAGTCGTGGTAGATGACTATTCAAGATTCACTTGGGTAGTATTCATCAATCACAAATCTGAAACCAAGACTGAAATACCTAACTTGCTGAATAAGCTTGAAGTCATGAAAAATGACAAGGTAAAAGTCATAAGGACAGACTATGGTACTGAGTTTATAAACCAGTACATAACTGAATATTGTACCTCCAAAGGTATTCAACATCAGTTATCCTCAGTAAGGACACCACAACAAAACGGTGTTGCTGAACGGAAGAATCGTACCCTGAAAGAAGCCGCAAGAACAATGCTTGCTGACACTGAAATAAGTGAGGCTTACTGGGTTGAAGCGATTAATACCGTCTGCTATACTCAAAATAGATGTTTGATTACTAAGGAATACAACAAAACTCCTTATGAATTGTTTGTTGGAAGACCTCCTAACATCACTCATCTAAGAGTATTTGGTTGCAAGTGTTTCGTTCTTAACAATGGTAGAGGATACCTAAGAACATTTCAACCAAAAGCAGACGAAGCGATATTTCTTGGCTACTATTTGCATAGTAAAGCTTATAGAGTTTACAACAAAAAGGCACAAAAGATTGAAGAATCTGTGCATGTTGTATTCTACGAAAAGTCACAAGGTGTTCCTGCTGAAGAAGAAATATCAGAATGTATGAAAAAGCTAATCATACATGAGCAAAGAACTGAATCTGATGCTAGGCAAATCAAGTCAATTGAACTAAATGATGATTCTGACAATGACTCTCCTCCCCCGAGTCATGACAAGATAAATATAGTTCACGACAAAGAATTTCCAGCAAAATATGCGGTTGCTCCGGAAGTTGCTGAAATTACGCAATCTCCAGTGCCTGATGATGAAATACCTCAATCCAGCAATGCTGAACAAGCAGTTGCTGACGAACAAATCTCAGCAGAGACACAAATTCCCAGTAGTACTGAACAAGTACATACTGAAGAGTCACATGCTGATGAGCAAACATATCCTGATCCAACAAACAGGAAACCTGTTAATAAATGGATTAGAGATCATCCCTCTACGGATATGATTGGCGATATTAATAAACGCCAAGTGACTAGATCCAAAGCTACTCAAGGACTTGCTGAAGAAGCAACTGTCGTAGAAGTAGAATCTTTATTCTCTTGCTTTGTTTCAGAAATTGAACCTAAAACCATAGAAGAAGCTTTGAAGCATTCTGAATGGATAAAGGCAATGCAAGAAGAATTGGATCAATTTGAAAGAAACAAAGTCTGGAAACTTGTGCCACTTGCTGAAAATAAGAAAGCTATTGGTACAAAGTGGGTGTTCAGAAACAAGCTGAGCGAGTATGGTGAAGTAACAAGAAATAAAGCACGCTTAGTTGCTCAAGGTTACTGTCAGACTGAAGGATTGGACTATGATGAGTCTTACGCTCTAGTTGCAAGATTGGATGCAATTAGGCTTTTCTTGGCCTTTGCTGCTCACAATGACTTCATTGTTTACCAAATGGATGTTAAGAGTGCATTCTTAAATGGTGAACTTGCTGAAGAAGTCTACCTAGAACAACCCCCTGGCTTTGAACTTCCCTCAGAAATCAAGATGGTATACAGGCTTCAGAAAGCTGTATACGGTCTAAAGCAAGCACCAAGAGCATGGTATGATACCTTGGCTAAGTTCTTGCTGGAAAATGGTTTCAAGAAAGGTGAAGTTGACAAAACTCTTTTTACCATGAACCATGATGGTAAATTAATCTTAGTTCAAATTTATGTGGATGACATAATTTTTGGATCAAAGGACAAGCAACTTTGTGATGATTTTGCCAAACTCATGACTAATAAGTTTGAAATGAGTATGATGGGAAAATTGAATTACTTCCTAGGGTTGCAAGTCAAGTTACTCAAAGATGGAATATTCATAAATCAAGCAAAGTATGCGAAAGAAATGCTCATAAAGTTTAGGATCAAAGAGGATGAGAAACCTGAAAAGATCCCTATGAGTATTGGTACCAAATTGGGCTATACTAAAGAGGACAAAAGTGTTGAAGAACACAAGTATAGTAAGCTCATTGGTTCCTTGTTGTATCTAACAGCAAGTAGACCTGACATTCAGTATGCTGTTTGTGTGTGTGCAAGATTCCAATCTGATCCAAGAGAATCACACTACAAAAAGGCAATCAAGATACTGAAATATGTTAAAGGTACAGTCAATGTTGGATTATGGTATCCTAAAGATTCTGGACTTGAATTGGTTGGCTATTCTGATGCTGATCATGGTGGATCAACTCTTGATAGAAAAAGTACATCTGGAACTTGTCAGTTTTTGGGTACTAGATTAATATCATGGTTCAGCAAGAAGCAAACGTGTGTCGCCAATTCATCTACTGAATCTGAATACATTGCAGCTGGTTGTTGCACAACTCAAATCCTATGGATTCAGCAACAATTAAGAGATTATGGTATTTCTGCAAAGAAAACACCAATCTTTTGTGATAATACAAGTGCTATTGCAATTACGCAAAATCCTAAGTTTCACTCTAGGACCAAGCACATTGATATTAGACATCATTTCATTAGAGATCATGTGGAAAAAGGTGATATTGAGGTTGTGAAAGTAGGTACTGAAGATCATCTTGCTGACATCTTTACCAAGCCCCTACCGGATAATAGGTTCGCAATGCTAAGGTATAATCTTGGATTGATTGAACTACCTCAATAAAGGATACACTTGGCAGAATGCTGAAACAGGTATTCAGCAAGCCAAAGTATTCCTGTCCAAAAGACCAAGTCACTGATTTCTTCTAAGAAATGATAAGTCACAACATGATTGCTGAAACAGGCATTCAGCAAGTATTCCTTCAAAACAGGTATTTGTTAGGAAACTTGCCATGCTGTGAGACAGGCACTCAGTAAGTGAAAGAACTTAAGGATTGCTGAGACGGGTACTCAGACAATCAAAAGATACTGAAACAGGTATTCAAGTATCAAAGGAATTTTCTGAGACGGGAACTCAGAAAAAGAGCAAAAGCTCATCTCTCAGATTTTACCCAAAGATGTCTCAAGTGCAAAAGAATTTACTGATACGGGAAATCAGAAATGTCTTTTAAACTTAGAAAATAGAGATATCTAAGTAAGGGGGAATTTCAGCAGTATCTAGATTGTTAATTCAAAACTCGCTGAAAAGATTCTTGTCTATTTCAGCAAGCAATCTATCCCTTATTACTCGGTAAAATCAATCGTGA